>JAMXBB010000004.1:85841017-86207618 GCA_024138015.1 Lumnitzera littorea | reverse complement strand
GGGGTGTGTGGGGGGGGGGGGTGGGGGGGGGGGGGGGTGGGCAATAGGAGGTTGGTTGGGGGTGGTGGTGGTGCTGTTGGTGGTGGTGGTTGGGGAACCCTCTCCATGTGCTTAGCGTGATCGTTATGCATTGTCTTTGAAGAACTGGAAGAGAGAGTCTTTGTACTTAGATTCTCCATTCTTGTTGATGATATGAGAAATTGAAGAAAGTTTGAAAATTTTGGAGTTTTGAATGAGTTTTTGAAAAGAAAAGTCTGTTAACTTGAAGAAGAAAAAGAGAATGTGAAAAGAGATGAAGATGAGAAAAAGAGAATGAACTAAGGTTTCAACTATTTATAAGTGGGTACATCCTAAGATCAAGCTACCACTCAGATGGTGCCCTATGAGGCTTAATATGGTAAGATATGTAGGTCCCTTTGCATTGGGACAAGATAGGCTAGAGAGCATTCTTAGGATGAGATTTAGGTAGCGAGCAATTGATAAAGTACAGGTAATCGAGCAAACAATGAATGTGACATAGGATTGGTATAAAAGCTATGTGGATAAGAGAAGAAGGCCTTTATAATTTGAAGTAAGAATCGTGTGTTCTTAAAAGTATCATTGACAAAACGTATGGTTAGATTTGGGGTGAAGGAAAAGTTAGACCCTTGCTACAGTGGACCTTTTGAGATTTTGGAGAGAGTTGACCCAATTGCTTATAGATTGGCTCTACCCCCGAGCTTGGTAAGTGTTCACAAGTTTATTCATGTCTCCTAGTTAAGGAAGTATATATTGGATCTAGACATGGTTATAGAGTTGAATCGCTTGAATTTTAGCTAGATCTTACAAATGTTGAGTAACCAATTATGAAATGGATCGAATGGAGAAAGTTTTGAAAAACATAGTGATTGGGTATATTCAGGTACAATGGAGCAGTCAAATTGATAGAGAACTTACCTAGGAACTCAAGGACACTAAGCAAGCCAAATACCTCGAGCTATTCCATCTTTAAGTAAATTTTAAGGATGAAATTTCCTTTAAGGGAGAGTGATGAATTACCCTAAATTCGTTAAACAAGTCATTCCTAATAAAGGGGAATTAATAAGGCCATCTAAGAAGGTTTTTCAATTTTTAGGGTCTAATTTTTTAAAATGACCATTTTGCCTTATACACCATTTAAGTGAGAACATGTCACTAGGCTTAAAATTTAAAATTAAATTGTATTTGATGTGATTCCCTATTTAGGGTTTTGGAGGGCATTTAGAATAAAGTTGGACACATGTCAAACCTATAAACAAGTGGTTCCTATAAGATATTTTCTAGAGCTTTGTAATGTTGAAACCCCCTATAAGTACCCCATTTTCTTGCCACTACCTTGAGCCTTCTCATTTACATTTTCAAAATCTCTATTAAAGATAAAAGACTAAAGTTTAAATAAAACTCTCTTAAATCTTAACTAAACGTTAAGTTCTATCATAATATCCCAACAAATCTCAATTAGCTCTTTGTATTTTCTAAGCATTTAGAATCAAATGGAAGCTTCAATAGGCACAACTTGAAGTTGGGAAAGGAAAAAAAGTTGAATCGTTTTGATGATTTAGTAGGTTTAGGGGTTTAATCTTGCTAATGAGTTATTAATCAAGTGGTTCTATTGGATCCCTTGATAATATGGTTTGATGGTAACAAGCACTTATGTTCACTGATGAAATTGTTAAGTGTTCTTAAAGAACAAAATAGGAACTTAAAAGCAAAGATAAAAGTAAGACTAGACATTTGAATCAAGAATAGAAACTAAAGACAAAAACCTTTGATGCACAGTTAGAAGCTATGAATTTTAAGTGAAAGATAAGCTTAGTTTAGTTAAGTCAAAGAGCTAGAAGTAGACTTAGAAGCATCATTGTACATATCTAAAGTCTGAAGAAGAAAGTGACTGAATAGACATAGAAGCAAACTTAGAAGGAACTTTGATAAGAATCAAGTTGATTAGAAGAGATATAAAGACTTGGAAACAAATTTAGAAGCAACTATGACAAGCTTAGAAGCTATTTAAAAGTAAATTAATAACTTAGAAGTATACTAAGAACTAGTTTCGATAAATATAAAAGATGTATAAACACATAGAAATAGATGATGACTTATAAGGAACCAAGAGAAGTGTTTTTTTTTTCTTTTTTTTTTTCTAATTTTGTTTTGTAGGTTAACACCCAGCTCTACACCAACTTAGATGTATTTGGGAAATGTATTCGATACATTCAACTATCAAGGAGGATTATTTTACAACCTAACATATGAGACTTAAACACATGGAAATGCATATGAAGTTAGGTTTATTAAGAAAGATATGTAAGCTTATTTTTTCGGGTGCATGAAAGTTTTATCAAAGATCTAACGTTTATTATGTTGTTGTATTTGTATCCTTTCTTGATTATTAAAATAGTGAAAGAGTTTACCTTCGATGCAGGTAGGTCGTGATCCTTATTTTGGTGGCATTTACTATCATTAGAAATGCAAGATGAAGACATTCATTTAAGTTACTGATTATGATGCTTGAGAAGCTATTGATCAAGGAGATTATGAGTCAACATACCCCTTACTCAATGAAGTTGAGAAGAAACGAGCATCAATCAATATGCGAGCTAAGCATTTATTAATTAGTTATATTTCTCCTTTAGAGGTTACCCTTGTTTCTACTCACAAGATAGCTAAGGAAGTTTAGGATAAGCTCAAAGAAACTCATAAAGGAACTGACACTATCAATGAGACTCATATCAACATTCTGTTCCAAGAACATGAGAAATTTTAGTTCTAACCAAGTGAGAAAATTAAGAGTGTATTTAATAGATTTGTTGCTGTTATTAACGAACTTACTTCTCTTGGAAAAGTATTTTCTAATGAGGACAGTATTTGAAAGATGCTAAGGATTATTCTAAGGAACTGGGATGCAAATAAGACAGCTATAGAAGAGCCTTAGAATTTGTTAAAACTCACTTTAAGTGAGTTAAGGTGCAAATTTATGGCATATGAATAAGATTTGCAATACGTTGATCATGTTAATAGTAAGAAGAAGGTTGGAGCTTTTAAAGCAAAAGCTAAATTAAAAGATTTTGACAATGATGAGTCCAGTAGTGAACAAAAATTTAATATGTTAGCAAGGAGACTTAATTGAGTACTAAAGAGAAAAAAGGTAAGAGAATGGTAGATTAAAAGAAGAATAACTCTAGTGGAAAGAAGTTCGATGCAGGTAAGAAGTTTCGATAAAAGGAAAAGAAGAAAGAAAGAAGGAGCTAATATGCTATAAGTGTAAAAAAACAAGCCACATAAAATATGAGTATCTAACTCTATTGAAGAAGCTTGAGAAGTTAACGCAAAAGAAAGAAAAGGAAGCATTAACGACCATATGGAGTGACCTTGATGTATTTGAAGAGGAGATAGATGAAACAGAAGAAGAACATGAGGAGGAGTCAAATCTCTATCTCATGGCCAAATCTTAGGTACTTCTAATACTGATAGTATTAATTCAGATTGCAATGATATGTATGATGAAATGTAGAAACTATTAGAGGTTCTTGCCAAAACCAAGATGAAAAACTCAATGTAGGAAGATATTTTAGCTTCAAAAAGAGAAAAAGAAGTTTTAAGTTAAACAAACATGATTTTAGTAGATGAAAATGATGTTTTAAAACATGATAATAAGTCTTTGATTCTAGACAAAGAATCATTATCATGTGAAAATTTGTTTTTGAAAGAAGAAATAAAAAAACTTTAAGACAAGAGTAGATGATTATTTAGAATCTATAAAAAACACCTTAGCTAAGTTTAACGAAAGTGATGAAAAATTGAATATGCTTCTTATAAGTCAAAGAGTTGTAGCTCCAAAATAGGTTTTTAATTTTAGGAAGGAACTTCAAAAGGCCCTGTTGTTACAATATTTGTTAAAGCAACAAACTTAATGAAATTTGAGACTGTGTAAGTAAGCAAATGAAATGTTATCGAGCAAGATAGAAACAATGTCAAAAGCAACATTGCCAACATAAAAAGTCTCATGTTCATCTTAAAAGGTATCAAAATCACTCTAAGATGTTCCAATATTAGAATAGGAAGTTTTAGGTAAATTAAAGAAGGAATATGCACTCAACTCTTTATGCTTGCTCCATATGTGATAAAGTAGGTCACATAGAGAAGTATTGTTATTATAAGCACTATAAGCTTAGCAATGATCAAGTCAAGAAAAACAATATAGTGAGCTTAATTCTAAAGGACCTAGGCTTTACTAGGTTCATAAGGATGCTTAAGCCTTGATATAATGTTTGCAAGAATAAAAAGCAATGTTTAAAGGCACTTGGTTGCTTGGTAGTGGTTGTACCAAGCATATGACTAGAGATGCTGCAATGTTCACCTCATTAGAATGGTGAGAAAAATGCTATGTCAGGTTTGGTGATAGAGGAAAGGGTAAGATACTTAGTTTTGGTAATATTGTTGACCCCCCTTATTGTATTAAAAATGTGCTACTAGTATTGGTCAATTGTGTGATATAGGTCATAAAGTTATTTTTGAGAAAAATAAGTACATTGCGTTTGACAAAACTTTTGACAAATTAATGTTTGAAGGATGTAGGAAAGGGAATGTTTATATAATTAATCCATCTGATGTGAAAATGGAAACTTGTTTGCTGTCATTACATGATAATATATATTTATGGCATAAATAGCTAGGACATGTTAATTTTAATGAGCTCAAGAAGTTGGCTAAGAATTAGCTTGTAAATAGACTGCCTAGATTAGATATAAAAGAATATGTTTATTATGATTTACATTTCAAAAATAAGTTAGTCACATTGATAAGAATCGGGCTATTAGGCCTTTAACCCACAGCTAAGCTCGAGGACTAGAGGGACTGGTAAGGCAAATCCTCCTACTCCAACTAACTTCTCCCAAAGCTAAGTATCTCTTTGCCGATTCACTTTACATACCAAGCCATACGACTACCCACTTCTCGAAAGTTGTATGCCGAATATCAGAATGTCAAGACAATAGCCAAATCTCGCGCTCTTACTCATGTCCGAGCTAACCATTTGCTTGGCATCACTCTTGCTAAAAGGCTGAGAGAGCAACCCCAGACTAATCGTTAGTCGCCCTGCTTGAACAAGCAATTAGCATGTAACCTTTTGTCTGTATCCTCTAATGACATTGCCAATGTATCTTTGCTACGTGTACAAGACAACGTGTAGAATCTACTACAATAATCATTACTTTTCTTGAATATTCACTTCTTTAGGACAATACCCTTTTTATCTTTTTCCTTTTAAGCAAGTTACCTTAACTTATTGGGTATAAATACTCCTTGTACTTATAGTCATAACAAGCGGAATTGACATCAATACACTGAATATTCTTACTTTTGTAAACATTATTTGTTTACTCTCATTTCGGTCTTATCTTAACCCTTAAGCAAGGTTAGGTGGCGAGTAATGTAAACCCCTAAAATTATTAACCTAGCTTTTGTAATAGACTCGACTATGTTAGACAATGTAGGAGTCGACAAGGCTAATGAAAGTGAAAACCCTAAAAGAATTACTCAATTGCGTAAAGAATTTTTTTACCCTAAATGTTTCTAAATGCTAAAGATTTTATTCAAAAGTGATAGAAACCCTAAAAATGATTATCTTAAAGATATATGTGCACTAATCCAACATGATATGCCTTGAAACCCTAATTGATAAAATAATGCTCATCTTTTGTCCAATTCACTAGTAAAAGGTTAGAGATGACTCTCATTCATGTTTATATGATTTGAATCCTTAAGTAATCCATTAGAAATTAAGATAATGAGTCATAGATTGTATTTACTTCTTAAGTAAGTGATTAAGATAGTTTCACTTAGAGTTAGGGTAATAGTTGAAGATTAGGTCATATGTAGTGAACCTTAACACTCAAATTGGTACTTTTTGCATTTGTTATTCAAAGTAGTTTATCAAATGAGATATATAGGCTATAAAGACCTAAAGTAAGATCTCATCAACAATGTTTACTAATCAATTCATCAAATATCTCATTTTTCCTCATTTCCTTCATTTTTCCTCTAATTTCCCTTAATTACTACATTATGTGCACAAAATTACACATACTTAAGGAATGTTGACTAAAGTAATGCATGTTGACCAAAGTCAAAGGGTTGACCAAGTCAACACATGTTGACTAAAGTCAACATTTTGAAAAGTCAAAAGTCTTAAGAGATAAGGAAAATATCTTAGCTTCTTAATAATGGTCTTCTTTTCTTTTTCTTTTGATTTTTCTTTTCCCTTTCTTACCATTGTTGCCGTCCACAATTATCCCATCTAGACCCCACCATTTGTTGTCTTCCATAATTAGAATCAAACAAAAGAAACAAAAACAAAAACAAAACCTCCCTATCATGCTGTGAACTTCCCTCTCCACTTTCACTTTCATTCCTTTGCTTTTGTCTCCATAAACTTCAACACAATTAAAGGTATGTCTTTAAGTTGTTTTATGTTACTTTATGTTATTCATTAGTTAGTTAATTAGGTAGATTAGATAAGTAGTTAGGTGTTTAGTAAAGTCTTGAAGAAGAGGAAACAAAGTTTCCATCTTTAAGTATAGAAAGTGAAGAATCATGAAGGAAATGGAAGAAATACATGTGTATGTACTCTTAGGTATGTGTACATAAAGAAATACCAAAGGAATACAAGTATGTGAACCTTTATACATAAGTAATTATCATGTACATAACCTAACTTAAGACCATATCTAACTATATATGTGTATACTATACTAAATACATACATAGAAATGCAAAAGGATGAAATTGAGAGGATTTTCTTAAGGGAAAATTTGGCATACGAATTTTTAGTATAAAAATACGTATCCAACCGTATAGGTATATGAGTAGGAATACATGTATAAATACGGTATAAGTATATGTAGATGTATAAGTATATGTATGTATAAGGCATATGTACATAAGTATAAGTATAAGGCATATGTACATAAGTATAAGTAAGGGACAAATGTACATATGACATAAGCATAAGGTAATGCTTATGTAATCAAATGATGAGGTGAGTGATGACATAAGCAAGTGATGACATAAGCAATGACATAAAGAAAAGATGATGTAAGCGATGACATAAGCATAGGTTTAGAAAATGAGAAAAGTAAGAAAAGTGTAGGTAATTAGATATTTAAATTAGAAAATTCTAATACACCTTGTAAATTAGAATATACCTAATTCAGTACATGAAATAGTAATAGCAAAGTAAATCCCTAAATTATAAGAATTTAAGGAATAAAGGATACAAATATAAGTAATAAGAATACTTAAGTATTATAACTAAAAATTTCTATAAATTTAGTTCATAATGTAAAATAGGGGTCTTAACATCCAAAACAGACATTACCGTATAAATATACGTCCGAAAACGATGAAAAACGACTATAAATTCATAAATATCAGAAATAAAACGAAAAAGTTATATACGATTGAAATTAAAGTCTTACCGAGTAAAAGTTAATAGTAGTCTAAGTAGAATTAGGTAATTAAATATTTAGAATTATTAGTTAATTCAAATACTTATTAGTGTTGTTATCACATAATGATCAGGTGACCCTGAGGTGAACGAGGACCTCCCAATCGATTACTATGATTAGGACGAATCACCATGGCCGAGTGAATATTTACCCAATGATTCCATGCTTGTTTTGTGATTGTAGATAGTGGACTTAAATACTATTGTTAATTGACTATTGTGTGGGGTTTGGGAAAATGCCTGTGTTTGTTGATATGTCTTGAGTTGTGAACTTATCTTAAGTATTGATAATGCTATGTTTGTTGCGTGGTAGTATAGAAAATGATTGTGTGCACAATTGGATGGTCATAGCATAATTTGAACCTAATTATACTCGGCCTATAAAAAGAAATTGGGGCATGCATTAACATGCATAACATGGATACTATTCCGGCCGTCACATCACACGGAGGTAAAGAGAGGCCATTCGGGGGTTGATATTATTTCTTTATTTGGTTCTGTATGGTGCACTCGTACAAAATGACTTTACCTTGGCCCGCGGGAACACTAGGTGTTGGAGGCGCCAACCGCCTGGCTAAGGGTCGAGTCTAGAGGCCTTCATTTAGGGGTGAGTATGGACTGCGGGGGCCTACTCACAATTATACTAGAACTTGGTTTTTTTGAAAATAAAAGAATTATTTGACATAAGTACGGAATGTGGAATTCCGTAGTAAAGTAAGTTCTAGTATAATACCCGGATCTGATTGGAGCCGTGTAAACTCCAACCCTGACTTCGGAGGGCGTTAAATCTGAGTTACGTATATGAACTAGTTAATTAAACGTATTGTTTGGCATACTGGTTGATCATTCATTCATATGTTTAAATATAATGCATTTATAACTTGCTTGTGGTGTGACTGAGGGTTTTGCTCACTAAGCTTAGGCTTACACCCCTTTAGACTTTTGTTGCAGGATAGCCTGTTCGTAGAGACAGGACGAGGAATGCCGCAGGTTAGCTTGGGGACTTGGGTAAGAGCGGGCTGTTATGTGTACTGAGAGAGAACAGTTTATGTAGAATCTTACTCATGTACTTTTATTTATCTTATTATTATAGACCTAGACATACTTAAACACTGTGTATTGTAAGCTTTATAACTTAAATTTTATATAAATAAGTTTGTGTAATGATATCATGTGAGTCTGGATGTTCTTTGGAAACTAATGGTTGTAGAGCCTTGTATATTGTGTGAAGAGTTCTTGATTGGAAGGGTAACCAATCAGGGGTTCTTTGTACAGTATACGGCGTCAGCCACGACTAGGCCGTCCTCAGTTTGTGACAAGCAACCTCACCAAATAATCTCGTGCGTCATATTAAGCTATGCCGTAAATCTTCAAAAGTTCCACTAGTGCATCATGTCCATTGGAGCTGTTCGTAGGTTTTGCTTACTCTTCTACTCATCTTTTGTCCCTTTTGCGCGTTTCCTCATCATCCTTTTTAAGCTTTCAGTAAGCTTGGATCCATCTCTACGATTGACCTTGTCTGCTCTTAGTTACGTTATGCATCACATCATCTCATGAAAGGAATAATTAGAATTGTTGCATATAGACTTGTTTGGTCCAACTAGGACTTTAAGTTTAAGAGGAAATAAGTTTCAACTAGTAATGATTGATGACTATTCTAGATTCACATGGGTCTTGTTTTTACAGTATAAAACTAATTCTTTTAAAGCCTTTGAAACGTTTGCAAAAAGAGTCCAAAATGTAAAGGTGTTAACCAAAAATCAATATTTTGCAAGCTTTTGTGATTAACATGGTATTTTACATAACTTTTCTCCATCGTACACTCCTAAACAAAATGGAGCTATGGAAAGTAAGACTAAAGCTCTGCAAGAAATGGCAAGGATTATGTTGAATGATAGTGGTGTTGTTAAATATTTTTAAGCTAAAGCTATTGTTACTGTATGTTATATTATAAATCATGCTTAAATTATACCATTGACAAAGAAATTGCATATGAGTTATATGAAGGTAAGAAACCATTTGTTTCATATTTTCGTATGTTTGGCTGCAAATTTTTTGTTAAGAAAACTAGCTTAAAGTTAGGAAAGTTCGAAGAAAGGGTAGATAAAGCAATCTTTTTGGGCTATTCTTTAAATAATAAAGCTTATAGAGTATATAATAAAGTAACTAATGTGATTAAAGAGTCTGTCAATGTCAAGTTCATGGAAGAAAATAGATTACAGGGTGAAGATGACACGGGATTTAAGAAAACAAAAGATGCAGACAAAGAGTTGTTGAACCTAAGGTTCACTATTTGATTTTGATGAGAAAAAAAAAAGTGCATAATTAAACATGTTATTACTTGATAATATTGAGTTAATTGAAAAAGAACAATTATCTTGCATTATGATTATAAATAACAATTAATTCTACAAAATATTTAGTTTTGAAAGTTGCACAAACTTTCTTGAAATTAGATTGTAGAGTGTAGATGTTCTTTATTATGTTTGAAGATGGAAATAGGTGAATTTGGCCTACCGACTTGATGGCTTTAGAGCATTGAAGTGGCATAAATAAGAAGTTAGAATGGTTTCTAATCAAGGTACTGACATGCTGATGGACTTACTAGTGTTTGTACTAGCAATTATCTTACTTACCATGATCACGGTAAGAAAGTGATACCATCATGATGGTAAGTCTATTTCAAGTAGCCTTTAGAACATTTAATGCACTATGACAGGAAGAATTGAATGAGTTGGTATAAATGCTTAACAACTTGACTAAGGACAAGTAAGAACTGATATTCTAATGTAATCAAAAGACATTCTCTTACGTTCCTTAGCCCTATTACTTACTATTTGTCTCTTGTACTCTTTACTTGCAATAAAACAAGTGAGCCTTAGTATGTAGTGCTTGAAAGTTCTTGTATTTGCAATCTTTAGAGAGAAAAGCACTATACTTAAGATCATTGTGTATAATTGTGACTATGAGAAGTTATGTAGCTCCTTAAGCATTGTTTCATGAGATTAATAAAGTAAAGTAAAGTCTTTGATTGGAGGTGATTGTAGGTCCATAGAGAGTAGGGGATGGCTCGAAATCCATGTTTGATGGAATTAAACCATCGAACCTTGACTCGAGCTTGAGGGCTAGAAAGTATGGCCAGGCGAATTCCTTCCATATGACCTACTACTGATGAGTCTGAGCTATTGTAATTTACCGACTTGATGCCCTAGTTGAGATGAACCCTCTTGCACTTATCATTTATCTCTAGTTGCCGACCTAAACTACACTCAAACATTAGCCCGACTCATTCGACCATTAACTCAGCTGATCTGGATCCAAGACATATTGAAAGTGTCCAAGGTGAATTTACCTTGGAAGAATTATTTGCTTGACTTAGCATAGCCAACCTACCACCCTTGCTTGGTAGAAACCAAGTTGATTGTACAAAATTGTCTTTTCTGCCAAAAATCCATCCGCCTACAATGAGTTACGTATTCGAGCAACCATGTGATAGAATCCTCCATACAAGATGCTTATTTTGTTGTATTTTCTATTGTATCCTTATTATTCCTTGTACATTACTTCTTTTAGATAATACCCTTTTTAGTCTTTTCCATTTTAGGTGGGTTGCCTTAGTTTTTTAAGGTATAAATACCCACTATATATGTAGCCCCAATGATCTTATCATCATCAATATACTTAATATACTTCTTTACGAACATTGCTTCTATTAACTTGTTTGCTTACTTCACTCTTATCTTAACCTTTAACTAAGGCTAGGTTGTGTTATATCTTTAGGATTGTTCAAGGGTTTGCTTGTTTTACTTTTCCTATTGTCTTCATGCTTTTCCATCACCCTTTTCAAGCTTTCTACAAGCTTGGACCTACCACTATGTTCGGTCTTATCTATCCTTAGCCTTGGTTTGCATCATCTTAGTATTAGAGTGAAGGTTTCATTTGGGTAAGTTGTGTTTGAACTTTCTAGCAATTGTTGTGGTAGCGTGTTGTAGTTGCCTATAAGTTAGCTATTAAAGTTTGAGTAAGTAAAAGGAGTAGTAGTTTTGTTTTGGTTATATACTCTATTTTGCCTTGTTTTAAGTATACAAAAATAATGCAAGCTTCAATTGGGTTGTTGATCTTGGAAGTGGCTATTGTGTTTGTAATATACTAAACTTTCGCTTGAAGAAGTGTTTAAGTATGTGTTTGTGTTGTTTGGTGTAAAGAACTACGTCTATTGTTTCTTAGATTCTGAGTTTTGTTACTGAGTTTTAACGATAAAATGACGAACCTTAATGTTAACATTAGTATTGGAGATGACAATAATGTTGTTGTTCACCATGGTTGATAGCCTCAAGATATTCCTAGAAGTACAGATGAATGACTGGATGAGGTGGTTAACCTCATAGTTGACTTGACTAAAGCTATTCATGTAATGGCCAATCGTCTTACTAAGGTCGTGTAGAACACTCCATAAGTTACTCGACCCATTAGAGGACAGAACTTAGCTCGACAAATTTGAGGTGGAGGAGTAAGAGGATGAGTTGGAAGAAGGATTAACTTAGGATGATGTGGATGATGAAGGAGAAGAATAGTTTGAAGAAGAAGAGGAGTAAGCTCAAGCACCTCGAGCTGCTAACCATATGAAACTTAATATTTTAAGCTTCAATAGTTTTGGGACTACAAATGATTATTTGGATTGGGAAGATAAAGTTGAACATGTCTTTGATTATTACCAGTATAAGGACTGAAAGAAGGTGAGGATTATTGCTGTTGAGTTCTCAAGATATGCCGCCATGTGGTGGAAGAACTTTTAAATCGTGAGAAGGTGAGAAGGATACAGAGAGATAAATACTTGGCCTAAGATGAAGAGGATCATTAGAAACAGGTTTGTACTGGATACATATTTACAAGAAATTTTTGCTCGACTTCAAGAATTGAGGTAAGGAGGCCGAACTACTAATGAATATGTTTAAGAATTCTAGATACTCATGATTTGCTGCGAAATGGATGAATTACCAGCCTGAACAGTTTCCAGATTCCTCATTAGATTGAGAGGCAACATTGAAGATATTGTGGAACTTCAATAGTCCACTACAATGGATGAGGCCATATGAATAGCTTAGTGAGTAGCGAGACAGAGAAGTCGTAAAATGTCGACTTGACCCCCAATGAGCTGACCTAGTTAGTCAAGGCAACTTGCCTAGGGAAGTTATCGACCTTAGTTAAGTGCCGAGCTAACCGGAAAGGTAGATGTCAAAGTTGAACAAAAGGTTCAACCTAATGGTGATGTGTCGATGAGAACATCTGAGAAGGGGCAAGGATCTAAAAGGAGGATTAGCCAAATCAAGTATTTTAAGTGCCAAAGATTTGGGCACATGGTTGCTTAATGCTTAAATTAAAGGACCATGATTATTAAAGGAGATGTTTTAAAGATTATCATGCCCCGAAGCGATAGAGTCGTAACAGTCCCGCTATGCAAACCATTCTAAAATAGAAGTTAGCTTTATAATTGGTATCTTAGACCTAATCTACATAAGGCATTTATGACTAACCCGCTTTAAAGTAAACAGTTCGTAATTTAAATAAGTTATTTACCTAAGAAAGTAAGAAAATATATATATATATATACTAGAATTTAATTATTACAATTAACGTTTACAACATTTCATCGTAATCTATTTCCTGGTTAATACATTATTCAAAAATGAAAAATTTTAAAATAAGAGCTTAGACCTTAAAAATATATGTTTGTTCTTTAAATGTTTTTCGCCACTTCCCAAGATTCAACAGTTGGTAGCTTTAGGTTAGTTGTAAACCCCTTCTTAGCTAGCACCTGCAATGACGTCTATAGGAATGTAAGCAATCACAGCTTAGTAAATTAAGACGGAAACTTAAAACTATATCATAAACACAAACAAGGTTATCAACCAAATTATTAGGTACAATGCATGTTTAAGCAAATGTCATCACACGACATTGTTCGACCCATTATGAGATTAGAGAAATTGCGCTCACTTTAATCCAAGTTAAGGAGTTGTCGTTAATGTAACAGCTCACGACCAAAACCGGGCTTATGCAATGGAGACACCGCTCCTCTTATGACTACCTTTGAACCATTGACTTCACCCTTGCTACGACATCTTCATCTGTCACTTAGTTTGACTAAGGATGAAGAAAGGACCCATTATGCTATCCAGCGCTATCCCTTTCGAAGGGGTTAGTATTTGGCCAAAGAATCCTAGGTTTCACCTAATGGGTTGCTACGTAAGTCCGATTTATGGTTATAAGTCATATATTTGTTAAGTCCAGTTTAGGGTGATAGATCATCTTATATAATATAAGCCAGAACAACAAATAGAATCATAGCATCACTTATAGTCAAGCACATATACACAACCAACTATTTAATATTTAACAAGCATAACCAAGTATAATCTCAAGCTTTTAAAATGTAACAATGTATTAATCCCAACTTACCTCGATTCCTCGCTTACTTACTCAAGGTAGGACACGTTCAGTCCATCGCCAATGATCCCTATAATACCAACATTGTCTCAGTTTTTATATAATTGTTATAAGTTTGTTTTATCCTATAACACTTATTGTTATCTTTGGTTTAGGGTTTAATATGTCCAATTATCTAGGTTCTCAAATCTTTTACAATTATTCTTGGTTTGGAGTTAGGTTTTGGTTTAGTTTTTGCATCGATTTCTAAATTAGGTTCTAGTTTAGTTTCTAAATACAGTTTTATACACGAATCCTAGAAACTCATTTCAACTCATAATGTGAAATTAATCACACTATTTTCGGGTATACTAAATACCATAATTATCTCTAGTCGGTATTTTATTCTACTCAGTACACTTAAATCCTTATTAATGTATCAAATTTACTCTTAATATGAGAAATTTTTACATTTTTCATATAATTATCTAAATTTAAGTTTTCTATCAGATTTATTATATATTCCTATTATTTATGTAATATAAATTTTTATTTTAATATCTTCTATTTATTATATTTCTAATAATTGCATATTATGTATTATCACCTATTATGTACATAATACACATATAATATTTCTATCACTCTAATTACCATCTCCCAACATTAATTAACATTTCAAAATGTCTAAATTCATCCCAAATTAGATTTTACACCTAATTACCCAAATTTACAAAATTAACTTAAAATTTACTATTTTTCTCTATTACTTATTTACTACATAATTACCCTAATAATTACACCTAACACCCTAAATGCTACAAGTATCATACTTCATCAGATTTCAATGTCTTAAAACATATAATTATACACTAAATCAGTAATTAACCATTTAATTACTTAATTGGTCATAAATCACCCATTTTAGGCATCATTTTAAGGCTTAAAAATTATCTAAAAATTTCAAAAATTAATTTTTGAAAAAGAGCTTTGAGACACTGTTCTATATCACCTAAGTAGTATACATAAAAATTTTAGACTCAAAACTATATTCCTAAGGTCATTTATTTTTAATCCCAACAAAGTTCGGGTTTGCATAGTTTTTTAAGGACAGTATATTTCTAAACACAAAATCATCAACATAAAATTTTTCCCTAAATCTACATAGTTAAAAACCTCAGTATACCAAATTTTATACTTTTCTAAGAATATTTAATATTTTTACAAAATTAAATAAAATCGGGTTGGAAATTAAACTCACCTGTATGGGTGGCTCTGGCCACCATTGACTATCGTAGCCTTGTTGGCCAGTCTGGGTGTTATCACCACCATGTGGTGGTGGTAACCATCCACTCCTAAGTGCTCTTTGAGTGTTGGTTTTCCTTAGAAGCCCTAACTGCACAGTTTTTTTATAATTTTTTATAGAAACCTTATTTTCCTCTCAATTTCACCTCTCTCTAATTTTCTATAATTCGAGACATCCAAAATGAGCTTCTAAAAAATTTGAGGTATTTATAGAGGTCTTGAGGAATTATTATGTATTAATTTGATTAGACAATTGTGTTATCTTTTTCCAATTTACCTTTTTTGTTGTTCTAATTTAATTGGTTGAATTTTTTTCTTCTTTTTCCCAACTTCCATGACTCAAATCTGGATCATTCCTTATTTTTTCTTATTTTTATTTATTTTTTCTTAATTAATTATGAATTTTCTTTAATTATTTAACATTATTTTAGCACATTTCGCATATTTGAAGTAATTATACATATTTCTACCTATATGTAAATTCATATATAGTACAAATAAATATTCCTAAATATTATTTAGGTTATTCTATGATTTTTAGTAGATACATAATTTGTCTCTAGTGATTCGTTAGTTATCAAAATACATTTTATGCATTTCCAATAAATAACGAGTAATATACTTAAAATTTGAAAATTTTATATTCTTTTATTTTATTACTTATTTTCCTCAATTCAAACTTGCAAGATCATTTTTACTAATATTTCTAACTTTATTTTATAATTTAGGTTTGATCGGATCCTCGAGTGCTGGTTGTGGAGCTTACAAAGATCAAAGTAGAGAGCATAGATGAGGAACTAAAGGAGGAAAAAGTGGAAGATAAGGTTGTTGTTGATGTCGACCTGATTGAAGAGGATGTGTTTGTAAAGGATCTAGAAAAGTTAACCCTAGTTGTCCAACATGCAATGAGTGTGAAGCCCTCTACCGAGGAGGAGTAGACAAAGAACTTATTCCACATCACCTATAAAGTGAATGATCAAGTATGTGCACTCATAGTGAATAGTAGGAGCTATACCAATGTAGCATTTGTCGACTTGATTAAGAAACTCAAGTTGCTGACTAACCTACATCCGAAATCATATAAGTTATATTGGTTGAACAAGAAGGAAGCACTACATGTCATTCAGCAAGTGCTGCTGCTGATCTCAATTGGAAACTATTCCGACGAGATTTTTTGTAACGTACTACTCATGTGCGCATCACATATGTTATTAGGCCAACCATGGCTCTTTGATAGGAAAGTCATACATGATAGATTTAGGAACACCTATATGTTTGAGAAAGATGGGAGGAAGATTTCGATAAGCCCCATGATGTCGAGTCAAGTTAGCAATTTGCAAGCTAAACTTGCTCGAGGGTCAAAGAAAGCTTTGGTGTTGAGTAGAGCCAAACTATGAAAGGCTATTAAAGCTAACGTGTTGACCTTTCTATTGATTAGGCAACTACTAAAGTTGAAGGAGTGGAGTGAACTACCCTTGGAAGTCAAGGAGCTATTGAATGAATATGCCGACCTGTTTCCTGAACAGTTGCCTAAAGGACTACTCCCTCTTATAGGCATTGAACATTGCATTGACTTGATACCCGGCGATGTCCTGCTAAACAAGCCAACTTATTGAGTGGATCCCAAACAAGCTTCTGAGCTCCAAAAGCAAGTCAATGAACTTCTGGAAAAGGGTTATGTAAGAGAGTCTTAACTCTTGTGTTGTATCAACAATCCTAGTGCCAAAGAAGGATGGAACTTGGTGTATGTTTGTTGATAGTAAGGCTATCAATAAGATTACGATCAAGTACAAATAAGCCATCTTAAGGCTGGACGATATGTTGGATAAACTAAGAGGTGTGAGAGTATTTAACAAGATAAATCTGAAGTCAGGGTACCATTAAATCCGAATGAGACAAAGGGATGAGTGGAAGATTGTTTTTAAGACCTGATATGGCCTGTACAAGTGGATGGTCATGCCTTTTAGGCTATCAAATGCCCCAAGCACTTTTATGATCCTAATGAACTATGTTTTAAGAGATTTGATTGAGAAATTTATTGTTATCTACTTTGATGACATCATTGTCTATAATGTTAACCTAGTAATGCATACCGACTACCCCCACGAGGTTTTTGATATCCTCCGAGCTAAGAGGTTATTTGAAAACTTGAAGAAATGTTGTTTCTATTAAGAAGAAGCGATCTTCCTAGGATATGTGGTTAGTGGGAGAAGATTGAGTATGGATTAAGAGAAGATACGAGCTATTATTGAGTAGTCGATCCTAACCTCCCATACTGAGGTGAGAAGTTTTCATGAATTGGCATTGTTCTACCGACGCTTTATCTAGGGATTAAGTACCATTGTAGAGCCTCTAACTAAACTTACGGAGAAGAATGTAGAGTTTAAGTAGTGAGAGAAAGAGGAAAGGAGCTTTTCCAAAGTAAAAATAAGGTTGACCTTTGCCTTAATCTTAGCTCTACCAGACTTTGACAAAGTATTTGAGCTTGAATATAAAGCATTAGGTGTCACCATCAGAGATGTACTGATGCAAGAAGGCCAACCTATCACTTATCATAGTGAGAAGCTCAAGAGAGCACAATTGAATTGTATATCACAAAGAGCTTTTGGCCCTAATCAGAGCTCTTCGTATGTGGCAACATTATCTTCTACCAAAAGAGTTTGTTATATACACGAATCATGAGTCCTTGAGATATTTGCAGAGCCAATCTAAACTTTCCAAATGCTAACCCTGATGGATTGAGTTCTTAGAGGGATTTAACTTTGTCATTAAGTACAAGTAAGGTAAGAACAATGTAGTTGCCGACACTCTATCAAGAAGACATGTTCTTCTCACTAAGTTGCAGACTAGATTGTTAGGGTTTGCCAACACAAAAAAATAGTATCGTAATGATTCTCATTTTAGCCCTATAAATAAGAACTGTGGAGAAGGAAGAGTGGTAAATGAATACCATGTAGAGGATGGTTATTTGTTTAGAGGTAGCAAGTTGTGTGTGTTGACCTGTTCGATGAGAGAGCTGCTGGTGAGAGAAGCCCATAGTAGAGGACTCTTTAGATACTTTGGAGAGTGGAGAATGTATGAGTTGCTAAATGATAGCTTCTTTTAGCCTAAAATAAAGTATGATGTGCATCGTATGTGATTAAGAGGTGTACCATTTGTAAAAGAGTATAGAGCAAGGGAAAGCAATGCCTCTATTTGTTTTGATCAAACTATAAATTGACTTGAGTATGGACTTTGTCTTTGGATTACTTTGAACTGCCTGAGGCAAAGATTCTATCATGGTTGCTGTAAATAGGTTCAGCAAAACAGCACATGTCATGCCCTCCACTAAAATTAATGATACTTTGACCATTGCTTATTTGTTTTTACAAGAAGTAGTTTACTTACATAGAGTACCAAGGAGTGCGGTGTCAGACTGAAACCAAAAATTTTTTAGCCATTTTTAGAGAACCTTCTAGCGTCGGATGGGAACCAACTAATATTAAGTACCTCTTGCCATCCCCAAATCAATGGCCAAACTGTGGTGGTCAATTGTACCCTAGGATCATTGCTCTGAGCTGTAGTAGGGAAGAACTTAATTGATAAAGATGTTTGCCTACCCATAGTCGAATTTGCTTACAACAGGACAATACACTCCATTACTAAGTATGCCTCATTTGAAGTCATCTATGGTTTTAACCTCAAACTACCCCTTGATCATACCTCCATGCCATCCCTTATCCGAGAAGATCCAAAAGCAAGAACCCAAGCCCAGTCCATCCAATAGATTTATCAACGAGTCACCCAGCAGATTAATCAAGTCACTAGAAAACTAAAGGAGAAAGGTAAGGGAAGGAAGACCAAGCAGTTTCAGCCTAGAGACCAAGTGTAGTTGCACTTGAGTAAGGAAAGATTCCTTCATAAGAGGAAGAGCAAACTATCCACCCAAGTTGAAGGACCATTCAAGATACTTTAGAAGATTAATGATAATGCATACTAACTTAAGCTTCTAAAAGACTTCAGAGTATTAATGTGTTTAATGTTGTAAACCTTAGCCCTTATTAACTCAAGGAGAACTTGGATGAAGACCAATTAGATTTGATCTCGAATCCTAATATGCCTAGTAAGGATGATAGAAAATAGATCATTGGACCCTTGACCTAAGCTCAAGCTTGAGGGCTAGAAAGCATAGCCAAGCGAATTCTTTCCTTACATCCGACAATTGAGGAGTCTGAGTAGCTGCAATCTACCGACCTGATGCCTTGGTCAAGTTGAACCCTCTTGCATTCATCATTCCTCTCCAACTATCGACATGAACTACACTTGAACATCAGTTCGGCTCATCCAACCATCAGCTCAGCCGACCTAAATCTAAGCCATATTGAAAGTGTCTAAAGTGAATTCACCTCAGAAGAATTATCTACTCGGCTTGATACAGTCAACCTACCACCCCTGCTCGGCACCTCGACTCAGCAAAAATCAAGTTAATCATACAAAATTGTCTTTTCTACCAGAAAGCCATCCGCCCATAATGAGCCATGTGTTTGAGCGATCATATGACAGAATCCTCCATGTAAGATGCTCATTTTATTGTAGTTTCAATTGTACCCTTATTATTCTTTGTACATTACTTCTTTTAGATAATAATCTTTCTAGTCTTTTTCATTTTAGGTAGGTTGCCTTAGTTCTTCAAGTACAAATGCCCACTATATATGTAGCAGCAATGATCTTATTATTATCAATATACTAAATATACTTCTTGGTGAATATTTCTCCCTTTAGCTTGTTTGCTTACTTCACTCTCATCTTAACCCTTAAGTAAGGTTAGGTAGCAAGTAACCTTACCAGACCATCTCATGCATCATATTGAGTTGTGCCATGAGTTCTTGGAAGTTCCATTAGTGCATCATATCTTTAGAACTTTTCATGGGTTTGCTTGTTTTACTTTCCCTAAATAGGTATTTGAAAATAAACTAGATGAAACTAGCAAAATAATTAGAAATAAAACTAGATTAGTTGCTAAAGTCTATTTACATGAAGAAGGTATAGATTATGATAAAACTTATGCACCTACAACTAGATTTGAAGCTATTAGATTATTGCTTGCTTAAAGAATTGGAAGTTGTTTTAGATGGATGTAAAAAGTGCCTTTTTAAATGAGTATATAAAGGAGGAAGTTTATGTTGAGAAACCTCCTGGATTTGAGGATCCATTTAAAGAGAATCATATTTATAAGCTTAGCAAAGCTTTATATAATTTAAAACAAGCACCCCATGCTTAGTATGGAAGACTAAGTAACTTTCTGATCAGAAATCAATTTCATAGAGGTAAAAATGACACAATCTTATTTCTTAAATATTATGATTCTGATATTTTAGTAGTTCAAATTTATGTAGATAACATAATTTTTTGTTTAATTAATGAAAAGTATTACAAGTATTTTTCTAGTCTAATGCAGGTTGAATTTGAGATGTCCTTAATGGGGGAACTAAATTTCTTCCTTAGTTTACAAATTAAACAAATTGGTGATGGCATCTTTGCGTATCAAGGGAAATATGCTTAGCAGATGCTTTAGAAATTTAGATTTAAAGGAAAGGCATTGCAACTCCTATGTCATCCTCTACAAGACTTGACTTGGATATCTCTAGTAAGAAGGTTAATGAGAAGCCATATAGAAATTTAATTGGATCATCATTATATTTAACAGCTTCTAAGCTAGATATTCTTTTCAGTGTGTGTAATTGTGCTAGATTTCTAGTTAATCCAATAGAAAAACATTTGGTAGCTGTTAAGTGCATATTTAAGTATATCTCTTGCACTTCTAAGTTAGGCATATGGTATCCTAAGAATCATAATTTTGATTTGTAGGATATTTTGGTGATAACTATGTAGGATGTAAAGTAGATAGAAAAAGTACTTTTGGTACTAGTCAGTTTCTTAGCGATAAACAAATTTCTTAGTCATCTAAAAAACAAAATTCAGTTGTGCTTTCAACAATAGAAGTTGAATACATTTCTATTGGAAATTATTGTTCACAAATCCTCTAGATTAAGCAACAATTAATAGATTATAGCTTAAAATTTAAAAATATACCAATTAAGTATGATAACACTAATGCCATTAACCTAACAAAAAATCTAGCCCATCAACATATAAAGGTTAGACATCACTTTACTCATGATCATGTAACTAATGCTAATATGAGTATTGAGTTTGTGCCTACAAATTTATAACTTGCAAATATATTTTCCAAGCCTTTAGACAAAAACATGTTTGAATTCATTCAAAATGAGATTGGCTTGTATAATCTTTTTGCTTGAAAAATTATAGTGTGAATTGTTTAATATTATAGTGTGCTATAGTGTATCCTTATTTTACATTTATTTTGATTAATTCATACCTTATATCTTGACATCAAAATTGTAAAATATTTGAGTATTTTTGGAAAACTTATTTTTCCCCAATTTTTGTTACACAATCAAGTCAAAATAGTCATGTTTAGTGTCATTTAAAATCTTATTGACACATTCCCCTCTTTTATTCCTTCTAACCTACGTTTTAGCTCCTTTCTCTCATAACATCTATCTTCTTGTAACTCACAAACAACTTCCACTCGTCTATGTTCAAATTTCTTCTCTCTTCAAAATCAAAGAACTAAGAAATTAAGAATACCATCTAATCTTGATAATTAAATAGAAGTAGATCTTGAAGAACCCATGAAAAACTCCCTTGACTCACAACAAAATCCATCTCAATTCGAAGAAAACCCTTAATGTGACCCAACCCTAACTCACCATAAGAAACTCAAGAAACTACACCTCTTACTCAATCAAACTAGTAAATTTGATCAAACCTCTACTCCTATGTCAACAAACAAAGAAACAAGTGACCCCAACTTAGAAGCTTACTCTGATAAAGTGCCGTTGAAAGCCTTTCTACCTTAGTAGAAATCAGTTCAACCTAGTCTAGAAATTACTCTTGATGTTCCTAAACCTAACTTTCAGCTTAAGGTGACATAGAGTTCTTTTAAAAAGAAGAAGGAAGATAAAGGAGAGAAGGTTAAGGTTACAAGTGCTAAAGATAGTAAGAAGGAAGCCTTATTTGAGAAGAGTAAAAAAAGAAAAAAAGAAAAAGAAAAAAAAAAGGAAGTACCAAAGAAGGACCATAAGAAAAAGAAAGAGACAATTCAAGATAACTTAGAGATCTTGAAACTCTTGAAAGAGGATAAATTTTGCCATAGCTTTTATATGGATCATGCATTTTGAGTTTCTCATTCAAATGATTTACAAAATTATGATGAGTTCTTTGCTGCCCAAGAAGGGAAGTTTTACATCTCTCATTGGAGAGGATGCATATCTGATCTATGCTATGGTTAACAAACAACCTGTTGACCTAGTAAAGCAAATGATCAAACATATGTTCAAAAATAAGAGATGTATGCTGTATGGATCTATGATCATGAAACTGATGGAGAGCAAGACATTAGGTTGCTTGACCAGAATAGATACCCCTTAAATATAAAGGTGGTAAGGAAGGTTGTGATAAACCACATAGGGATCCATATGTTAGAAAAGATATGGTTTGTAAATGATGGTGCTCACTTTATGCATCCATCTATTATGAAAAGAAATTTCAATGTTGAAAAACTACTGACACTTGTTCAAAGGAAGGAAGTAAGGAAGGATATAGAGAAAGAACAAAGTTTAATCAATTATTGATGAACAAGAGCTAAGGATGATTTTCACCTTTTTGATGAAGTGCAGCAAGTAAGAAGAGGAAGGAAAAAATTGGTAGCTGATGAGGAAGGCTCAAAACGGATGAAGTTAGACTTCTTAAAACAAGTTGCTACTATTAGTGGCTCTTAGGAATCAGTTGAAACTACTTTAAAGCAGTTTAATGATTCTCTAACTGAAAATAGGGAGCTCACTACAAAGGCAATTTGTGCTAGATATAAGGCTATTTCAATGGAGTTGGCGAAGGTGCTAGATTAAAAGTTTGTTGACTTGGTTAATTTATGGGAAGCTTATAACATGTAGATAGATTAGGAAGGAGTGAAAGTCAAGAATCATGAAGGGTTGAATCTTTTCACTAAGTTGAAAATATTGAAAGACTTTGTAAAAATTCTAAGCATCAAGGTAGATATTCTTGATGAAATAGTGTAGCGAATGAATAGCATGATTATTAAGCCCCTCAATCTTAATCTTGTATCTTTTGTCCCTTTAGTAGATGGACAATCATCCTTTTACCTTTCTATTTTAGGTGTTGAAGTGTCTAGTGTCTACTATCAATCCTTACTTGATTTCTGTTAAACAATGGTCCATTCTCATGTAATCATGTTTTGATGATTAATGCAATGTCTTACGTTTTATCTTTTCTTAAACTTATTTCTTATCTTTGCTAATAACAAAAAGGGGGAGAAGGGTTGAGAAAAATATTTTGTTGATTATAGACTTAATCCTGTAAATAAAAATTAATGTTATGAATAAAAAAAGAAAAATTGGACTAAACTTGTAATCTATTATATCTTGTTAATGCTTTGTTCATAAATTTCAAAAATTTTTGCTCAAAATATTTTTCCTCTAAGTATTTTTTAATCATGAAAAAGGGGGAGAATGATAGATCTCTTAATAACATGTTTTAATGATGACAAATACCTAAGTTCACTAGTGAAAGTATTAAGTATTGTTAAAGAACAAAATAGGAACTTAGAAGCAAATATAGAAGCAGGACCAAACATTTGAAACAAGAATAGAAATGGAAGATAGAAAACTTAGAAATATAGTTAGAAGATATGAATTTTAAGTAAAAGATAAGCTTAGTTCCGTCAAGTCAAAGAGTTAGAAGTAGACTTAGAAGTATTGTCGAACATACCTGAAGTTTGAAGAAGAAAGTAACTCAACAAACTTAGAAGCAAACTTAGAAGGAACTTCAATAAGAATCAAGTTGACTAGAAGAGATTTGAAGGCTTAGAAGCATACTTAGAAGTAACCATGACAAGCTTAGAAATTGTTCAAAAGTAAATCAATAACCTAAAAGCATACTTAGAAGCAGTTTCAACAAATATAGAAGATGTATCAAAGCATTTATAAAACTTAGAAGCTGACATAGAAGCAACTTAGAGAGGTTTTTTTTTTTTTTTTTTATTGTAACTTTGTTTCACATGTCAAGGCTTAGCTCCACTAAGTCAGGTGTATTTGGGAAATGCAATTGACATGTTTCACCAGCCTAACATATGAGACATAAATATGTGAAAATGCAAACAAAGTTAGGTTTATCAAGAAAGATATGGAAGCCTATTTTTTTTAATGCATGAAGATTTTATTAAAGATTTGATGTTTAGTCTAAAAATTTTGAATTTTATGGTAGCATATCAACAACCAATCAGATATTTTATAGGGAAAATCAAGTATTCAAATTATTCGAGTTTGAGATAACGATTAACTAATATATGAAAGATTTAGTAGCCGTTGCAATTGAATTTTAAAAGAGTAGATCTTGTGCAAAAGAAATATAGAGTGCATAACTAATATTGAAAGAAAGCAATCAAAATGCTCTTAAGCTAAATTGATTTTTGTATTGTATATCGAGTTCTATGCATCAACAGTTAGGAATTTTCAATTGCTTTCCATCAAAACTTTGTTTGTAATCTACTGTGAGTTTGATTTAAGAGAGAGAGTAGATCATAATAATCGATTGTGTATCTAGAGACAAGTTTGAAGGCAGAGCTGTGTTAATTGTAGCTGTATGATTATATTTGTACTCTTGACTATTAAAATAGTGGAACTATTAGTTTGGAAGACTGAATCCCTAACAAATGAAGTTAGAAGAGATGATTAACTCATAAGAAGGAACCTCCATAAATCTTTTATCTGATTTTTTGAACTCAGTCTCTTTTAGTTTCTCTGTTTATTTTACTGTTTGCACAATATCTATCAAAGTACAAGCCATTATATAAGTAATCAAAAGGGGTTACTTTTTACTCGAAAAAGCTTTAAAATTTTGATTTGAGCACCCCCTCTTGATTACTTGTAAGGGACCAATAGGCACCATTATAGAAATTCCTTTTAACTAGGAAAAAATTTCCTTCCAAGCATTGTGAGTGGCAACTATCTTTTAGGATAAGGAGTTGTTTGGTTCTACAATGAGGTAAGCATCGAAATCATGTCCTCATGAAGTTTTAGAAATTTTCAAATGCTATTTAGGGTGTTTGATGATTGATTGAAAAAAAGAAGTTGAAAAGGAGTTATACACTACGTCATTTACACATTTCTAAGCATTATGGTGATTTTGAATAATTTATGAGGATTAATGAAGTTATCTTGGTGATTTCTTAGAGTTGATGCCTTAAAAGTATGTTAAAGTGAATTCAAATTGTTGGATGTTGATGAATAAAGCATGTTGCCAACCTAGAAGCATATTTAGGCTTGAATCTTGTAATCATAGATGTTATTTAGTTAATTTAAGCACTTTCTAAATAATATACATGATAAACCAGAAGTAAGACAAAGGTATAGGTGATTAGATTAGAAAATAGTAGAGCTTCCTTTGACATTACTCAATTCCCTTTGATGCTACGCATGTGTGTGTAATTTTTTGTGTTCGTTTATTTTGGCTTGTGTTTTAGAATATTTCCATGCTTAAGTTGTGATTTATGTAATTATTTGTTGGTTAAATGATGATTTAAGGACCATATAATATACACATGTTGAAATCTTAATGATTATATAAATAAATGTTAAACATGTATTGATTGAGTGCTTAGATTGTAAATAATTTTAAAATTTCAATATGTTCAAATTTGACATTATGTGATTTTACATGTTAGAAGTAAGTTTAAATGATAATCTTATGAATTTTAGGTTAAGAATAATATGTAGATGAGGTAAGCATAAAGATGTGATTTTGATTGTGAGAATTGATCAGTTAATTTAGTTTCTTACAATTTTTAAAATTTTCAACCAAAAAAAGAAATGATGTACCAAATTGATGGTTGAAATAGTAGTACAACTCACGATGGCACTAATTTAATAGATTCAACTAAATGAAAAAGTAGGCTTAAAATATAAACTAGCAAATGGATGTAAATTATAAAATAACAAAATAATAAACCAATCTAACCTAACTACATATTCTAATGGACCTATTTACAAATTCCTAAATTTCTTAGACCATTAGCCCTTTTATGTGCCCTTATCCTAAATGAGCTCTAAATCCATCACTAAATAAGAAATTGGGCTTTAATGAAAAATAATAAGAAATTGGTCTTTAAATGTATAAAGATGGCACTTGAGCTAAATACATAATGGACTAATTGGATCAAGGTCCAATTTAATTAATTGTTTATCTTATGGGCTCCACCTTTACAAATTTAGGTAAGTCTTGTTTTTCTAGAATACTCATATCCTAAATGAGCCTTAATTTAGTATAAACCATATGGACCTTAAGAACACCTAAGGTCCAAAACACAATAAACAATTAAAGGATAATTGAACTAATTTAGAATGTTATGCTCTAGTTAAGTGAATTAATGGGATAAAGGCATAAGAACTACTTATTTCAACTTTTGGCAACTTAATGTTTGATTGTTTTTTTTTTTTTTTGGCATTTTAGTACATCTTTCTTCAAATTAAATTCAATTTAGTGTTTCTATTAATATAAAGGCATAAGTTCATTTTCTTTTTCCCCCTTCATTTTCACCATTGAGTAGCTGATTGTTAAATTGTATCCTTTTCCCTTTGTTGCCTTGTTGCTTTAGAGATTTTAGGTTTAATTTTTTCTTTAATTTCCTTTTAACACCACCATTGTGTTTTGTTTTTCCTAAAAAAGTACAATTTAAATTCTCAATGTTTACTTACTTTTCTATATGAACTTCAATATTTTTTTTTTCCTTTCTATTTAATTCTTCAACATTTTTAAAACTTTACAAAAGTAAGATTTTCGTTAAATTTATTAAAAATTTTCACCTATCTTAGGCATGTGGTGTTAGCTTCTCTTTCTCGTTGGATAGTTAGCAATATATCTAAGGTTTATACACATTTTTCTAGTTCCTTTTTTCTCACTTTTAATTATTTTTGTATTTTTATTATTCTTATCAAAAAATATAATCAAACATTTTTAATATTATTGTTTATTTTATTATGTAATTAAATATATATATATATATATATAGTACATTTCTATTAACTTAATCAGTATAGAACCGATTAAAGCTAACACATTAAATGGATAGATAGATTATTTAACGGATTTGATAAAAATATTACTTCTATAAAATTTAAAAAACATTGGGATTAAAATAGAATAGAAAAGTTTAAGGACTAATAAAATAGTACATAATGTTAAAAACTAAAAATGTACTCTTCCCCTTTTTCTCTAATGCTACAACTTAGCTTTGTTATGCCAAACTACATGTTTGATATATCATTGATTTCTAGGGAAAAATACGTCATTTTTTATTTTTAATCATAAATGATATATTTACAAACCAAGGTAAGTTCAACAAACAAGGTGGTTTAACCACCATCATCCTATAGTCTTTTTGTAATTTACAAAGTTGATATATTATATCCATAACTAGAAACATCATTTCATAAAAGGGACAGAACAAAAAATGGAGGAGAGATAAAAAGTCTTCAGTTAAACTTAACTAGTACATTATTTTGGCTAAAGTATTAGCAACTATGCTCATCTCTCTTGGAACAGCTTAATTCACCAATTCTCTAGCTGCTGGAGATTTGCCTTAGAAGCCATACTAGTAATTGAATATCACATTTTAAAGTTTGATTGTAATGACAAAAATTTTACAATTATAGTGAAGTTTGTATTAATTTCAACATGTAGAAGTCCTTTTTAAAAGGGGGTGGGGGTGGGGGTGGTAATCCAAACCATTTATTTACAGAAACTTAATATATGCCGTTCATTCTATTAAAATAAATTAACATGTTACCTAGACAACAGGTTAATACATTTCATGAATAAAAACTTAAAAAAAAAAAACTAATTAACAAATAACATTAAACAATAAAAGAAACTCCATTCATTTACTAAAACTTAATGTATATCATCTATTCTATTAAAATAAATTAACATTTTACCTAGATAACAGGTCGATACGTTTCATGAATAAAAAATGAAAAAAACTGATTAACAAATAATGTTAAAAAAATAAAAAAAAAAAACCCTCCTATAGCAGGTTGTATTGGCTAACGTTACGATAAAGCTATATTGTTAACGTTATAATAGAAAAATCTCCTTTCTGAGTATAGAATGTTAACCCTAAGAATATTACCTAAAGTTGTTCAACAATTATATCAATTTTACTCACTTTACAGGAAAAGCCAAAAAGCTATTACTCTTGTAAATTTCTTACAACTTCTTCAATTGCCACATTGCTAGTTAAGCTAAGAAAAGCAAAAAAGAAACTTGTAGAAATGTTTTCACTTTGAAATCCATTCTCTTTTCCTCTAGAATAGGAAAGGAAAAGAATGGAAATAAGATGACAATTACAAAAAGGCATTGTAGGAAGGGTTTAAAAAAATGAAAAATGTGAAATTTCAAAGAAAGTCATTAAATAACAAAAGCTATTTATTTAATTTTTCAATAGGATGTTTTCTTAATGAAAGAAAAAGACTAAAAGACAGAATTTGTTGGTCTTGATATAGTTGTCCAAGGTAGGTGGGGTTTATACAAAGTTTTCTAGCAGCCTTTTTTACATTATTGTTGCTGTTCTATTTTTTATTTATATTTTGTTTTGTTTTTTCTCATTTTAGGACCTTTACAAATAAATGAGTCAAGAAAAGGTCCTTTTCCTCTCCATTAGAAGAGCATATGGCTAACCTTGACTCAGATTACAATGTTGTGTCATTCAAGTGACATGGGACGTCAACCATTTTGAATTATTTTTCCTAATAAATAAATGATGTGGCATAGCATTTAGATGACATGGATACTATGTGCAAATTTTTTAGTGCTAGGTTAGAGAATTTAATAATTCTTTAGTATAGATGCATGAATGCTCCTTTTTTACTCATTTCAAAAATATAGATTTTGAAGCAAAATAAATACAAAATACAAACCTTAAATGAAAAAATTAGTAAAATTATAGGCCCTCTTTTACTACAATCTACTCTCATAAAAGTAAAAACAAAATATTTTTCTTTAAACACAAAATATTGTGCAAAACTCTTAAAAATAATGGTAAGATACATTGATTATCCCTATGAACTTTCAAAACTACATTAGAAACTCACTTTTTCAAAATCCTAACTTACATCCCCATTTTTGCCTACTTAGATGTTGATATGGTGAGAAAGTTGATGTGCCATGACCATGCCATCCCTATGTCATCATTATTAATAGATTATATTTAAATATTATAAATATATATTAGTTAATTAACTTAAAGAATAAAAAAAAAGTTTGAAAAAAGAAAAAAATATTGTAATTTTTTAAATAGGATAACGCATATTGTAAATATAGATAATAAATAACTAAATTAATAAAAATTAAAAAAATGAAAAAAAGTAAGTTGAGAATTAAAAAGAAGGTTTATGGCCACTCCTTACCTTTAAAGTGGCAGGAGTACTCACAAAAAATTGAAGTAAGTCCACAAACCCACGTAATAGTGAGTTGCTTGATTCCCTTAGGGTGGTAAATGGCCCCATACCACTATGTCTTCAAGTCACTTGACTTGATTAACTCAAATGTGCTTTCACCCATTTTTCTTTTTCTTTCTTTGTAAATGTAGTGGTGAGAGATTACTTATCATCTTAAGGGTTCACATTGGACTACTTTTTTAAGGAAATGAGGAATTAACTTAATAAAATGTTCTAAACTTGTGAGGACATTATCATTTGTTCATTTTCCTACTTGTTTAATCGAAGTTAGCCTATCTATGACTGTTTTGCTTTACTTGCTTTTTCATTTTCTTAACTTTATCATTACTAGTGGATCAAGCAACCCATTGTTAAGTAGGTTTATAGACCCACTTCAAATTTTGTAGACCTTTTTTCTTTTTTAAATTTGTAGTTTTCTTTTTTTAGAAATTTTTTAAATTTTTATTAATTTAGTTATTTAATGAATATATACATTTGTAATATGTACATTAAGGTCTTATTTTTAAAAAAATTACAACATTTTTCTTTTTATTTTTTGAATTTATTTTATTTTTTTATTGTTTAAGTTAATTAATATATATATTTATAATATTTAAAGACAATTCATTAATAATTCCAACATAGCAATGATTAGGTCTAGCAATTCATGTTACCCTATTATGTCCTATATCCATGTTAACACGAGTTCATAGTTGGAAAACCTCACCTCATGACACGACCTCTTTATCAATTTTGTCTAAAAACTTAAACGTACAACCTAACCCATTTAATAAGCGTATCTTATATTTGGGTGGGAGTCATTTATTAATTAAAAAATTACAAATAAATTTATAAAATACTTATAGATATAAGGCAAAACAAGGGGATAATAATATTTAAGTTCTATAAGTAGGAATGACATAAGATCTTGACACTTGAATAAAATTACAACCTAAAGAAAAGTTTTAATGAAATGAAACCTCATCAAATATAGGAATATCAAAAATCAGATTGCATAACAACACTAAAATAAGTGGAACCATGGTTTGAATGCCAATGTTAATTTCTAAATTCACCACAATCTATATTGGATTTTTAAGGGAGATAATTAAAGAACCTACCACATAAGACTTTTTCCTTTTTTCTTTTAATTTGAATTGGCATAAAAGTTCATGGCATCATATGGGATTTGTAAGTTCTAATATTGGCTCTTCAATAACAATATGCATTTGAATGAAAATTTGTATTGACTTTTCAAAACTTCAAGGCTTTTCATCAAAATAAAACTTTTCTAATCAACCATTGTTTTATGAGTTAAAGAGGAGCAAAATCAAACTCCATACTTCGAACAATTCAAAACTTTATTTAATTTTTGGTTTGAAAATCATTGTAATCCACATGAATTAAGCATATGAAAAATTGTATCAATGGGAAGTATAAGGATATAGCGAAAACAACTCAAAGAGCATCTCTTGACAAATCATGCAATAGAATTTCAACAAGTGCTTAAACTACCATTTATGACATTCATACTAATTTAAATGGCTCAAATAACATTCAACAAAATTTCAAAGGAAGAAGAAAGTAACGCATTGTGCATTAAGAATAAATCTAATATAACATAAACTTGCTTTTTTGGACAAAACAACAAAGAGAATTGTTGTCTGCATAAATAAATAAATTATAGTGGTGATTTAACAACCAATAATAAGGCAAAAAGATCATTGGAAAGAGAAAAAAAAAAGAAAAAAATCTAGCATTTTACAGGTCTAAATGAAAATTTTTGCAAAGATAGAACCTCAACATTTAAAATAATCATAAGTTCGCTAATAATGCAGTTCCAAAAACTTGCTCTTTGTTCATTAATAAAGTTAAAGATAGAAATGTTGAAACCCTAAGGTTGTGCGTGGTGTGTGTTGTTTAGCACCTTAGCTAGAAAAAAAAAATCTAACTTATTATTGTTAAATGAGTTTATGGCTCAAGCTGAGAGCTATTATGAGACATGTTTAATACGCGGGTTTGTGAATAGGTTTGCAATCTAAACACATCTAAGTGTGTTTAAACAGGTTTGACTTGGTTCAATCATGTATTGACTTTTTTTTTTTTATACATACCCATCTAAATCGTATCCTTTCCTATCTAGATCTTGTCGATTGATCCCAAATTGCCAGCCCTAGTGATGACATGTCAACCTTTTTACCACATCAGCATCCTATTAGGTTCTCTCTTACTTTAGTTTTGATGACACTATAAGGGTTTAAAGTATGGTAATTCGCGTATTAAGTGCATAGGTATATGTTCAAGTGTATTCAAAGTAAGTTGTTTTAATATTGGTAAAAAAGTCTATAAATTTAGTAGAAAGTTCAAATTAGTGAAAATTAAAGGAGCAAATGTCTATAGAAGGTTTGAACTATAAAAATTAAAAGATGAGAGGTTAGTAAAAGCTTGAATAGAAGATAGTTATGTAAGCATAATAACTTTAGAACACTTATAAAAACTTCAATAGAAGCTTTAGGATAAAATATAGCCAAGAAGTAAAGTAGAAGTTTTTGTAGAAGCTTTAGACTAGAAAATGATTTAAACATATGTAAAAGCTTCTATAGAAGCCTTAGGCTGAAATATGAGTTAAACACTAGTAGAAACTTCTATAGAAGCTTCACAAGGATAGGAAACCAACCTAAAATCATAAGCTCAAGACACTTAACCACAAGAAAAAGAGCAAGATGAGTACATGGTTAACAAGTGAAGAAATGCAATTGGCTATTGAGAGGCAAAACAAAACTAATTACTTCATGTGAGTAGCCAATCCATAAAGATTCAAAGATCTCTTTAGATGCCCAAATTGGTGTAAGTAATATTAAGTCAACTAATCTAAGCTTAACTCAGTAGGATTTATCTAAATAAGTCTCTAAAGTTGTAAAGAAAGGTATTCTTGAAACATTGAAGGAAGAAATTGGTACATTGTTCTCTTCAAAGCTCAAGCTTTTTAAATTAGAAAACGAAGCATTAATGGAGCAAAAGTTTAATGAATTAGATATACTGTTAGTGGATGCATATGATTCTTAACTAAATAAGGTTGATATGCATGTGAAATAGGAATCGGTTGATGTCTAAGCATAACTCAAAATTATGAATGTAGGACAACTAAATTAGTAAATGAAAGATGTTGAAAGAACTTTTAGCTTGTAGCCTTGAGACTCTAATAGTTTCTTAAACAACTAGATACAAGTGAAGTGGAGTTATATTTGGATAGGCAATCTACTACCAAAGCCTTGAAGGGACTCAAAAAAGAGCAATAAGACTTCATTTATGTCAGTTTCCTAATCATGTCAAACCTTATCTACCTTTAGATCAAGTTATTATTATGGATGATAATGTTCCACTAGCACTAAAATCTCAACCATCACTAGAACTTCAACAAACTTGTTACAATCCATTTATGTCACCTCCTTATTATTCCAAACCATTGATATCTACTTCTTCTAGGAAGAAATCTACTAGAAAAGTTATTTTAGACATGTTCTTATGAAGTTTGTGATAATTTTTGTTGATTTTTTTGTAGCTAGACTCTAATCTTTTGGAAAAGTAATTTTAGACATGTTTAGTTCTCATAAATCTATTCACTATTTTCTTCTTTTATTCATAGTGATGAGAGGAGTCTTCTTTGATGATAACAAAAAGGGGGAGAGAAGAAAAAAATACTTTTTTTCTTTTGTTGTTTATGTTGTTACTTGTTGATTGTTTGCTATTTGTAGATGTTGTAACTTATTGATTGCTTATTGATTATTGATCATGTTTGATTTTAAAAATATTTTTGAGAAAAAATTGTTTTGTTATCACCAAAAAGGCAAATTATGTTAAATTCTCTCTTACTTTAATTTTAATGATAACAAAACGGTTTAAGGCATGCTAATTCACATATTAAGTGCATAGGTAAAAGTATAAGTATTTTTGAACTAAGTTGTTTTAATAGTGGTTAAAATGTCCATGGAAGGTTTAGTAGAAGATTCAAATTAGTGAAAGTCAAAGGAATAAAGATTTGTAGTTATATGAGCAAAATGGCTTCATAACACTTGTAGAAGCTTTGAGATAACATATAATTGGGAAGTGTAGTATAAGCTTTGGAATTGGAAATGAGTTAAACACTTATACAAGTTTTAGTAAATGGTACGATTGAGAAAGAAACATTAGACTCTTGCTTGTAGAAGTTATAGAAGCTTGAGTAGAAGCTTAGATTTGACCAAAACTACATAAGCATAGAAAAGTTTGTATTAACATTTAAATTAGATTTTTTGGCGATTTAAGGCTTAGCTCCACTAATTAAACATATTTAGCTAATATGTTAAGCCGAATAAAATAATATTTTCATAAATTGAAGAATTTGTTCATCAATAAAGAATTGAGGTTATTAAAGACATGAAGATGACCCTTCTTTGTTAGATTTTTAGGAACTTTATGAAGACAAAGATCAAATTATTGAAGAATTTTTTTTGCTAAAGTTTATGTATTAGCTAAGGAGATAAGGTTAAGAAGATCTAAGGAGAATCCCTTACAACAACTCAAAAAATTTAAATTAAAACTAGCTGTGAAGATTTCAAGAAATCATTGAAGTTTATCTAAATAATTTTAGCCACAACGTTATACATCAAATCAGCTTAGCTAGATTCTTAGAGAAATATCTATAACAACTACTTTAAAATATCAGCAAACAACATATGCATATACATACTTAGATAGTGATTGAAAAATTAGACCCTCATTTGGATGTTATACAATAGCATATATAAGACAAGGAGTTCATATTAAAATGAGACATCTTTGAAGCTTGAATTCTTCTATAACGGCACACAAAAACTTTCATTCTATTGTTATTGTATTTTAAGCTAAACTGTAGAGGAACAAAATTAATCCTTTTCCTCATTGTTTGTTCATTTGTTTGAGTAAGGATTTATTGTCACTTTGAGAGAGTGGGCATATTACTATAGCTTATGTTTAGCTTCACCAAAAGCTAGTGAGATGTGGCAGTGCATTTGAGGTCAAGAGTGACAAAGTAATTGTATTCTTTCAATGTTTGATTGATTGATATGATGGAATGATAGGTGAAGATGACCAGATCTCCAACAGTAGAGCTAAAAGTGAGGATTGATGCATAAGATGGAGCCTTTATAAAAATCTCTACTCGATCTTCTTCTTCCTACACTTTTATTAGGGATAAATTCATTAAAAGTACCCAATGTAAAACCCTTAAAACTTTAGTATAATCTAAGCCAATCGCTATGAAATATTTAGAGATATATTAGAGATAAGCTAAAATCACTAGAAGAGATATAAGAGATATGATAAAAATTTGCTAGTACGTCTATATATAGTGATAAGAACCATATTTATTTACTAGTCAAGGTAGAAATATTTGGTCAATTAAAGCCAATACAATATTATCAACTAATTTAAAAGGCTTAAGAAAAACTAACAAGATAAGTAAATTGATCCTTATAACAAACACATGAAAGAAAGATAAACAAGACCCCTACCCATCTACAAATGGCACCACATACATGTATATCATCACACGTGTAAAAGACTTGACCTTTCAAGATACAAATTAAAGAAGGTAAGTTGAATAAGTAATTGATCATGATGTAAGTAATGAGATAATACTTCCATCGCATTGGGAAAAGAAGAAATATGTGAAGAAATTGACTATAATCCCACAAGTAGGCACCACTTGAATAGGAAAACACTAGGTTCTATTATCTTACAAACATTCCTATGACTTTTAAACAAAATAACGGAGAAATGAATATAGTAATCAAGACTATTTATTAAGATTCAATCATCAGAAGTAAATCATAACTTAATCAAATTCTTAAAGACCATAACATAAAAGATTTCATTACATCAACACGTAAGACATAGATGTCCTAATATTACAATAAGATGGTGCCACTTCTAGAAGGATGGAAGACTTTTAGTCAACATGTAATTCTCACAAGAAAAGAATCCTAAATCTAGAAGCAACATGATGTCATGGATGATGTCACTAACTTATGAAATAAAAACATAGAGAAATTATAGTGCTTTCACACTACAAAGTGGTGGCACAAATGAGGGAACATGCCTCCAAAATTTCTAACATTCTTCTCAAATTCAACATGTGTTCAAGAAGAAAACTAAAGCATATATAATCCTTACAAGAAAATACAAGCTTATGAGATAAACTAAATTAGCATTTTCTATAAATAAGCTCCACCAAAACCTTTAGGACCACAACTATGTCTCCCATTTCTACAAAAAAATATCCTTATCTTTCCTTTTCTTATAACAACAAAGCCCCACCAACAAGACTCATCTTTCATTTTCTAAGCTTCAAGATCTTTAGGTAAGCTTTAACATTCTATTTTGAATCTACTTTATGAAGAAAGACTCCTTTCAACTTCCTTTCTTCAATTACTAAGAAAAACACTTTAAAAAAACAAAGAAAGTTTTCTACTTTCAAGACCAAAGAAAACTTGGAGTGAAACTTTTATGTTCTTTACTAAATTTATGCTTAAACTTTGTTTTGATTCAAAGTCTAAACTTTTTCAAGTCAAAGAGTTCTTTTCAAAAACATTTTCTTCTCATGAAGTCTTAAAATTAAGTAATACTTCTATTTCATGTATAGTCTCTAATATGATTTTCATAGTTGTTAAAGGAAAGGGAGTCTTTCTCAAACCCTTTACTCATTGTAAAGAAATTTCCTAAACATGGTATTCATTCTAAAAGAAACTTCATAAACTTTTTAAAAGAACTCTAATAAAGAAACCAAAAGAGTTTCTTTAAAACAAAAGGTTTAAATGATAAAAACTAAGACAAGTAGACAAAGTCATACCTCAGAAACAACTCACATATCATGTTCGATTAAATTTCCCCTTATTTGGACCTTATGGACATATTTTTATGATATATGGACATATTATCTCAATACTATAACAAATTGGACCTTATACAAGGACTAAAAAACTATGAAACAAGAATCAAAGACATTCATGTATATATGAACTACTCAAACTTCGAGTAAGAATTATTCAGACATGATATAGAAAAAGAACCATTAAACATGATGAATCTAAGAAATAAAAGAATTATAAAAGACAAAATCTTGGAACAAAACTTAAGAGTTTAGCAATCAAGTATGTTTCTCAACAGCTTTTATTCTCTTTAGTACTTTTGATTTGGATCTCTCGAGAGATTACTACGATGGTTAGAAGATGGCCAGGTGAGTATCTATGATGATTATCACTTGTGTATATTTGTAGATTAGTTGCACTTTTAATTTCTATATAATTAACTTATTATGCATTAGGTGTTTGGGAAACGTATGTCTTTGGTTTGTTTGTTAAGATATTTAAAGATTATTCCTAAAACTATAATTGATGATTGTAAGGTGATATAATTCTTGTAATTGTGTGATCTTTTGGGTGATCACTAAAATAAATGGAAGTTAAGCATATCGAAATTTGAATCTTAAAATGGTCATCATAGCATGTTGCATAATTCCCTTTTATTGCCGCCATTGTCATGCAAAGAATAGAAAGGCTAAAACCTTCTTTATTTTTTACAATCTAAGTGACTTTGAGGATGGTTATGCATTAAACATGGTCGTATGAGTAGGTATGAGTAGGTAACTTACTAAGCTAGCTATAGCTACACCCTGGTAACTTTGATTTCATGTAAGAATCTTACTAGGTCTACCCTAGAAGATCCAGACCTTTGGTGAGAATGAAAAGCTAGAAGCAAGATCAGGGGAGAGCAAGCAAGGAATTTAACATATATATTTAGGAAAGAAAAATGTTAAGCTAGTTATGATATGTTTTATTTGGAAGAGTTATGACTTATCTTAAGTAAGTCATAATTGATGATTGATGATTGTAAGGTGATATAATTCTTGTAATTGTGTGATCTTTTGGGTGATCACTAAAATAAATGGAAGTTAAGCATATCGAAATTTGAATCTTAAAATGGTCATCATAGCATGTTGCATAATTCCCTTTTATTGTCGCCATTGTTACGCAAAGAATAGAAAGGCTAAAACCTTCTTTATTTTTTACAATCTAAGTGACTTTGAGGATGGTTATGCATTAAACATGGTCGTATTCATTCTTGTGTTTTGGGCATGCATACACGTAGAGGTCAATCAAGGATTTGACTACCTTGTGATCAATTAGGTGGTCAAGGAAGGCATTATCTCTTAATTTTATTTAGGCATTCCTGGGATCAATGAAGAGATCCTTCTCTTGTGACTTATTTGGATGTCCTTTGTGAATATTTCTTTTGGTTCCTTTGGTTAACTGGAAGATCCATCTTCCTGGAGATTATGTTGATTCTAGGTTAAACATTTGGTGATTCTTCTAGATAACCAAGAGATTGGTTATCTCATAAGGTTAAGGAGAATGCTACCCATTTGGTTTTCTTAGGATTGATTAAGGAGCATTATCTCTTGATCATTATGTTAGCATAGGTATTGGTTCAGCCAAGAGTTAAGATTTTACCGCTATTTTATAGATGCCAAGGATGTTATGCCAAGTAATCGTTATGCTAAATTGGATGCCTAGACATCGGTAGAACTAAGAGCATCAGCCTAAGGTTAAGGGGGGAGAATATACCCTAGATTGCACAGAATGGCTGAGTGTATTATTGTATATGTTTGATTGATTACATAGCATTTGCTTCATTAATTAACTTCCTTAAAAGGTGGTATGAGTAGGTAACTTACTAAGCTAGCTGTAGCTACACCCTAGTAACTTTGATTTCATGTAAGAATCTTACTAGGTCTACCGTAGAAGATCCAGACCTTTGGTGAGAATGAAAAGCTAGAAGCAAGATCAGGGGAGAGAAAGCAAGGAATTTAACATATATATTTAGGAAAGAAAAATGTTAAGCTAGTTATGATATGTTTTATTTGGAAGACTTATGACTTATCTTGAGTAAGTTTTTAATTTTATATTTTTGATTAATAATATTTGAAAATTGTTTTATACCATTAAGTCTATGATATTTTGTAAATATTTTAGTGTTGATACTTCATGTGATTCTTGGAAGTAACTAGCAAGTAATTCAAGTATATAAATAGTTATTTTAATAAGTACATGACTGTTTGTTACTACTAGACCATCTTTAGGTTGTGATACACAAACTTTTATATTTTTTTCATTTTAGTACCTAAACTTTAAATTTATTCATTTTAGTAACTTAACTTTTCAAATGAGATAAGGTAATCTTTCTGTTATAACAACCGTTATAAAGAATACTTATTTGTTTCACTTTAAAATGTTAAAGTATCAAAATAAAATAAAAAATTAAGTTTAAGCACTAAAATGGAAACAAAATAAAAGCTAATGTACTTATTTTATTATTATATCATTTTATAATAATGACCGTTATAATCGAAATACCAATTTGTCTCATTTGAAAATCTGAGATACTAAGATAAATGAATTTAAAATTTAGATACTAAACTTTCATGAAAATCAAAAATTATTTTTTGAACTCGTTCATTTAGACTTTAAACTTTAAACTAATTGAAAGTGGTACTTTCATGAAAATCATTTTAGTACCTAACCGGTTATTAATAACAGCCATTATAACTGAAATACTAATTTGTTTTATTTAAAAATTTGAGGTATTAAAATGAATTAGTTTAAAGTTTAGGTACTAAAATAAATGACTGAAAACAAAAAGAGATGCTAACTAGTTGAAAGTGGTACTAAACAAAAAGAATAATACTAACTAGTTAAAAGTGGTACTAAAATGGACGAGTTTAAATTTTAAACTTGTTTATTTAAACTCATACTGCCTTTACCCCTTTTATTGTATCTTTATTTATTCATTGTTGAATTATTTATGCCACTAAAATCATCTTGAGGGGTTAAGTTTTAAAAAATTGTTTATCTTATAAAAATTTATAAGTTTAAATAATCAATTCACCCTTCTCTTGTTTTTGTTAAACGGGATCAATAAATCCAAGTAGGCAAAAGCACATGTATTATAATTAGATTAACACTTAACTTAAAAATAATTAAATTAATACTCTTTGATCTTCTTTTTTTCTTAGTGACTATCTTTATTATAATTCCTATTTAATTTAATAATAGTTTTAATATTTTGATAAAAAATGTATAAGAAGGGAACAAATTAAGTTATGCAATTGTCCAATTTCAAACATGGAAAAAAAAAAAAGAGATAAAAAAAGCCTTATAACCAAACCCTATATGCTTAAGGTATGAGTATCAATTAGGGTTGTAAATGAGTTGAATGGAGACGATACAATACTAAACTCGAAGCTCAAACTCAATCAAGTTTAAATGTACGGAGCTTAAGCTTAGCTTGAAATAAACTTGTTTAAACTCAATATTATCAAAAGATGCTATAAATTTAATTAAAATAATAATAATAATATTTAAATTTAGTTTAAATTCGATTAATATTTAAACTTGACTCGAGTTCAATTAAACTCATAAACTTATCGAGCCAAGCATCATAAAACTCGAGTTGAGCTTGACTCGAAAAGTTGCTCAAGTAGCTTAAGCTTGAGATTTACGTAACTGTGGCTAAGTTAAATTTAAGTAAATATCGAGTTAAACTTCAGCAGCTCAAAACCATATATGAAATAGGTCAAGTTAGATTCCCTTTTTCCATAGTTATTATAATGAACCCTATATGAAGTGTGAAAGCTTGCTATATGATTTTGTAACTAAAAGAAAAAAAGGGGAAAAAATATCACACCCAAAATTTAATAAAAGTACATGGAACTTGAGCACATTTAATTGGTACAACTAACTTTTTATAAAATGTAGCTCACATATTTAATCATCTACAAACAATTTTGACTTGTAATAATAATGGTAACATGATAAGTTATATATAGAGTCGAGCAAATTGCATACTCTAGCAATATGCAATCCACATTGACGTACTATTCCTCTCTCTCTCCCTCTCTTTCACTCTCTTTAAAAAGACTGAATCACACCGTTATTAGCACCATCAATGATCTATGTGTGGCGGGTGGCACAAAATAAGGAGTCATGGGTAGGGTTTTATTTCTCCTTCTTTTCAAATTTTTTGTTTTCTTTTACTTTTAGTTGTTCCTATTTAATTTAATGCCATTTTTTGGCAAAATAATAATAATAATAATGCCATTAACATTACCACCACTTTTCCTCGCCAAAACTACTTGTATGTACATAACCCTTTAACGCATGCCCTGAGATTTACATGATAATAACACGATAGGATTAAAAACATATTTGTAAAGATAGGACAATATAAAAATTTAATACGTATCTAGAAAAATAAATACAATTATTATAATATAATTAGTTGCTTTTACATCTTTATTCAATTTTATACACAACATTACCCACTCTTTCTATCGAATGTTTATTCTCGCAAATTTACACGAGCATACCAATACTATTAGCACGATAGGTGAGATAACAAATAAGAGGGTTAATGTTTGTTATATATATATATATATAAACAATCCATACTTTATCAAATATAAAATTTATTACCTATACTTTAAAAATATCAATTTATACTTAATTGACATTTTCGTGGTTACATGATTATTTTTGCTATATGAACTAATTTTATTAAAAATTCATTTATTGACGTAAACATAACCACAAGTTAGGAATTGAACATTTCGATCATCTCAAGATCTTGCAGTTTTGGAGCCTACATATAGAAAGTTACACAATTCCCATAATGTGGCCACTTGCTACCCCTTAAGCTTGAGGTGACTAAGACAATTGCTTAAAGCAACATGGATCACAAGCCTTTTCAAAAAGTGAGTTGTTGGACTTATGAGTAGTTAAAGAGTCGATTTTTAGTTCATTTTTATATCTATATCAATATATGAGTTTAACAAAATTAGTTAAGGTTACAAAAATAATAGTAAAAACTTCAATTAGATAGTAAATTAATTTTTACAAAATATAGATAGTAAATGTACATTTTGACAAAGTTTAAATATCATTTAATACATTAACCCTAAGTAAAATTACAATACGATATTATAAACTATAATATAAATAAATAAATTATTTTGTTTTATCTCTATTCAATTTTATATTGAAGATTCGATGGCACAAATTCTGTCTTTCTCTCTCTCCTAACTTTCAAACCACTCCATCCTCTCTAATTTGGCAAATTTCCAAGCATCAACCCCCATACAATAAAATCCAAAACCCTAAAAAGTCATTCAAACTTATCTATAATCGCACTCAACCCCATCTTCTATCACCCAATCAACTCCCTAGAGCAAACCAGAAGACACATCTAGTATTACCTTATTTAATTTTTCTGTCTTTATTATTATTGTTGCATGTGTTTAGGGTTGGTGTTGGATTTGGGTAAAAACAGTGTTCTTGTGAGGTCGCTTTCTCTTTCGAGTGTGATGCTTATACACAAGTGGGTATTGTTTATTATGTTTTAATGAGAGGTTGTGAAGGACCAGATGCTTTATGTTGCCTCTTTCTTTTTAACGTTGTTGAGATTTTGCTTCCTTAATCAGATACAAGAAATACTTATCCATACCGTACATGGTCAGTACTAAGAAACATCAACAGCATGTCCATCCATATCATTCCATACTTCTAAAACAGAGAAGAAAGAAAACCACTTCTTCTTCTTCTTCTTAGTTTTTTTTTTTTTTTTTTTTAATATTAAATATCAAATCTTCTAGGAATTACTGGTTTTTCCAACATATATGACGATAAGTACGAGTTTTGGTGCTATAGAAGAAGATCATCGTCAACAAGTGATGATGGTCGGTGGCGGTTGTGGTGGTGGTGTTGGTAGTGGTGATGGTGATGGTGACGGTGGAGGAGAGATATGGTTGGAGAGACAACAAGAAAACTTGCTTGATGTAAATGATTCATCTATGTTCTACGCTGATTTCCCTCCTCTACCAGATTTTCCATGCATGTCGTCTTCATCATCGTCTTCCTCCACCCAAGCACCCGTGAAACCCTCCACGTGTTCTTCCGCCTCTTCCTCCTCATCCTCCGCCGCTTCCTGGACGGTTCTGAAGTCAGATGCAGAGGAAGATCATGCCAAAGCAAACATCAACCACCCGTACCGCCAAAATTATAATTTTCGACAGCAGCAGCATTTCCATTTCGAAGAAAATATGAATATTCCTCTGGAAGCGAGTGCATCTAGGGGTGCATTGTCGTCAACTGCCTCCATGGAGTTGATTCATCAACCGCATGAAGAAGATAATCAACCCCACATGGAAGGTGTTGAGTGCATGAATGTGATGGAGAATTTCGGGTACATGGATCTACTTGAAAGTAACGAGTTTTTTGACCCTTCTTCCATTTTCTCAAATGAAAGCCCGCCTGAAGACTTCCAACAAGAACAGGAACAACATGGATTCTTACAAGAGGAACGACACTCTCCACGTGAAGATCCGAAGCCTCCTTCCGTACTTCACTACAACCTAGACGAACATCCACATGAACATGAGCATGAACTTCCCATTGTACGTTGTTGTTTTATATTTGAATTTTTAAGCCTTTTTCTATTCTCTTATGTCATTATCGATAAAATAGTTGAGTTATTTTATTTTATTTTTTTAATTTTGCTTAATTATTTGCAGGAGGATGGAACTAGGGATGATAGAATGACCTCAGATGAAATGGCGGAGGTGTTCTTGGAGTGGTTAAGGATGAACCGTGACAGGGTTTCCGCGGAGGATTTAAGGAAAATCAAGATCAAGAAGGCAACGATCGAGTCTGCTGCACGGCGGCTCGGTGGTGGCAGAGCTGCCATGAAGCAGCTTTTAAAACTGATCCTAGAATGGGTTCAAACCAACCATCTCCACAAGAGACGCGCAAATGCCACCGTCCTTGGTGCCGCCAGTCAATTCTCTTGCCCATACCAAGACACCTTCCAAAACCCTAACCCTAGTTTCAACCCGAACGTATTCTCCCCAGAACCCAACCAGGGTTTCACTTCGCAGGCTCCATGGATTCCGCCACCTGCTTATGCCACCACTCCTGCCCCATTCACGGAATCCACCACCCCAGCTTTCCCGCCTGTGCATGTTGGTTACATGGGGGATTATATTCCTTACTCTAACTGTGGACCTGATGTGAATTGCGGAAATCAGTACACCCCGCAACCGGAATTCCCTATCCTCGATGCTGCCCTGTCGTGGCAGTTACTGCAGTATCCTCTTACTTCGCCTTACAATTTTGCTGAGAGCAACATCCATGCGCCACCACTGCCGCATGCACAGTCCTTTGGTGGATGTGGAAGTGCATTCCAATACCCTTATCAAGGGTTTTTCAATGGGCATGGACAAAGGCTCATGAGATTAGGATCATCCGTGACGAAAGAGGCACGAAAGAAGCGGATGGCGAGGCAACATCGCAGGTTGTTGTCTCACCATAGGAATCATAGTAATAATCATAATCATAGTCACCATCAGGGTAATCAACAAACTGGTCAGCCAGATCAGGTTTTTGACCAACATGCAAGAGTTGGATATAACGAGGGTTGCCCTAGCGGTTTTGGTCAAGTTGGTAACCCTAGCAATTGGATGTATTGGCCATCTCCGGGTGGCGGGGCTGCTCAACCTTCATCTCCAGTTCTTGCTCCTGATCCATTGACGCAGGTTGTTCCAGTGGATCGTCCACTCATGCATCTGCAGAACTATTCTCAGCCGGCTACCACCGATCGTCGACAGGTTGGTGTTAGGATATTGATCTATATGGTAGATCTATTAAGTAGCATACTAGTTTACTATGTTGTCATATTTGAATGCCATTTTTGAGATGGGCAACTTATTCATTAGCAGTATTGCACCTTCCTGATACGAATAGAGATTGAGTTTTTGCAGCATCATATTTGAGTAAAAATATTTTTTGAATCAGGAGCAAAGCCAAGTGATGTTATGATTTAGGTTGCACTTTGTTGCATACAAGAAGTAACTGGAACTGTCATGTGATCTAGCTCCGCCTTCGTTATCTGATTTAGAAAGGCTTTGTTTTGTTGGGTCCAGCCGTCCGGCCACCCTCAGTAGTCAGGACTTTTGCTCTGATCGGATTTTTGGATCTTCTCTTTTGTGTTTTTGAAGCTTTTGAGTGCACTAGAAAAAGTCAGTGTTAAATTAAAACACAATTGATGATAAATATGCTATACGATTTCATGACAGTGAACATAAAATAATCAACTGTTTGGGGTGTGGTTGATTAATTTTTATTTGCTTGACAATGAAATGTGGTTTCGATGGCTTATTACACTAGTTTTTCTGTATACATGCATATGTAAATTTTTTTGCACTCGTGATAGGGTTGTAGAGTCTACTGATATATTATATATTACATGTATACTTGTAAACATTTGTTTGTGGTGGCTCTCTAGCATATCTTCCTGTTCTTCCTGGGTATAAAAATTTTTATTTAATCTTATAAAATGTGTTATTGATTTGGTGCAGGGGTGGAAGCCTGAGAACAACCTCAAATTTCTTCTGCAGAAAGTTTTGAAGCAAAGTGATGTGGGAAATCTTGGGAGAATTGTCTTGCCAAAGGTATATGATAAAAAGGTTTTGTGTCAGTGTTTGCCGCAAGGGTACCCAATAACTTTATTTACCTTTTGGCCAATTTTAGTATTATCTTCAATATTCTTTCATTATATGGCCCTAAAAGAATGAATTGCTACACAAATGCCAAAGCGCAACACATCTAAGACAAAATAAAATGATCCTATTATTTACATATTTCAGGAATAATTATATTTTAAAAAAAGGTGATTTTTTTTTTTATTTTTTTCATTTTAACTTAAGAAATGTATTTTATATTTTACTAACCTTTTCTATATTTTCCTACCCATTGTTGTCGCTGCTTGAGTTTTATTTAACTATTTATTTTTTAGGCCTCAACCTAGAGTTTTATTACTTAATAAAATTATTGAGTATATTAGCTTCCTCAAATTTCATTTTATACGTCAACTTGTTTTGCATTTATTTTGTTAGTTGCTCAATGGTTATATGGTCCTTCGAAGGAAAAGGTAGACTTTGAGTGTTTGACTGCATTTGCCATGAAAATATAACAGGAAAGAAATTATTTTGATTAGTGCCTTCGATCGTGGTTAGAGGATATATTGGTAGCTAAAATTAGTAAAAGTGGTGAAAATAAATTAAAAAACTCATAGTTCTACAAATTCTTTTTTTAATCAGTGGGCTGATTGATTTTATTTCGCTTAATGAAATTCAATTACAAACCCTTTTTTTTATTTTTTATTTTTTAAATGAATAGAAAGAAGCAGAAGCACATCTACCAGAACTTGAGGCTAGGGATGGAATCTCCATTGCCATGGAAGACATAGGCACTTCTAGGGTGTGGAACATGCGTTACAGGTTCATACTTAAACCTCTGTTGATGTTTGACAATTTTATTTCCTCAATTTTATTGTGTGATGAAAACGGTCAAATGATAAATTAGGCTTGTTACGTAATTAGACGGTTGTAACGTAAAGTGGACGGTCTCGGGACAATTGAATATCCCGTTTTCCTGGGTATAGGCAATTTTTTTTTTTGGGGAGGTTGACTTCATTGGTTTTTGTTTGGGCGTTTCAGATTCTGGCCTAACAATAAAAGCAGGATGTATCTCCTGGAAAACACCGGTGAGTAAATGCATTTATTGAATTTGGTTTTCTATCTTTTTCCCAACTTCTCCAAATTCTTTGAACCAATCGTACGTATTTATTTTGCATGAAAAAATGGTGATTTTCAGGGGATTTTGTGAGGATGAACGGGCTTCAAGAAGGGGACTTTATAGTCATCTATTCCGATGTGAAGTGTGGCAAATACGTAAGTTTTCTCTTTATCGTCTTTTCTTTCTAGTTGACCAACTGGGACGCTTGCACCATATACGTTACAATACATTTTCCACTTTCTGTAGAAAGTGTTTGTTAGTATGGATAAATGCATGATGCCGATTTGGTAGTATGTAGGAATAAGATAAATTCTTATGGACAATAGTTTTACAATTTAATTATATAAATATCAATTTTCTAAATGGAATGGATTAGATTCAAATTCCTCATTTTCCGTTTTTCATTATAATAACAAAAAAAAAGTAAAAAGATAAATTCTTATGAAATAAAATAAAGAAATATAGTTATTATTATCTCGTTTGGCTACACCTTCAAATGACATATTAATAATAATATTAGGAATGTATATAGAAATTCTATTTATTTATACCCTAAGTCATGTAACTTCTAATATATAGCATGTTCTAGCTAATGATGTATCTAGGGGTGTAAAACAATCTTATTAAATTGTTAGTAGAAACGATAAGAATACGAAGCATCATGATACAAGCACCTTCATCAACACAAAAGGATTATATAGTAAAGGTTGATCTTTTTCTTCTTCTTCTTTTTTTTTCTTTTAAAGGAAATTTGTGGTAAGTTATTATAGTAAAATGTAAAAAACTCTTTATTGTTTTTAAATTTGAATTATGAATAAACCACTATGTAACCGTTCATTTTTAAAAACTTATCTCTTTTTGGGAAAGCAACTAATTAGGTAAAATGAGTGTTACACCAAAAGCATCCCATTCCTCTAAATGAGGAAGATAATATGCCGTATTAATTTGGCCACTTAACTCTTTATTTGGTCTACATAAATGCGAGAAATATGATACTGACTAATTATCTGTCTTTTTCAATTGATTTATATAGAACTAATTATCTGTCTTTTTTAATTGATATATATAGCCCATTAAACGTGACAGACAAATCTCATTCTTAAGTGGCTTTGCATCTTCTGGATTTATTCTGGTGGACCTTATAATTTTTACTGCCCAAGTAAATGGCACTTATCTTTGATAAGTTTCCATGCCTTGTGTATGTTGTTGAATGAAATAAGTATAGAGGTAATTAAGTGAATACTTTAAGCTTTTTTTATCCTTAAGATACAAATTGAGTTTTTAAAGATATAAGAATTGATAGTTATTGAGTTATTGTTTTGGGTGATTGAAAAGATATAATAATACTTACTTAGATTTTAACATTATGGTGCGGATTATACAAGGGCGTTTGCAATTCATGTTTATTCACTTATTTATTTTATTTCTTTTTTCCTCTCATTACTTGAAATTGAAGAGTCTAAATTTGTTGACGGGCGTGAGAGATGATAAATGTCATGCGTTACGCCTTCATTAATTGCACTGGACCTTGAATTCTATGTTTCAATGTCGTCTCACGATGTGTATGGAGCAGGAAGGAGAGGTTTTTTTTTTTTTTTTTAATCTTTCAATACATAGCATATTTAGGCTCCTATATAAAAACTCGAACCGCATGAATCAAATTTGTATGAATAAACAAAAATGCCTCTGAGTTAGTTTTGTCTAAGAAAATATGCTTTTTTTTTTTTTTATAATTTTTCATGACTTTTATATATTACTATGTCAAAACATTTTATGATTGCCCAAATATACACGAAAAACGATTGAGTTATAAAATTAGTAGAGGCAATGGTAGTTTCACATTTGATATTAAATAGTTTTATATCGTATAATTATTTTAGATGACCGTAACACAGGTACATGTCTCACTAATTTTCTCTTATCATGGGAATGTTGTGAAGAAAATTCTAGTGGTACATATATATCTTTTTTTTTTTTTTTGTTGGTTAAATACATATTACAATGTGGAGTTATTGAAAGGGAGATTTAAAGCATTGCTTGTCTATCCCGATTTTGTGAAGACATTAATATTCATACTATTCGCTTTTTACATATATCTAGATTATTCTTTGCCTAGACCCAATTTGTTAAACTTTTCAAACAGTTGATTCGAGGAGTCAAAGTGAGGCAACAGGAAGGAAGCAAGGCAGAGACCAACAGGCCTGAAAAGTTACCCAAGAATCTGCATGCACCTCCTACTACTACTAATGACAATGTGAATGCCTCGTCATCACAACCTTCACAGAGACGTAATTAAGTCTCCATTCTATCTCTCTCTCTCTCTCTCCTTGGTACATGCAAAACCTGCTCATAAAATGAACGGCTAGGATCTTCTGGAGCAGCGTTGTGAGTGCATGCACACTGTCGATGATCCTCTCGACCCTAGGTGGTGCAGAACATTCACGTTTTACCAATCGTTTGTTGAGGCAAAGAAAAATAAAAGCTTGGCCAATGGAGCGGAAGGGTTTGTGTTCATCACATCGGTGTCTTGCATATGTTTACGTGGAAGTTCTACTCTATGTGGGATTTAATGTTGTGTATGTATAATTATTATATGATTAGGTAGAGGTGTTTAAGTGTTATATATATATGCGAGGCCATGTGAAGTCAGAGTGCTCAGCTAGGGTTTGGCTTTTGGTTGTTAATCTGATTAAGGATTGTTGGTGGTTGATAGAATTATTGTATGTGCATGAATTGAGTATGTAGTTTCTCTTTGTTGTACACTAATTAAGCCTCTTAGTAGAATTAAAAAAAGTTATACTTTTTAATTATCTTGGTATTTCTTTTCTTATTTTATGAAATTAGAAACATTAATTTATTGAATCTATATATTATCAAATCAGAATCAATATATATATATATAACATGTTCATTATTGTATTTTTGTATGCATTGCAGATGATTGTCTCTGTATCTTTGGATGGGAGTATTTTATAATGCAATTATTCAAAAGGGGTTGTATATTGTAGTCAATTCTTGAGCTATAGTAAATTGTTGTGTATATAGCATTGACAATAAAAATAAAACAGTAGTCACTTTCGAATACTTTTGATGAGGAGAATATATTATATAGAAAATAGATGAATATTGCTAGCTCCCGAATGTTTTTGGATCACAGATGGGTGACAATATTACTAGTGAAATGAAGCGTGGATCAAAGATGGGTGATAGTATTACTAGTGAAATGAAGTGTATCTATAGGATTTTGCCAGTAGAGATTGTGATTATTTGCTTTATTGTGTGGTTGCTTGTAAGACAGAGAAAGGGCTAGATTGTGATTATTTGCTTTGTTGTGTGGCTATTTGTAAGACAAAGAGAAAGGGCTACAAAGATGGTGCTGAATGGTACATCAATGTGGCTACTCTAATGTGTAAATCAATATGATGATTATGGGAAAACCGTAGGGAGCTTAAGAAAGAAGAGAGAGAGAGCCTTACACTTGAAGACCTCATCCTCTATTTAAAATAAATGAGGCTAAACTATATTTAAGCCATGCTATTGAATTGGACTTTCATCATGGGTCAATCAGTTTGGACTTGAATAGCCTATGTTTGAAAAGGCCTATCAACACTTGTCTCCCTCTCCTCTTTTCTCCTCCTCTTCCCTCTCCCCCTTATGGTCAAGGAGTTCAATAAGGATAGTAGGTGCATGAATAGGCTCATAATGCTTTAAACTGAGTTGTTAAGAGATGAAAGTATGCTAAGGCTATAGGAAGAGCTTCTTATTAGTGCTTTCGACCTTATCTACAATCTGGTGCACCGAAGCTCTAACTTAGGTCGAGTAGCAAAGTAGGTAAGTTGTCCATGTTAGACATGATTTGTGCCATTTCTTGACTTAATTCATGAAAAAAAGTGAGTCTATAGACTTTGAGAGGTCTTCTTCAGTGTATGGGACCTAGAAAAGTCGAATTTTGACTTGATGACTTGAAGAAGGTAAGTCTGTTATAAAGAGCTTGAAGAAACCAGAGTGTCTGAGGAGACGAGAGCTTGAAGAAGTCAAAGTCTACCTCAAGAGGTTAAGACGAGGTTTAGAGCTATACAAGCAGGGTGGATTACGTGAGCTAACCTATATAACTCACAAAAAAATGTAAGTCAAGTTAAAAAATTTTGACTATCTTAAAAGTAGGCTTTTTTTAGCCTAGTCGGCTAAAGCCTACTTAACCTTTGGGTTAGCCAATCATGAGGTGGATTAGCTCACAAACTCGCAAAAAAAAAAAAAATAAATAATAATAATAATAATAAAGGACATATTACGCTCATGCATAGGCATTGATAAAGCAATAGCCAATTAGCATAGATTATTGACTTATTAACTGCTAAACTTGCAGTTGATTCTCCTAAGTGCTAATCCGGTGTGTTAAAGAGTGTGGAGGTTGAACCAACACCTTTTTTATTTATTATTATTATTATTGTTTTATTATTTTTTTTAGCTTAATTCTATTAGTATTCTTCATTATTTATAGTAAACCATATGAATAAACAAAATATTTTCCTTTAGGAAAGCTTTAATAGAATTATCATGGTTTGATTCCATCAATAATGTAACATTAAAATCTCTAAAATATCAATAAAGGGAAAATAGATACTAAATAGCAAAATTAGTAAGTTGTGGTAATTATTAAATATTAAGTATGAACTCTATTTCATCCTCACATCATTATGGTCCAGCAGTATGAAGGATTTTCATGGGATAAAAAAGCATTCGGCAACTCTTAATGCAGTATACTAAATAGAGCTTTGCCAATAATGTTAGTGGTTTGATGTAACGATCTACACATTGAGAGTTTTATATCGAGAATATTTCTTATTTTTCAAAGTTTTAAATATCAATAAATAAATCTCATAATAAATCAAAGTCTGCTTGATTTTTACTAAAATTGAATGATAAACTTCAATGCTAAGTCCATAAGCTTCCTTCTAAATATCCAATTCATAGGTTGACCCATTTAACCCATAACCCACAATGAAACATGATGGGAATAGGCTATTAGATCATTGACCCACAACCGAGCTCGAGGACTAAAGGGACTGGCAAGGCAAATCCTCCTACTCCAATCGACTCCTGCTGAGGCTGAGTATCTTCTTGCCGACCAACTCTACATGCTGAGTTAAATGATTAGCCATCTCTCAAAAATTATGTGCTAAGTAGAAGAATGCCTTGACGATTGCTACACTCCACGCATTAGCTCGTCCCTATCCAACCCGACCACTTTGCTAGCACCATTACTACCAAGAGGTCGAGAGTCTTACCTTGCATGAATCTTCATCCACTCTTGTTTGGATGAACCCATGATTGCGTGGAACTCCTGCTCGACTACCTAGCTAGCCTATACTACTTTATCTACACCCTCTAACAGCACTATCAATGCATTGTTGCCACATGTTTGGGACCACTCCTAAAATTTGCTATTATAATCATTGCTTTTTCTGTGAATATTCTTTTTTACTCTTTGCATACTTTGTTCATTACTTTTTTAGGACTATATCTTTTTTTGTCTTTTCGTTTTTAGGCTTACTGTAAATTCTTGAGTATAAATACCCCTTGTACTTATAGCTGTAGAGATCATCAAATTGATATTAATATACTTGACATTTTTCTTCTCGTAAATACTACCTGTTTACATTCATTTCACTCGTATTCTAGCCCTTAAGCAAGGCTAAGTGGTGAATAACCTCATCAAGCCAATTCGTGCATCATATCAAGTTGTACTATAGGTTCTTAGAAATTCTATTGGTACGTCATATCCTTTGAAGCTATTTGTGGGTTTTTGCTTATCCTTTTATTCACCATCTCGTGCATTTCCCCATCACTCCTTTTAAGCTTTCAGTAAGCTTGGAGCTACCCCCACGATTGGCCTTATCTATTCTTGGTTGCGATTCACATCATCTTGATATCAGAGCGGAAATTTTGCTTGAGTTGTAGTTTGTTTTCGAAGTCTTATTTATATTCTATCTTATATGTATGAAACAGAGTAAGTTATTCATTTGATTGCTGTACTTGTTAGTTGTTACTTTTCTGGTTTGTGGAAGTATTTGCTAAAACACCTAATTGAAGAGTTTAAGCTTTAAATCTACAAAGAAAATGACTAACCCAAGTGTAAATATTGGTGTTAGAGACAACAATAGTTGAGTTGTCCATCATGGTCGACAATCTTAGGGAACCCGTAGGAATACTAACAAGAGACTTGATGAGGTGGTTAACCTCTTGGTAGATTTAACTTGAGCTATTCATGTGTTAGCTTGCTGATCGACTAAAGTCGTGCATAATACTCTACAAGTACTCGACCTGCAAGAGGTCATAACCCAGCTCGACAAGTTCATGGTAGAGGAGTAGGCAGACAAGTAAGAAGAAGGCTTTACTTAGGAAATTTGGAAGAAGAAGATAAGGAAGAGTACTATGAAGAAGAAGAGCGAATGCGACCACCTAGAGCCTTTGTTCATGTGAAATTTCATATTTTAAGTTTCAATGAGTTTAGAAGTATAGATGAATATTTGGAACGGGAAGAGAAGGTGGAGCATATATTTGACTACTACTAATATGAGGATCACGAGAAAGTGAGAATTACTACTATTGAGTTATCTGGATATGTCGCCATGTTATGGAAGAATTTCTAAGCTATGAGGAGGCGAGAAGATTACCGAGAGATTAATACTTGGCCAGAGATGAAGAGAATACTCAGAAACAGATTTATGCCGGATACTTATCTATAAAATACTTTTACTTGACTTCAGGAGTTGAAACAAGGAGGCCAAACAGTTGATGAGTATATTCAGGAATTCCAAGTGGTCATGATCTGATGTAAAGTGGAGGAACCACCAGCACAAACAATCTTTAGATTCCTTACTAGATTAAGAAGTGACATTCGAGACATTGTAGAAATCCAGCAATTTACCACAATAAATGAAGCCATTAGAATAACCCAACAAGTAGAGAGGTAGAGAAGAAGCCAAGTATCGATCAAACTGCCAACTAGTCGACCAAGATGGGGAATTCACTGAGCTCAGTCAAGTACTAAGCCGATCCAAAGGGTAGATGTCCAAGTAGAGTAGAAAGGTTGATCTGACAGTGATGTGCTAACTTGAACTTATGAGAAAGGGTAAAGATCTGATAGGAAGACGAGCTAGATCAAGTGCTTCGAGTGCCAAGGGTTCGAACATATGGCTGCTTAATGCCCAAACAAAAGGACTATGGTCATTAAAGGAGATGTCCCGAAGCTAGAGGTAGAAAGTATTGATGAGGAACCTAAAGAGGAAGAGAGTACTACTGAGAAAGAAGTTGTTGAAAAGGAACTGACTGAAGAGGAAGTGTTTGCCAAGGACTTAGACTAGTTGACCTTAGTTGTCTAATGCATAATGAAAATGGAACCTTTACGAAAGGAGGAGCAGAGGAAGAACGTATTTCATACCACCTGTAGGTTGAATAATCAGGTAAGCACATTAATTGTGGATAGTGGAAGTTACACCAATGTGGCATCGACTGATTTGATGACAAGGTTGAAATTGCTAACTATTATACACTCGAAGCCGTAGAAGTTGCATTGGTTGAGTGAAAAGGGAGCACTAGACGTCACTTGGCATGTATTACTACCAATTACTATCAGAAATTACTTTGACAAAATTCTCTACAATGTGTTGCTTATGTGCGCCTCTCATGTATTGCCTGCCGGACTATGGCTGTTTGACAAAAGAGTTATCCACGACGGATATAAGAACACGTATGTATTCAAGAAGGATGGTAGGAAGATTACATTGAACTTAATGCCATTGAGAGAAGTTAATAAACTATAGACAAAACTTGCTCATGGATTGAAGAAGGCTTTGGTGATGAGTAGAGCTAAACTCTAAGAGGCCATCGATGCTGATGAGCTAATCCTTATGTTGGTTAAGCGCCTGTTAGAGATGAATGAGTGAGGTGAACTACCTTAGGAAGTGAGAGCACTACTAGATGAATATGCCAATCTGTTCTCAAAAGAGTTACCTGAGGGGTTACCCCCACTTCGAGATATAGAACACTATATTAACTTAATATTCTGCACTAACTTGCCAAATAAGCTAACCTATCGGATGAGTCTTGAATAGGTTTGTAAGCTCTAACGTCAAGTCAATGAGTTACTAGAGAGAAAGTATGATAGGGAAAGTTTTAGCTCTTGTGCTATGTCGGCACTTCTCGTACCTAAAAAGGATGGAACTTAGTAGATATGTATAGACAGTCGGGTCGTGAAGAAGATTACGATCAAATGTAGGTATCCTATTTCGCGATTAGAAGACATACTGGATGAATTGAGTAGAGCTAAGATCTTTAGTAAAACCAATCTCAAGTCTAGCTACCATCAAATTCACATGAGGATGGGAGATGAGTGAAAAATAGCATTTGAAACTCAACATGGACTTTATCGATGGATGGTCACACCATTTGGCTTATCAAATGCCTTAAGCACTTTCATGAGACTGATGAACCATGGGTTGAGACATCTAATAGGAAAGTGTGTCGTGGTATATTTCGACAACATTCTTGTGTACAGTACCAACATGCCAAGTCACCGTGAATATCTCTGAGCCATACTGAATGTCCTCCATGCTGAGAGATTATTTAGCAACCTTAAAAAGTGTTGTTTTTGCTAAGAGAAAATGGTATTCTTGGGCTATGTAGTATGTAGAGGAGGTGTACGAGTAGACGATGAAGTTTCCACGAACTAGTTTTATTCTATAGAAGATTTATTAGGAATTTCAACACCCTTGCTACACCACTTACTAAGCTAATAAAGAAGAACAATGATTTCCAATGGGGAGAAAAGTAGGAGAGAAGTTTTGCTGAGATAAAGGAAAGGTTGATCTCTACCCGTATACTAGTTCTACCTAACTTCGAGAAAATATTTGAGTTGGAATGTGACGTGTCAGGTATTGGAATAGGCATTGTCCTAATATAGGAAAACTGACCAATTGCCTACCATAATGAGAAGCTCAAGGGACCTCAACTAAACTACTCCACATATGACAATGAACTCTTGGCACTAATTTGAGTACTGCAAGCTTGGCAGCATTATTTATTGCTGATAGAATTTGTCATCTTCACTGACCATGAGTCTTTGAGGTATCTTCGAAATCAAACAAAATTATCGAAGCGGTAGGCAAGGTAGGTCGAATTCCTTAAAGGATTCAACTTTGTAATAATGTACAAACAAGTGAGGAGCAATGTAGTTACAAATGCTCTTTTGAGAAGGTATGCATTGCTAATCAAACTATAGATCAGACTGTTTGGGTTTGCAAGCATTAAAGAGTAGTACTTTGGGGATCCACACTTCGAACCCATATTTATGTGATGTGTTGATGGAAGGACAATGGATGAATACCATGTAAAGGATGGGTACTTGTTATGAGGGGGAAAGTTGTACATACTGACCTGCTCTCTTTAAGAATTACTTATTAGAGAAGCCTACAATAGTGGAATCTAATCTTCGAGCATTTTGGGGAAAGAAGAACTTGTGAACTATTGAATAGTCGTTTCTTCTAGTTGAGAATGAGGCGAAATGTGTATTGAGTTGTTGAAGGTTATACCGTGTGTAAGAGGGTTAAATGCCAAGTCGAGTAAGGAAAAGCAATACCTTTACCTGTTCCAACGAAACCATGGAATGAGCTGAGTGTAGACTTTGTTTTTGGATTACCACAAATCGCTCAAGGTAAAGATTCTGTAATGGTGGTTATGGATAGGTTCAGCAAGATAGTACACTTTGTACCTTACTCCCAAACTAATGATGCTTTAGCTATTACTTATCTTTTCTTGCAAAAATTGTTAGGCTATACAGCGTGACGAGAAGTATAGTTTCAAATAGAGACCTAAAGTTCTTGAGCCATTTTTGGAGAATTTTGTGGCGACAAATGTTGACCAAACTGCTATTTAGTTCTTCTTGTCACCCTCAAACGGGTGGCCAAACAGAAGTAGTCAATCATACTTTAGGATCGCTACTCTAAGCTATAGTGGGCAAGAACTTGGCTAATCGAGATGTCTGCTTACCAATAGTTGAATTCACTTACACCCAAACAGTACATGATACCATTAAGCAGACCCCTTTGAGGTTGTCTATGGTTTCAATTTTGAGTTGCCCTTCGATCACACTCTAATTCTTGAATTTGAGGGAGAAGACCCTGATGTGAGGTCTTGAGCATAGTCCTTTCAGCATATCTACAATAAGGTCATTCAGCATATCATTTGCTAAACAATTCCAGCCGAGGGACTTAATGTGGTTGCACCTCAATAAGGAATGGTTCCCGAGTAAGAGAAGAAATAAGCTATCTGCAACAGCTAAAAGACCGTTTAGAATCCTCCAAAAGATCAATGATAATGCCTACAAGTTGGAGCTGCCTAAAGATTATGGGGTATCTGACACCTTTAACATTATCGACCTTAGTCCATATCACCCTAATAGAGAGTTGATTGAAGATTGTTCGGATTTGATCCCAAATCCAAATCAACCCGGAGGGAATGATGGGAATCAAGCTATTGTACTATTGACCCACAGTTGAGCTTGAAGACTAGAGGGACTAATAAGGTGAATCCTTCTACTCTAGCCGACTCCTGCTGAAGCCGAATATCTCATTGTTGACCAACTTTGCATGCCGAGTCAAATGACTAGCCATCTCTTGGGAATTATGTGCCGAGTAGAAGAATGCCCTGACGACAACTACACTCCGCGTACCAGCTCAGCCTTATCCGACTTGACTACTTTCTCGGCATCGTTACCATCGAGAGGTAGAGAGTCCTATCATACATGAATCCTCATCCACTCCTATTCGGATGAACCTACGACTACGTGGAACTCCTACTCGACTACTCACCCAGCTAGCCTATACTGCTTTGTCTATACCCTCTAACAGTACCACCAATGCATTATTGCCACGTATCCAGGATCACTCCTAAAATCTATTGTCACACCCCAAAAAGGTGAAGTCATAATAGTTATGCCATATGAGCCATCTTAAGATAAAAACCGTTCTCATAACTGCCATTTTAAACTTAGTTTACACTAGGCATACTCGACTCTATCTCTTTTAAGCAACCAATTTGACACTTGTTTGATATAAACCTGTAGAGTAATCTTTTCAAATAATTTGTAATAATAAACTTGTAATTTGATCTTATAAAAAAGCGATAGTAAATCATACAGGTGTAATATTGAAAAATACCAAACCCCTTGAGAGGTCTTGTGTAGTTTTCCTTCAAAGTTAAGGAAGTTAATGCTAAGGACAACAACTAACCATTTCTTGTTTACACCTTATTCCCTATCCCAGTTTGCTAGAGCTCTAGTTTTAGATAAGTGTTGGTAATCCATTCAAAACCTTCAAAACAAACTATAAGAGAATGATCGATGACTTGCTCAATAAGTTGCATAGAGACAGAAGTATGCATTTAGCACATCACAAGCAGAGTTTTCAACTAATTTGGTTAAATACAATGCATGTATAAGCAAATGCCATTATACGATATTATCTGGTCCTTCGTAAGATCAAAGAAATTACGCACGCTCTAATTCGAGTTGAGGAGATTGACATAATCGAAACCAAACTGAGGCTTGTGTAATAAAGAACACCCTCTTCCTGTGACCACCTTTAAATCATGGCCTCCAAACTTACTACGATCTCCTCTCCTATTACTTAGTTCCACTAAGGGTAGAGAAATGACCATTTCAGCTGTCCTCATCAAAGGGAGTCGGTGTTTAGCTTGAGAACCCTAGTCATTACCCCTAGTTAGTTGTGATGCATATCAAGTTAAGTATTAAGTCAAGTTTAAGTTAGTTTACCTTTTTAGGATAACCAACCAAGCTCAACCAATTCAAACATAACGATATTCATAGAACAACCATAACATAAAGCTTAACTCTCACACAGCAATCGAAACTCAACCATAAGCACTACATACATACGAACAGCTAATTATAACCATAAGTAAATACATATCAAAGTCTCTAGGTATTCTAAAACAATACCTCAAAATGCTATAAAGGATTGATTCTACTTATATGTCTTGATGCTCACTTTGAAAAACTTGTATCGTTAACAGTTTGATTATTAGGAGACCCTATATATACAAAACCGAAATTCAATTTTAATAATAGTTAGGAAAATATTAGGATCTTATCTAAAGTATATTATAACAATAATATATAGTTTTATTACATAAGTCAAGCTAAGTTATTACTTATTAATAATATATATAATTATACTATTATGTATAATATATCGTTTATATCATATCAAAATGTACTTTTAATTGATTAAATCATATTTTAATTACGGTAGGGCTATCGTAATACATAAATTCTCATAATATTATAGAGATATAAGTTATATTATTTAAGATTGTCTAATTTTTGTAAAAATAGTATCATTGGGTTCGTATAGATTTAACGATATATATTATAGGTCTTATTTCTAAAGATGACTTCTAATAGGTAATTTGAATTTCTAACACAATTATATAAATCTAAGTAAATATTATTGATTATACATATTTTATTTAATTAAACTATATTTTACATAATTTGTCTATATAACCCTATAATATAGATATTATTTAACCCTAATACATATGTAACACATCCCAATCATCAAAATATCATTAAATATATTAAAAATATACTTTTATCAAATCTAATCAGTATACATATAGATGGTTTTTTATTTAATTATTTATCACAATTTAGCCTATTATTACTAAAAATGAGTCTTAGTTCATAATTTAAGCCATTTTACTACGTAAATTCGTAATAAATAGCTTGAGTTACCAAATAATTCTCCAAAAATTTCTATAGACTCCTAAAAATATGGAGAATTCATTCATCACTTAGTTTCATGTTTTCGATTTATCGCTTATATATTCAAATTTACAATTTTACCCTTAAATTATACTTAATTATCCAAATGTTATTCTTTTTACACAAAATTATTTTTAACCTATCCTAACATCATTATACTTCACTAGAAATCAGTATAGGTCATTTTCACCATTTAATTTTATAAAACCTATTTATTTCACATTTTCATCTTAATTTCTAGCTATTTTTAGGGAAAAAAATACAATAAATATTAAAAATATTCAAATAAAAAATCAAGATACATAGAAATTATCTATATATCATATTTATCTTATACAAAAATTTTGAGCTAAAAACTACATCATTTAGTGTATTTATTTTGAATTTCAAATTTCGAATGAATAGTATATTTATTAAGTAAGTATATTAAATATTCCTTATTTTGTAAAAATAAATTAAAAAAAATCAAATTAAATCTAAGAAAACCTAGGAATTAATTTTTTCATATTTTTCATAATTAATTTAATAATTTTTCGAAAATAAAGAAAAACATAATAGAAACTTGGAACTTAAGTTCATCGGAACTTCGGTTACTATTAGCTAAAGAGGGGTTATCAGATGGCAAGACGTAGCGTAGACTAGTGGTGGCCGATTAGGTTCCACAACAAACTCTCATTTGGTTTGGTTTCTAGCTTAACTTAATAATTTCCCTCTTTTTCTTATTTATTTTTTCTAATTTTTATTAATTTTTCCAATAATCCTCCAAGTGTCTAATCTAATCTTAGGAGTCCTATTTACAGTAGTTTAGGTCGATTGAGTTTTTCCTTAGCCATTAAGTAATTATTTTTTATTTATTTATCTATTCTTTTAAGGAATTTGCATGTGTAATGTGTCAATTTTTTGTTTACTTGCTTTTAATGAAGCTTGTTATTCTTTTTAAGCTACTCCACATTTAATCTAATCATATTCCAAGTTGTTTCCTATTTTTTTTTTTATAATTTTTAGATAATATTTTAGGGTATTTTGGTATTTTATGTTAGTATTTAATGATTTTGTTAATATACGAATATATATCCTATATATATCATACACGTAATGAGTAATTATATACGCGTAATCATGTTTTTAGCATATCTTTTATTTTTAAGATACTTTTCCTATTTAATTTTGTGATTTCATCACTTATTTGCATAATTATATAATTTTAAGTTAATTTACAAGCATATTCATTATATATACCTAATATACTCATAAAAATATGTGTATATTTATATAGTATATTATGTTATATTATTTTCTTTTATTGACTAATTAACTTACCTTTAAGTTTTTGTCGCATTTTGAGTTAGGTTTTAAGGGTTTCAATCATTTTTACACTATATTGAATAATCATATTTCTAAGGCTAAATTTGAGATTTTGGACCATTATTTTTGAAATCTAACCTTACTGGGTCATTTCAACTAACTTTTCTAACTTAGTTGTAAAGTTTAGACTTAATTAGATATGTTTTTCCAAAAACCCTAAATTTAGATACGATTGCCCTAAATTTGACTTTAAGGTCTCATATAAAATAAATTTTCACTATTTTGATTGTATTTTTGATATTCTTACTATTATGGATTTCCAAACATACGGAAATTCCTTGATTAGGATTATCATATTTCTCGTAAGTTTTTAGCATAATCGATTTACTTTCCTAAATGTTCTAGATCAATTATTAACCTTAATTGTATAAAGATAGGGCTTTGTCTTAATGCTTAGATATTCATGTCTTGATTGCTGATTTATGAGATATTACATCTGCTACTATAATCATTGCTTTTTCCATGAATATTCTTTTTTACCCTTTATATATTTTGTACATTACTTCTTTAGGACTATATCCTTTTTTGTCTTTTCTTTTTTAGGCATGTTGCCCTGAACTCTTAAGTATAAATATCCTTTGTACTTGTAGCCATAGGGATCATCAAATTGACATTAATACACTTGACATTTTTCCTCTCGTAAATACTACCTATTTACATTCATTTCACTCTTATCCTAACTCTTAAGTAAGATAAGGCAGTGAGTAATCTTATCGGACCAATTCATATGTCATATCGAGTTGTACCGTGAGTCCTTAGAAGTTCCATTGATGTGACGTATCTTTTGGAGCTATTCGTGGGTTTTTGCTTATCCTTTTATTCACCCTCTCGTGCATTTCCCCATTACTCTTTTCAAGTTTTTGGTAAACTTGGACTTATACCCGTGACTAGCCTTATTTGTTATCGGCTACGGTTTGCATCAAAACGGGGTAGGTTGGAAATTCCAATCCACATTTATAAGAAGATCAACCTGCTAGCTCACGAGCTAATATGAGGCGGGCTAGCTTGGCTCACTTAACTTGCTTGCATAATTCTAACGAGGCTTAAAGAAGAGAGGCTATGGTAGGCTAGAGGAGGTCGAGGTAGGCCTAAAGAAGCTAAGGCGAGGCTTAAAAAGGCTGCTTAGAGAGGCCGAAGTAGGCTTGAATAGGCTAACTAAAGAGGTTAAGGTTGGCTTGGATAAGCTGACTTGGAGAAGCTAAGGTAAGCTTGAAGAGGTTGGGTAGGCTTGAAGAGGTCAAGTTTCTTGAAGAAGAAAAGGCTTAAAGAGGTCAAAGTAGGCCTAAAGAGGCCAAGATAGGCTTGAAGAGGCAAAGGTACCTAAAGAAGCAAATGCTTAAAGAGGTTAAAGTAGACCTGAAGAGGTGAAAGGGGGAGTTCTTTGGATGTATGGACTGGTTTCCTATCAACAAGGTTACTTGGTATGGTTAAACCAGTGGTGTTCCAATTGACTATGTCCAAAGAGGCAAAAGGGGAGTTCTTTGGATATATGGACTAATATTGATAGGAATCAGGCTATTAGGCCTTTGACCCGCAGTCGAGCCCAAGGACTAGAAGGGCTAGCAAGGCGAATCCTCTTGCTCCAATTAACTTCTACCAAAGCCGAGTATGTCTTTGCCAAATCACTCTATATGCCGAACCGGATGACTGTCCATCTCTCTAAAGTATATTGAATTGTGGATTGCCGAGATAACAGCCAGGCTGTTCTAGAGTACTCACTTACGTTCGAGCCGACCAACTACTCGGCCTCACCCTTACTAAGATGCCGAGAGAGTAAACTCGGATTGATCCTTAGTCACCCTTGCTCTAACTAGCAATTTGATCAAACTCTTTTTCCCGCATCCTCCAATGGCCTCACCAATATATTGCCACTACGTATACAAGATCATGTGTAGAATTTACCATACTAATCATTACCTTCTTAAATGTTCATTTTTGCCATTTTGTATTCTTATGCATTACTTTTAGGGTAAGACCCTTTTAGTCATTTTCCTTTTAGGCAAATTGCCCTAACTTATTAAGTATAAATGCCTCCTTATACTTGTAGCCATAATCAGATTATCATCAATACAATTGAATATTCTTCCTTTTTGTAAACACTATTTTATTTACTCTCATTTCACTCTTATCCTAACCCTTAAGCAAGGCTAAGTGGCGAGTAACTTCATTGAACCTTCTTGTGCATCATATCGCGTTGTGTCGTGAGTCCTTGAGGGTTCCATTGGTGCATCATATCTATTGGAGTTATTCATGGGTTTTGCTTACTTTTCATTCACTTTTGTTCTTTCATACATTCCCCATCATTTCCTTATTAAGTTTTTGGCAAGCTTTGACCTATTCAGCAACTAACCTTGTCTATTCTTGATTATGGTTTGCATCATCTTGATATCAGAGCGAAGGTTTTGTTTAACTTGTAGTTTGTTTTCATAGTTCTATTTATACTCTGTTTTGCGTGTGTAAAATAGAGCAAGTTTTTGTGTTCATCTTAGCTACTGTGTTTGCTGGCTATTTAGTTCCTGGTTTGGAAAAATGATGGATCCAAGAGTAAATGTTAGTGATGGAGATGACAATAGTAGAGTTATCTACCATGGCCGATGGTTTTAGGGAACCCCTAATAGCACTGATAAGAGACTTAATGAAGTGGCTAACGTCTTGGTAGATTTGACCTGATTTGCTTATGCGTTGGCTTGTTGATCAACTGAGGCCATGCAAAACACCCTACAAGCTGCTCAACCTATTAGAGGTTAGAACCCAACTTGACAAGTTTGAGGTGGAGGAGTATGCGAATGAGTAAGACAAAGAATAAACTTAAGAAAACTAGATGAAAAGGATGAGGAAGAGTATTTTGAAGAGGAGCAAGCTCGAGTCCCTAGAGTATCTGATCATGTGAAGCTTCGGATTCCAAGCTTCAATGGATTTGGGAATGCTGATGAATATCTAAAATGGGAAGAGAAAGTGGAGTGTGTTTTCAAATAATTTCAATATGAGGATTACGAGAAAGTAAGAACTACTGTTGTTGAGTTCTCCAGGGATATCGTAGTGTAGTGGAAGAATTTGCAGGTTATAAGGAGATGAGAAGGCTACTGAGAAATTAATACTTAGCCTAAAATGAAAAGAATATTGAGAAATAGATTCGTATTGGATACTTATTTGCAAGATACTTTTACTCAGCTTTAAGAGCTGAGATAAGGAGGTCGAACAGTTGACAAGTATGTTCAAGAATTCCAAATGTTGATGATTCGATGTGAAGTGGAGGAACTACCAGCACGAACAATCTCTAGGTTCCTTACTAGGTTGCAAAGTGACATTCGAGACATTATGGAACTCTAATGGTGTACCACAATAGATGAAGCCATTAGAATAGCCCAACGAGTAGAGAGGTAGAGGAGAAGCTAAGTACTGATCAAAATATTGACTAATTGACCAGTATAAGGTGTAAGCCCCAAAGTTCAGCCAAGTAACCGTAAGATTGAACTTAGAACCCAAGGTTTAGGGCGATCGGCTAAAGGATCCGATCACACCCAAATTATAAACTATTTAACAAGATACCAGCAAAAATGACCCTGTAAACTTAAATTTAAGAAAATAAGTAGTAAAATGGGAGACTATAAAATTTTCAAATTTTAAGCATAATAACTGCTAATTACCAAAAAGGCAAAAAGTGTAATATAATAACTAATAAATTATTAGAGATAGATTATATGTATACTAAAAATTTTAGAATGACCAAAATAATATTTAGGAATGTTCACGTGTACCCTACATGTATTTACGTGTAGATAAAAATACGCGTAATTACTAAAATTGGCCGAAAACTAAGTAAATAATTAAAGAAAAATACAAAATAATTATAAAAAAATCAGAAAAAAACAGAAGAGGATAAGCTGATGCAAGATTAGGTCGTGACAGAAAAAGAAAAAAATAACCAATAGGAATTTGACAAACAAAAAGCCTAAAATCAAGGAAATGGGGCAAAATCCCATCAAATTAATGCATAATAATTACAAAATTCGTCTATAAATAGCAGGAAAAATTCAGAAGCTCATTTGGACAGATACAAATCAGAGAAAATTAGAGAGAGTCGAAAATTCGAGAGAAAATCCAGAAAAATAAAAAAAATAAGAAAAACTGTGCAGTTAGGGGTTTTAAAGGGAACCCACACCAAACGAGGAGCTGGGAGTGGACGGCCACCACCACCACACGGTGGTGGCAGCGCCCAGGCCGGCCGACAAGGCCACGGCGGCCCGCGGTGGCCGGAGCCACCTGAACCGGTGAGTCCAAATTCCAGCCCGATTCTTGTATAATTTTGTAAAATTAGTTATTTTGCCCAGAAAATTATGAAACTTGTTATTCTGAGATATTTTTGTATTTAGTTTGTAGGAAAAATATTATTTTGATGAAATTATGTTTCGTAGTATATGGTCCTTAACAAATTGTTCAAAACCGAGCATGATTAAACCGGAAATTAAATAGGCTTAGGGATGTAGTTTGGGGCTCAAAATTTTTCTGTAGGATGCTCATGTGACATAGAACAGTGCTATGAAGCCCTTTTTCAAAAATTAATTTTCGAAATTTTTAGATAATTTTTAGGCTCTAAAAAGAGGCATAAAATGGGTAATTTAGGGTTAATTATGTAATTAAATGATTAATTTCTGATTTAGTGAATAATTACATGTTTTAGGATGTTAAGATCTGATGGAGTATGATACTTATAGCATTTAGGGTGTTAGATGTAATTATTAGGTTAATTATGTAATAAATGAGTAATAGGAAATAAATAGTTAATTTTGTAAATTAGGGAAATTTGGAGTAAAATCTGATTTAGGATGGATTTAGACATTTTGAAATAATAATTGGTGTTTAGAGATGGTAATTAGGGTAATAGAAATATTAGAAATGCATTATGTGCATAATATGCAATAATGCATAATGTGTAATTATTGAAAATATAATAAATAGAAAATATTATAATAAAAATTTATATTTTGAGAATAATAAAGATGCACAATAAATCTGATAGGAAACTTGAATTTATGGAATTATACGAAAAATGTAAAAATTTGTCACATTAGGAGTGAATTCGGTACACTGATATGGATTTAAGTGTACCGAGTAAAATAAACACTAATAAAGGGTAATGATGGTATTTAGGTTACCGGGAAATAATGTGATTAATTTCACATTATGGGTTGAAACTAATTTCTAGGGTTGGAATATAAAACGCTACTTAAAAATCGAACTAAAAACCTGGTTTAGAAATCGATGCGAAAACCGAACCTGAACCTAACCCCAAACCTAGAATAATTATAAAAGACTTAATACCTAGATAATTGGGCATATTAAACCTTAAACAAAACCTAACAAGAAGCATTATAGGATAAAACGAACCTATAACAATTATATGAAAAGCTGAAACCACGTTCGTGTTATAAGGATAACCGGCGATGGCCTGAGCAAATCGGACCTCGAGTGAGCGAGCGAGGAGTCGAGGTAAGTTGGGATTAATACGATGCTGTATTTTGGAGGCTTAAGATTATGCTTGGTTGTGCTTGTTAGATAGTTGAATGCGTGCATGTGCTTGATTATGGGTGATGCTATGATTCAGTTTGCTGCTTTAGCACATATTGTATGAATTGTATGTAATGATTGATCGCTCTAAATTGGACTTAATCAAATGTACGACTAGTAATCATAACCGAACATGCATGGCAACCCGTTAGGGGATTTAGGACTCTCCGGCCAAATACCGACCCCTTCGGAAGGGATAGCGCAGGATTGCAAAATGGTCCCTTCTTCATCCTCAGTCGAACTAAGTGACAGGAGAGGAGGTCGCGGCGGGGATGAAGACAGTGGTTCGAAGGTAGTCGCGGGAGGAGCAAGGTCTCCATTACACAAGCCTGGGTTTGGTCGTGAGCTGTTGCATTAACGGTAACTCCTCAACCCGGATTAGAGCGGGCGCAATTTCTCTAATCTCACGACGGGCCGGATAACGTCGTGCGATGGCATTTGCTTGCACATGCATTGCATTTAATAAGTGATTGAAAACCTTGTTGTGTGTATGGTATAGTTTTAAGTCCTCCGTCCCTACTTACTGAGCTGTGGTTGCTCACATCCCTATAGACATCGTGCAGGTGCTGGCTAAGAAGCGGCAACCAATTACTCTGAAGCTAGCAACTGCTGGATCCTGGGGAGTGAGGAAAAACATGTGAAGAATAAACACATATTTTAAGGTTTAAGTTTTTATTTTAGAATTACTTTTCATTTTGAATAATGTAACAACTAGGAAATGTATTACGGAGAAATATTGTAAACCTTAATTACAATAGCTGAATTATAGCATATATATATTTCCTCACTTTCTTAGATAAATGATTTATTTAAATTACAAATTGTCTACTTCAAAGCGGGTTAGTTGTGGACGCCTTGTGTAGATCAAGTCTAGGATAGCGGTTGTGAGGCCAACTTCTATCTTAGGGTGGTTTACACGGCGGGGCTGTTACGACTCTGCCGCTTCGGGGCGTGACATAAGGAAGTCACCAAGCTCAGTTAAGTATCGAGCCGATCTAAAAGGCAAATGTCCAAGCCAAACAGAAAAGTTGACCTACTAGTGACATGTCGACTCGAACTTATGAGAAAGGGTAAGAATCTGGTAAGAAGGCGAGCTAGATCAAGTGCTTTAAGTGCCAAGGGTTTAGACATATAACTACTTAGTGCCCAAACTGGAGGACTATGGTTATCAAGGGAGACATCCTAAAGCTGAAAGTAGAGAGTACAGATGAGGAACCTGAGGAGGAAGAGATCATGCTGAGATAGAAGATGCCAAGAAAGAACTTATTAAAGAGGATGTGTTTGTTGAGGACTTGGACCAATTGATCATGGTTGTCCGACACACAATGAACATGGAACTTTCACACGAGGAGGAGTAGAGAGAGAATTTTTTTTATGCCACCTATAAGCTGAATGATCAAGTGTATACCCTTATTGTAGATAGTGGTAGTTGCACCAACGTAGCATTAGCTGATCTCATTACAAAATTGAAGTTGTTGACTATTGCACATCAAAGACTATATAAGTTGCATTAGTTAAGTGAGAAAGGAGTACTATATGTCACTCAGCAAGTATTACTACCAATCACTATCAGAAATTACTCTGACCAAATTCTCTACGACATACTACCCATATGTACTTCTTACATGTTGTTAGGTAAACCATGGCTATTTGATAGGAGAGTTATTTATGATGGATACTGAAACATGTATACGTTCAAGAAGGATAACAGGAAGATTACATTGAACTTGATGCCATTGAGTGAAGTTAATAAACTGCAGGCCAAACTTACTCATAGATGGAAGAAAACTCTGGTAATGAGTAAAGCCGAGCTCTACGAGACACTTAAAGCTAATGTGCTGACCATCATGTTGGTCAGGTAACTATTAGAGTTAAAGGAGCGAGGTGAAGTACCTTAAGAGGTAAAGGAGTTGCTAGATGAGTACGTTGACTTGTTCCTCGAATAGTTACCTGAAGGATTGCCCTCAATTAGAGGTATAGAACACTACATTGACTTAATACCTGGAGCAGTATTGTTGAATAAGCCTGCCTATCAAATTAGTTCCAAATAGGCTTCTAAGCTCTAACTTCAAGTCAAGTAATTATTAAAGAGAGGGTATGTTAAGAAAAGTCTCAGCCCTTATGTTATGTCGATACGTCTAGTGCCGAAAAAGGATAGAACCTGGAGGATGTGTATAGACATCCGAGCCATAAACAAGAATACGATCAAATATTAGTATCCTATTCTAAGGCTAAAAGACATGTTGGATGAATTGAGTAGAGCCAAGATTTTTAATAAGATTAATCTGAAATTTGGTTACCATCAAATCCGCATGAGGCCAAGATATAAGTGGAAAATTGCATCTAAGACTCAACATGGACTTTATGAATGGATGGTCGTGCCCTTTGGCTTATCAAATGCCTCGAGCACTTTTATGAGATAGATGAACCATGTGCTGAGACATTTGATAGGGAAGTGTGTCATGGTGTATTTTGATGACATATTTGTCTATAGTACTAATATACCGAGTCATTATAAACATCTCCATACCGTATTGAACGTCATCTGTACAAAGAGATTATTTAACAATCTTAAGAAGTGTTGCTTTTGCTAGGAGGAAGTGGTATTCTTGGGCTACGTAGTAAGTAGAGGAGGCTTACAAGTCGACGATGAGAGACCAACTCCTACTACTTGTGCCGACATGAGAAGTTTCCATGGATTGGCTTTGTTCTATAGAAGATTCATTAGAAATTTCAGCACCTTCACTGCACCACTTACTGAGCTAACAAAGAAGAACATTGATTTTCGATCAGGAGAAAGGGAGGAGAGGATTTTTGCTAAGATAAAGGAAAGGTTGGCCTTTGCCCCTATACTTGTTCTGCCTGACTTTAAGAAAATATTTAAGCTGGAATGTGACGTGTCAAGCATTAGAATAGGTGCTGTCCTAATGTAGAAAAGCTGACTAATTGCCTATCATAGTGAGAAGCTCAAAAGACCTCAACGAGATTACTCTGTGTATGATAAAGAACTCTTAGCATTGATTTGAGCACTATAAGTATGACAGCATTATCTACTGCTGAGAGAATTTGTCATCTATACTGACTATAAGTCCTTAAGGTACCTCCGAAGTCAGACCAAATTGTCAAAGTGGTAGGTGAGATGGATTGAATTCCTTAAGGGATTTAATTTTGTGATAAAATACAAGTAGGGAAAAAAACAACATAGTTGTAGATACTCTTTCGAGAAGGCATACACTTCTGAATGAACTACAAACTAAATTGTTTAGGATTGCGAGTATCAAAAAATAGTATTTTGAAGATCTACACTTTGGGCCCATACTTGTACATTATATTGATGGAAGGATAGTAGACGAGTATCATATGAAGGAAGGATACTTGTTCCAATGAGGGAAATTGTGTGTGCCAACCTATTCACTTTAGGAGCTACTGTTTAAGGAAGCTTATAGTGGAGGACTATCCGGACATTTTGGGAAGAAAAGAACATATGAATTGTTGAGTGCTAAATTCTTTTAGCCGAGAATGAGGTGAGATGTACACCAAGTTATTGAAAGCTATACTGTATGTAAGAGGGCTAAGTGCCAAGTCGAATGAGGAAAACCAATGCTCTTACTTGTTCCAACGAAGCCATGGACCGAATTGTGTATGGACTTTGTTCTCAGATTATCATGAACTTCCCGGGGCAAAGATTCTGTAATGGTTGTTGTGGATAGGTTCAACAATATGGTACACTTCGTGCCCGGTTCCAAGACTAACAACACTTCTGCTATTGCTTCTCTTTTCTCATAAGAGATTATATGGTTACATGGTATGCAGAGGAGTATAGTCTCCAATAAAAACCTAAAGTTCTTAAGCCATTTCTGGAGGACCTTATAGCGTCGGATGGGGACCAAACTACTATTTAGTACTTCCTCTCACCCTCAAACCGATGGCCAAATAGAGGTAGTTAATCACATTCTAGGATCACTGCTATGAGCTATAGTAGGCAAGAACTTAGCTTATTGGGACGTTTGCTTGCTAATGGTCAAATTCGCCTACAATCGAATAGTGCATGACACCACTAAGCAGACCCCCTTCAAAGTGGTCTATAGTTTTAATCCTAAGTTACCCTTTAATCACACCCTTACACCTGTGCTCGTGCAAGATGACCCTGATGCAAGAGTTAAAGCATAATCCATTCAGCACATCTATGTCAAAGTCACCCAACACATCAACCAAGTTGCCAAATGCATGCAAGAGAAGACCAAGGGTAGGACAGCCAAACATTTTTAGCCAGGAGACTTGGTGTTGCAGATTGTAACCAAGAACAAATAAGGCCAGTTGTTAAAGAGGTCCAAGGTTATCGAAAGTTTGAAAAGAAAGTTATGGGGAACGTGCAAAAAAACAAATGCGAATGATACAGTAAGCAAAAACCCACAAATGGCTTAAATGGATATGACGTATCAATATAACTTCCAAAGACTTACTACACAACTCGATGGTTTGGTGAGGTTACTCACCACCTAACCTTACTTAAGGGTTAGGATAAGAGTGAAATGAATGTACAAGCAATATTTAAGAGAGATAAAATGTCAAGTGTACTAATGTTCAATCTGATGATTATAGCTACAAGTACAACGGTATTTATACCAGAGAATTTAAGACAATATGCCTAAAAAGGAAAAAGACAAAAAGGGTATTGCCCTAGAAAAGTAATATATAAGAATATAAAAGGGTAAAAATGAATATTCAAGAAAAATAATAATCAGTGTAGTGGATTCTACATGTGGATATGTATACATGGCGACAATACATTAGGAAGGTCGTTGGAGGATGTGGACAAAAGTGTACAATCAAGTTACTTGTCCGAGTTGGGGTAGCTAAGGATCAGTCCGGTATCTCTCTCGACTTTTCAGTAAGAGAGATGCCAAGTAATTGGTCGGCTCGGGCGCGAGTAAGTAATCTACAACTTAACATACTTTAGAGAGATGAATAGTCATTCAGCTCTTCTTACAAAGTAACTCAGCAAAGTACTTGGCTTCGATAGGAGTTGGTTAGAGTAGAAGAATCCGTTTTGCCAAGCCTTCCAATCCTTGGGCTCGATTGCATATCAAAGGCCTAGTAGCCTGATTCTTATCATTCCCTCCAGGTTAATTTGGATTTGGAATCAAATCTGAATGGTCTTCGATTAGCTCTCCATGGGTGATACAAACTGAGGTTAGCAATGTTGAAGGTGTCAGATACCTTACAATCTTTGGGCAACTCCAACTGGTATGCATTGTCATTAATCTTTTGGAGGATCCTGAAGGGTCCTTTAGCTCTTGTAGATAGTTTATTCCTTCTCTTGTTCAAAAACTGTTCTTTACTGAGGTGCAGCCATACCAAGTCTCTTTATTGGAATTGTTTAGCCGTCTTACCCTTGGCCTTCTTTCGCATTTTCTTGCGACTTGATCGATGTGCTAAGTGACTTTGTCATAAATGTGCTGAAGGGATTGTGCTTTGGCTATTGCATCTAGGTCTACTTGCGTGGGCACAAGTACAGGGGTGTAATCGAGGGGTAACTCAGGATTGAAACCATAGACAACCTCAAAGGGGGTTTTCTTGGTGGTATCATGTACCATTCAATTGTAAGCGAATTGACTACTAGTATGCAAATGTCCTAAGCGGTCAAGTTCTTGCCTACTATAGCTTGAAGCATTGATCCCAAAGTGCGATTAACCATCCTTGTTTGGCATGTCAATTTGGGGCTGGTAAGGAGTACGGAACAGTAGTTTAGTCCCCATCCATCACCATAAGATCCTCTAGAAATGGCTCAAGAACTTTGGGTCTTTGTCAGAGACTATACTACTCGGCACACTGTATAACTATACAATCTCCTGCAAGAAAAGAGAAGCAATAGCTGAGGTATCGTTAGTTTTGGTGTAAGGTACAAAGTACGCCATCTTACTGAATCGATCCACGATAACTATTACAAAATCTTTGCCTTAGGCAATTCGTGATAATCTAAGGACAAAGTGTATGCTTAACTTAGCCCATGGTTTTATTAGAACAAGCAAAGGCATTGCTTTCCCCTTTTCGAGTTAGCACTTAGCCTCTTTGCATGTGGCACAACTTTCAACAACTTGATGCACATCTCACCTCATCTTAGGCCAAAAGAATCGACCACTCAATAATTCATATGTCCTTTTTTCCCTAAAATGTTTAGATAGTCCTCCACTATAGGCTTCCCTTATTAGTAGCTCCTGTAGTGAACAAGTTGGCACGCATAATTTCTCACCTTAAAATAAGTAGCCATCTTCTACATGGTACTCATCTACTGTTCTTCCATCAATACATCATGCAAACACGGGTCCAAAATGTAAATCCCCAAAGTAATTCTCTTTAATGCTTGCAAACCCAAATTATTTGGTCTACAGTTTACTCAAGAGTGCATGTCTTCTCGAAAGAGCAATTAGCATTAGTAACTACATTGCTCTTTCCTTGTTTATATTTTATTACAAAATTGAATCCTACAAGGAATTCAACCCATCTCACCTACCGCCTTAATAACTTGGTCTGACTTTAGAGGTACTTCAAGGACTCGTAGTCAATATAGATGACAAATTCTTTCGGCAGTAGATAATACTGCCACACTAAAAGTGCTCTTATCAACGCCAAAAGTTCTTCGTTGTATATGGAGTAATTTAGTTGAGGTCCTTTGAGCTTCACACTATGATAGGTAATTGGTCGGCTCTCTCGCATTAAGACAACGCCTATTCTAATACCTGACACGTCACATTCCATCTCAAATACTTTCTTGAAGTCATGTAACACTAATACCGGGGCAGAGGTCAATCTTTCCTTTATCTTAGCAAAACTCCTCTCCTCCCTTTCTCCATATCGAAAGTTGGTGTTCTTCTTTATTAGCTTCATAAGTGGTGTGACAAGTAATAAGGATCAAGGACCGATTACATACTCTTGAGCTCAAGGGCTCTCTCAGGTGGTTCACTGAGTTGTTCGAGGTGAGTTAAGTGTTAAGGAGTAGTGCTTAACCCAGTCCAATCTGCCAAGCTACTTTCTCTCTATGCTATCTAAGATGTTGTCGAGGTGATCAACTAGCATGCCAAGTTGAACTCTCTACTAAACCATAGTCCAAGCACCAAATCTAAGTACAGCAATCTCAATTGTATCGATATTGACCAAGACTGTCAAGAGCCGACCCTCCAAGGCCAACCCAAGGTAAGCCATCCCTAAACCAACTATAGTCTAATCATTTCTAATGCCAAATAGGCCTTATAAACACCTAATTTTTGCTAAATTTTTTTTTATTTCAAATAATTGAGTCAAGTTAATAAATAAACAGAAAAAAATAAAAGAATATAATAAAAATTAAAAACGAAAATTAAAAGAAAAAAAAAAGAAAGAAGAAAATTAAGTTAGGTCATAGCAAATTGAGTCATGAGTTGAGTCGTGTCAAGTTGAAGTAAGTTAAGTTGTTATATTAAGTAATGAGATGGGCTGAATTAATCTAATTTAGCATTTTAAATCAGATTAGAGAATTATTGGGCTAAATTAGAACAGGTTGGGCCTAGAAAAAAAAAGTCCAAAATAAATTAGGGTTTCTAAAAGCTAAGATAAATCTTTGAAGAATCGCAATCGTATCTTCTGTATCTTTGATACAAAAGATTTGATTTTAAGCTTATAAATAGCACATCGACGGGGGATTCGAAAAATAGTTTTCTTAATCACACTCTTACCTAAAACACCACACAAACACCACACTGCCCAGCATTGCCCAGCACCACCAATCTACCTCCCAGCGTTGCCCAACAATACCCAGTTTGTCGCCCAATGTCGCCCAACGTTGCGTAATCACTACCAATCCACCACCCAGCGTAGTCTAGCAACGCTCAATCCATCACCCAGTGTCGCCCAGCGTCACTTAACACCGCCAATCCATCACCTAGCGTCACCCAACAACGCCTAGTATCACCTAGCATTGCCCAACAATGCCTAATCCATCACTTAGCGTTGCCCAACAGTGCTCGGTCCACCGCTCATTACCGCCTAACATCGATACGATCCAATGCTAAGTAAATTTTCATTAATTTTTATTATTATTTATTTATTTCATTAATTTTTATTAATTTACTTTATTAGTTATGTTTTTTTTTTCTTTATTAACTATTTTTGTGTTTAAGTGTAGATTTTTTTTATTATTGTTTATTCCTATTGCAAATTTTTTATTTTCTAACAAAATTTAGTTGAATTAAGTTTTTTTTTTTAAATCATGTTTTTTTAAATAAAAAATATTTTGATATATAGTGGTTTTGAAAAATGAAAAATCTTAAATTGAGTTTTTTTTTTCAAAAAGATTCGATTAGTTAGGGTTTTTTTTTTATTTAATTCAGAAAAATAAGATTTTTTTTAGGTTTATTTTCTTAAAATAATAAATTGATAAAAATATAAACTTGGCTCGGTTTTCAATATAAAAATGACCCACTCACTAAAAATTTTATAAAAAAAGAACTAAGACTAGTTTGATCCTGATTAGAGAGTACATAGGCATCTTTAAGGCAACCATTAAAAAATAAAAAATAAAAAAAAACTTTTTTCCCTTTTTCTTAGAAATTCGTAATAAAAAATCATTTTTAATTACATTTTGTGAATTGAGGTATATTTTTAATATTTTTAGAAAAATTATAAAAGATAAAGCCCATTAATTTTTTTTTTATTTTTACATAGTGACTTAGTCTTAATAAGTTAACCCCTGATCTTAGTTTTCTGGTTCAATTTTCTAAAAATTAGTTTTTTTTTTAAATATTCACAAACTAATGGTCAAATTAGGGTTTTTTTACTCGAAAACCTTAATTTTATAATTTTTTTTTACTAATTGAATTGGTTGGCAGCTCCATTTTTTTTAAATATTTTTTTTTCTTTTCCTTAGTTTAATATCATATAATTTATATTAAGCGAGCTAAGTTTAATATAGGTTAAATTAAGGAAACCAAAATAAGGCTTAATATAATTGGCAACTCCACTAGAAATGCTTGGTGGGCTAGCCATATAAAAATTAAAATTTAATTGATGGGCTTTTGTATTTTATATTGTATTGTAGTTGTACTAATTGTTTTTTAGTGATGCAAACCCTAAGAGAAAAAAAGCCCAACCCAATGAGCCTTCTTACGAAATTAAGGGAGATTCTTTTTTCATTTTTAATAATTATTCGCGTGTTTAGATATGGTCGGACTTGGGTTATCTTAAGAACTTAGGACAGGCCACCATTGTGTAACCCTCAGGTTGCTAGGGTCTTTACCCCCACCTGGCGGTAATAGACAAACCCACTCAAGCTTTAATATAACTTACTAAGATTCTCTCCGAAAAGTCTTGGAGCTACAAAGCTTAAGACTAGACCTCACCCTCTTACATCATTCTTTTTGAAAAAGGAGTTATTATTTTTAAATTGTAGGAAAAGCTTGATTTAATTTACAGTCGGTTCATTGTTCATTTTCAAATAAAAAAAATCAGTAACCTTTATATATAAATATATACGAGCTTCATTTTTATTAAATCTTATTTTGAATATACTTATATATAAGGGCGTTCTTTGACTGTGGATTTATCATACTCCTTATAATTTATTAATGACCAACCCCATTGTATCGCATTTATTTTGCATAGTTATTTTTATATGCTATTTTTTGTAATATATGTATATCTTGTAAGTTTTGTTTTATTTCATCAGTAATAGGTTGTGCAACATAATATTTAACATAAAATACTCAAAATCATTAGTATTCCCTATGTGCCAATGTTAAAAAAAAAAAACTTCTATATCAACTTATAATTTTTTTTTTTAGCATGTAATCATGGAAATTAACAATGATAAAGATTATTATGGAATTATCATTTTTTTTAAAGACTTTCTAACATTTTTTTTTAAAAAGAAATTTTATTATCAAAAACCAGTTTCATGATAATTATTTACTTGATTGATTTCTATTCCTATACCTGACATATATCATACTGTTAGGAACTAATAAAATAAAAAAAATAAAAATATAAAAAAGATTTAATCATTAGATTTCCATTGTGAATTATTTTCCATCTTAAGGTTATTAATCTTGTAAATGTTTAAGTTCTCATTCTTTGTGTTTAGCCTTTAGGTTGTCATGGTCCTAATAGAGTTTCCTCCATGAGTCGCAACCCTTGTATCATTTATTCAATAAGTTTCTCATTGTAAAATAATTTTCACTTCTCCATATCATCCTTGTAATATTATCATCATCCTATATCCTTCGTCATTAATCCCAATGTTTTCTTTGTTTAAATTCATCGATGCCAGCATTAGGTGTCTATGACATAAAATAAGCATTGATTTTCTAATAAAATTTTCCAAAAAAAAAATGGTTTTCAAAACTAAAAACTCGATACAATGTTACTAACAAGAAGGAATTCTTATAGGCCTTAAAAGATTGCTTTCAAAGTGATCTAGCCTAACCTGAAACTCGTAATTAGTCATTTTCAAAAACAAGATATCTAAAGCTCTTAAACATAAAACAACCACAGTTAAAGGAGTTCTAGGAAAGCATAGGAAACAAGTCAAGACCATAGCTCATACCTAAGCCCAAGTGTTAATTGACATATCATCTGAGGTAGACAAGTCTAAAAAGTTGCAGGTTCAAGAGCTTACTATCAATATGATACAAAGTTTGGAAAAGTTGCCAAAAGTGGATTTGAATGGTCAAGTCGGGGGGGCATGTTATTGCCAGGGTCTGGAAGAAAGGGTTACGGCCTTTGAAGAAAAGTTAGTGATATTAGAAGAAAGGTTCATTAGCACAGAAATGGTGATAGGTTATGTGCTCAAGCAGCTTAGAAGCTTATATCCTAATACAAATAGAAAGTTACAGCCCAAGCGTGAAGATAATTCAACGAAAGAAAAGTCAGGAACGAATGTGTTGATTAGGAAAACCTAGTATTAAGACAAACCCATCCACAATAAGAGGAGGCGATTTATGCAGTTCAAGATTCCAATGGCCTAAGTGTTTAAGTAATTAAGAGATATGGGACTACTAACATGCAAAAACCCAACAAGGAAATGCAAGTCGAAGGATTGTGACCCCAACAAATGGTGTGATTATCATGTGGGCCAAGAGGAGCATACCATTGAAGATTGTTGGAGATTGAAGCATAAGGTGCAAGATTTGATTGATGCTAAGATTATCCAACCAAATTTTCTAGAGACTAATGGGTTGATTAGAAGTGGTATTCCTTCCCTAGGTTTTCAAGAAGCATCAAATAGAAAACCTCCAACATCAAGCATTGAGGATCTGCTATTATCATTTGATAAGGTGAATTATCATTTAAAGTAGTTAAGGATATCTCTAAGAGATCATTTCAATTGAATGGGTCGAGTTACAAGAAGTGACAAAAATAGGGGCAAGAATTGGAAAAGAAATTTAGTTCCTACATTTTTTTTTTTCAGAATAATCTTTCATTTTGGAGCTTGTAATAGATACGAGTTACTAAATAAAGTAGTTTTCATGTGCATTTTCGTCTTTGTATGCTATGAAACTAGCTCAATTCAAATAGGGGCATTTTGAATGAGTGAAAATGGATAAAGAAAATGTGAACTCGAAACTTAAAACTTTCCCCCAAAGGGAAAAATAACACATTACTTGAATGGTTTAAGATGAGAAGAGGCAACCCATGTCCCAAACACTAACCTTAGAGCCACATGAGAAAAGAGTGCCATCAAGGTGAGAATTGGGCTCATTCCTTAAAGGAAGCCTGTCTTGAACTTGGTATACATATCAAAATGATATTAGGTATTCATTTCATCATCCCTAAATATGATTATCCCTTGCAAACCCATTTGAACCTTTAGGGGATTTTTCTTAAAATTAGCCTTACTAAGAATCACCCCAAATTGGGGCAATCAGGAGGTTAAGATCATTAATTTGGAAAGAAGGAGTAGACTAACTTATGCTTGCCTTAGTTGTGCTAATTCGTGAGCAAATATTGTCATAGACAATTTAGTTTCTTTAGAATGAAGAAGAATTTTAAACCATATATACCTCACTTAGGCCGGTACACTTATTCAAACACATTAAGTCCCTAGATTCTTTCCTAAGCACTTCAAAGCTACATACATTTCACCCAAGCTTATATACCTTCAACTTACCTTTTGGTGCTTCAAATCCTATTAAGTGAAAACTCAACAATGGAAGGTGATCACCTTGATAAAAAAAGAAAAAAAAAAGAAAAAAGAAGGAAGAAAAGAAAAAAGAGAAAACAAGAAAAAAAAAGGAGAAAAAGAAAAAGAAAAAGTGAAAAAAAGATTGAAGATATTAGTAACGTGATCACCTTAAAAAAAAAAAAGCCAAATAAAGCTTGAAGTCCAAACTGGTGATGGTATCTAAAATCTAAACACTTTCAATTCCTAAGCCTAAAAGCAAAGCCCTCATTTTATGATCTAACCCATTATATCACCCTTGATAAAACTCTTTTGACTAAAGAAATCGGCTTATCTTAAGTGAAATTTACTTATGAAACTAGGGCAACCCTATGTTTAGTTTCTCTTAAGTTCTTGGCTTGTAAACCCGGGACTGATTACATATGATTTTTCAAAATTGGCCAAGTACATTGATATCCATTTGCTTAAACCATTGACCAAAAGCCTTACATTGCAAACCCAAAAAAAACTTATTGATTGACCAGAATGTACCAATTACAAGATAGGCTACAATTTTTAGAATTGATGCTGAGAGTAAAAACAGACTTATAAGAGTACAAAGAAGTCCAGTTTGACTAAACATTTCAAGTAATGATATCTATCCCCTTAATGGAAAATTGAAGAGTTGAGTGCTATTACAAGTTAGAAATCAATGCTTCTAAAAAGTTTAGAGATCAGGAATTATGCTTCAAGAAATGAGGTTGAAAGAATGAGTGATCAACAAGAAAAGGTTAAGCCAACCCCTTATTGATGATCTTTAAGAGTTTTTTAGACTTTCTTACTTGTTAGCAATACAATTTTCTATCAAAGAGTGTTTTTTTTTTTTTTGAAAAAAGAGAAAAAGAAAAACTTTTCAAAAATTTTTAAGGAATCATCAAAATCCCTCAAACTCAAGTCATAGATCAATTTGTCAAAACTCATGAAAGTTTTCTTACTTCCTGGATTGCTTACTCAATGGAGTGCCATCCAGTCCTTTCTAAGATCACTTGCTTATAAGAGCACTATCCTATCTAGTCTTTTACTGGGATCGCATACTCAAAGGAGCACTGTCCTACCTATTCCTTAGTTGGATTACCTGTTCAAAGGAACATTGTACTAGTCCTTTTTAGGATCGTTTGCTCATAGGAGTGCTGTCCTATCTATTTCTTTGTAGAATCACTTGGATCGCTTGCTCAAACGAGCACTGTCCATTCATTTAAAAGATCACCTGCTCATGAGAGCGTTGTCTCATGTCATCTTATTTTGTCTTTGAAAGATCTATCCTTTTGAGCAAATCAAATCTCGAGGAAATCTATCCTCTTCGGATTAACCAAAACTAATCTCGAAGAGATCTATCCTCTTCGGGTCACCAAAGTGAAATCAGTTTTCGAAAAGATCTATCCTCTTTAGATCACAGACCAAAAAGGAATCTCAGAGAGATCTATCCTCTTCGAATCATCCACCAAACCAAAATAAGTTTTTTTGAAATCTTGAAGAAATCTATCCTCTTTGGATCATCCATCAAACTAAAACAAGTTTTTCGAAATCTTGGAGAGATCTATACTCTTCGAATTATCCGCCAAACCAAAACAAGTTAATTTTACCTCCAATGGTTCTTGCTCTATCTTTCCAAAATAGGCCCCCTTGAAATTTTTGCTCTATCCTTCCAAGATAGACACCATTAAGCCTTATCCTTCAAAGATAGGCCCCTTTGAAAATTTTGCTCTATTTTTCCAAGATAGATACCATTAAACCCTATCCTTCCAAGATAGGCCCCCTTAAAATTTTTACTCTATCTTTCCAAGATAGATACCATTAAGCCCTATCCTTCCAAGATAGGCCCCCTTGAAATTAAGCCCTATCCTTTCAAGATAGAAACCATTAAGCCCTATCCTTTCAAGATAGATACCATTAAGTCCTATCATTTCAAGATAGGCCCCCATGAAATTTTTGCTCTATCCTTCTAAGATAGACACCATTAAGCCCTATCCTTCCAAGATAAGCTCCCTTGAAATTTTTGCTCTATCTTTCCAAAATTAACACCATTAAGCCATATCTTTTCAAGATAGGCTCCCTAACCTTTTACTCTATTCTTTCGAGACAAACATTCATTTGCTTTGTCCTTTTAAGATGGGTAATTTATTCTTTACATCGATCTTTTAAGTTGATATCCTTTATCAAAATAAAATACAGCTTAGTTGATCAGTTCAAAGTAAGGTTTGACAAAAATAAGTATCTCTTTTGTCTTTGTAACAAAGTTCTAATCGAACTCCGCTACAAAGAGGAGCAGCTGTAGACACCTCATTTTTACCAAATTTTTTTATTTCAAATAATTGAGCCAGGTTAATAAAAAAATAGAAAAAAATAAAAAAATAAAAATAAAAAACAAAAATTAAAAGAAAAAAAAAAGAAAGAAGAAAATTAAGTTAGTTCATAGCAAGTTGAGTCATGAGTCGAGTCATGTCAAGTTAGAGTAAGTTGAGTTGTTGGATCAAGTAATGAGATAGGCTAAATTAATCTAATTTAGGGGCTTAAATCAGATTACGGAATTATTGGGTTAAATTAGAATGGGTTAGGCTTGGAAAAACAAAAGCCCAAAATAAATTAGAGTTTCTAGAAGTTAAGGTAAATCTTGGAAGAATCTCAATCGCAATTGTATCTTCCGTATCTTCAATACAAAAGATTTGATTTTAAGCTTATAAATAACACATCAACAAGAGATTTGAAAAACGGTTTTTTTAATCACACTCCTACCCAAAACACCACATAAACACCACACCACACCGCCCAGCAACACCCAGTACGTCGCCCAGCACCGCCAATCTACCACCTAGCATTGTTGAGTCTATCGCTTAGTGTTGTTGAGACTGTCGCCCAGCATCACCTAGCAGCGCCCAATTTGTCACCCAACACCACCAGTCCATCTTGCAGTGTCACCTAGTACCACCTAGTCTGTTGCTTAACGTCATCCAACAGTGCCTAGCCCATCGCCCACCAGCGCCCAACATCGTCTAGTAACGCTCAGCCTGTCGCCTAGCGTCACCTAATCTATCACCTAACAGTGCCCAGTTCGTCGCCCAACAGCGCCCATTCCGTCGCCCAGTAGCACCTAATCTATTGCCTAGCGTTGTTCAATCCATCACCTAGTCCGTCACCCAATGTCGTCTAGTCACCGTTAGTCCATCACCCAACATCACCCAATCCATTGCCCAGTGTCACCCAGCGTCGCCTAGCACTGCCAGTCCACCACCCAAGATCGCCCAGTAGTACCCAGTCCACTGCCCATTACCATTCAATACCTACACGATTCAACGCTACATAAATTTTCATTAATTTTTATTAATTTACTTTATTAGTTATTTTTTTTTTCTTTATTAACTATTTTTGTGTTTGAGTGTAGGTTTTTTTTATTGTTATTTATTCCTATTGCAAATTTTTTATTTTCCAATAAAATTTAGTTGAATTAAGTTTTTTTTTTTTAAATAATGTTCTTTTAAATAAAAAATATTTTGACATATAGTGGTTTTGAAAAATGAAAAATCTTAAATTGAGTTTTTTTCAAAAAGATTCGGTTAGTTAAGGTTTTTTTATTTAATTTGGAAAAATTAGACTTTTTTTTAGGTTTATTTTCTTAAAATAATAAATTGATAAAAACGTAAACCTAACTCGATTTTCAATATAAAAATGACCCACTCACTAAAAGTTTTATAAAAAAAGAATTACAGCCGGTTTAATCTCGATTAAAGGGTACATAGACACATTTGGGGTAACCGTTAAAAAAAAAAAAAAAAAACCTTTTTCCCCTTAGAAATTCATAATAAAAAACAATAAAAAATCATTTTTAATTACATTTTGTGAATTTAGGTATATTTTTAATATTTTTAGAAAAATTATAAAAAATAAAACCCATCAATTTTTTTTTTTATTTTTACATAGTGACTTAGTTTTAATAGATTAACCCCAGAATTTAGTGTTATGGTTCAATTTTCTAAAAATTAATTTTTTTAGAATATTCGTAAACTAATGATCAAATTAGGATTTTTCCACCCAAAAACCCTAATTTTATTTTATTTTTTTTTTAACCAGTTAAATTAATTGGCAACTCCATTTTTTTTAAGATAAAATTTTTTTTCTTTTCCTTAGTTTAATTTTGAGTAATTTATATTAAGTGAGATAAGTTTAATATGGGTTAAATTAAGGAAACCAAAATAGGGCTTAATAAACTTGAACAAAGGCCCACCCTTACTCGAACCACAATACTGTTAGAATTACAATAAAAATGCGTGTGTACTATCCTTACTGATAACCGTACTATCCTTTCTAACAACCAACGTTCGCTGTACACGATTTTGTGTCTCCCTATATAGTAATTTCCTTTTTATTTAGCAAATAGGAATTCATTTTTATGATTATCTATAACATAGAACTTGCCCTAACATGGTACTATAAATAGTCACATAATGTAATAGCTACAAGAGATATACATAAGAATACATTGGACTTTTTACCTTCTCTTGAGCTAAGTGTCCTCTTGCTCTTGAACTACTCTTATATAGCCCATTCGAGCATGGACTAGTAGCGAGTGACCTTCGGCCACACTTGTGCATCATATCAAGTGCAACCTGAGCTCATATGAGGCGTTGGTACATCATATCCAACTTCGGTGCACAAGAACCCTTACTTTCCCTCAACTATCATTTACTTTTCAGGCCATCTTGTAGCTTGGACCCACCCCTTTTGGTTACGCGTGATATTAAGTTTGTATGTTTATCTACGAGTCTGTATCATATTGGTATCAAAGCTTGGCTATGTTCAAAGCTGGATCCTCCTATTGTCTTCTTTTAATAGTTTGTCACTGCTCTCGTGTGATAGTGGTTCTATTATTATCTTTGAAGTTTTGTAGTGAGAGGAGTTTTGTACTCTGTTTTCCTATGTTTTTATTATGCCAAAATAAAGTGTAATTGACTTTGTGTTTGTTGTGAAGTTGTCATTGTGAATTAAACATCAATGTCGGATTCAAGTGTACAAGGGACTTTAGGAAACCAAGCAAGTGGTACTTGATATGGTCAAGAAGGAAAGAAGCTTCTCACCTTAGTCAGTGGGTGATCACTTGGATAGGCTTACCAATTTAGTAGCTAGTTTAGGGATTGTCATTCGAGAAGATAGGCAGCGAGCTAGAAATAGCCTTACGAGGGAACATGAGTAATAAGGTCAGGGCAATGGTCAGTTTGGCTAAGATAATGCCCCAACTCGACTACCCTGAGTTGAAGGAATTAGTAAGGATGCTAGATGAAGACTAGCGCTTGAAGAGATTGAGGAGGAAGCAAAAGGAGGTGATGAGGTAGATGAGTACTACTAACCTGAGAAAAGGAATGTACGAGCCCTTAGAGTTGAGGGATTAAGGATGTGTATTTTGAGTTTCTCTGGAAGTGGTGATGCTGAGGACTACCTAGATTGGGTAGATTAAATTGAAAAGCAGTTTGAATGCCACGAAGTGCTCAAAAGTGCAAAGGTTAGGCTAGCTGTGTTAGAGTTCACCGGCTATGACGCCTTATGGTGGAAGAACTTATAAGCCACTAGAAGAAGGGAAGGAGAACGGGAGATTAGTAGTTGGGATGACATGAAGAGAGTTATGTGGAGAAGGTTTGTGCTGAGCTATTATTTGCAGGATGCCTTTAAGAGACTGCAAAAATTGAGACAAAGAGGATTAAGTATGGAAACTTACGTTAAGGAGTTCTAAATGCTAATGATTTAGTGCGAAGTTGTAGAGCCAGAAGACCGAACTGTGTCTCGATTCATTGGTGGATTGAAGTATGAGATTAGAGATGTCCTAAAAACCCTAGATGTTAAAACGCTCGATGAAGCAATTCGAGCCACCCAGAGGATAGAAAGGTATTGAATAGGAAGATTCTAACTACTAATCAATTATCATGGTAGTAGCCAACCAATTCTAAGCAAACCTGTGTAAATAGAACTAAGCAATATCACTGAGACTTAACCTGCTCAAACTACCCGAGCAGAGGAGAAGGAACCACCAAGGAAGTTCGAGAAAGGCTAGAGTTTAGGGAGGAAGACAAGTAAGATCAAATGTTTCAAATGTTAAGGATTTAGACACATCATCACTCAATGTTTGAATAGGCAAACAATGGTGATTAGAGGTGAGGTGCCAACTGTTGAGATAGATAGTACTGATGAGGAAGTAGAGGAGTTGAAGGAGGACGAACAAATGAGCTGTCTGAAGAGGAAGTTATCTACAACGAGGAAGGCAACTTCATGCTGATCGCTTTAGTATTAAGGAGGACAATGAGTATCAATCCTATGCTTGAAGATGAGCAAAGAGAAAATCTCTTCGATATTGAGTGCAAGGTGAATGAATCACCATGTGCGCTGATCACTGACAGTAGGAGCTGTACTAATGCAACCTCTGCATTTATGGTCCAATAGCTAAAATTGTTAACCATGCCCTACCCGAAACCTTATAAGCTTTATTGGCTCAATGATAAGGGAGCCCTACAAGTAAACAAATAGGTGTCTGTGCCGATCTGTATAGGGAGGTATTGAGATGAAGTGCTTTCTAATGTGCTGCCCATGAGTGCATCCCACCTTTGACTTGGATGACCATGGATGTTTGACCAAGCAGTTATATATGACTGTAGGAGGAACATATGTTTTGTAGAGCATGAAGGAAGAAGATTGAAATTGAGTCCTATGAATGTCGAGCAGGTAAAAGTCATGCAGTCCTAACTTAATCGAACCCTTGAGAAGGAGGCTTTGGTACTAACTCGAGTCGAATTGAAAAGAGAAATGGAGTTGGAGGGACTAACCTATTTACTTGTTAAGAGGCTTTCGGCAACGAGACATGGGGAGGAAGAGCTGCTGACTGAGGTAAAAACCTTATTGGAGGACTTTGCCGACTTGTTTCTAGAGGAGTTACCGAAAGGTCTACCCCCAATCTAAGGCGTTGAGCATGCGATTAACCTACAGCTAGGAGCTGCATTGCTATACAAGCCTGCCTATAAGCTGAACCTGGAATAGGTTGCCAAACTGCAGAAGCAAGTAGATGACCTCATGAAGAAAGGGTATGTACGCGAGTCCCTAAGCCCCTGTGCTATGCCAACCCTGTTAATACCAAAAAAAGATGGTTCTTGGAGGATGTGTGTGGATAGTCAAGCCATCAATCGAATCACCATCAAGTACAAGTATCCTAAAGCCAAGCTTAATGATACGTTAGACGAGTTAAGTAGAACAACAGTGTTCACAGAGATCAATCTCAAATCTAGACACCATTAGATCCGAATGCATGAAGGAGATGAGTGGAAAAGCGCATTCAAGACACGACATGGTTTATATGAGTGGCTTGTAATGCCATTTGGACCATCTAATGTGCCGAACATATTCGTGCGACTTATGAATCATGTGCTTCGAGAATTACTGGGAAGGTTTGTCGTGGTTTATTTTGATGACATTCTAATGTATAGTCCCGACCTAGAGACTCATCGAGAACATCTCTAATAAGTGCTTATGAAACTCTAAGCTGAATAGCTCTACGCCAATCTAAAGAAGTGCGACTTTTGCTGTTCCAAGGTGATCTTGTTAGGATTTGTTATGAGTTGAGGTGGCATCCAAGTTGATGAAGAGAAGATAAGAGCGATCATAGAATGGCCTAAGTCAACTTGTTCTGCCGATGTGAGAAGTTTCCATGGCTTGATATCATTCTATAACCAATTCATCAGGAACTTCAATGCGATTGTAGCCTCACTCATCAAACTCTTAAAGAAGAATATTGAATTCAAATAAGGTGAGAAAGAGAGGAGGAGTTTTGAGAAAGTGAAAGAAAAGTTGACCACAGCCCTGGTCTTAGCTCTTTCGAGCTTCAACAAGATATTTGAAGTAAAATGTAATGCATCCAGATTAGGCATAGGTGCTGTGCTGATGCAAGAAGGCCGACCTATCACTTACTTTAGTGAGAAACTTCGAGGAGATACACTTAACTACTCCATCTATGATAAAGAGTTCTATTCCTTAATTCGAGCCCTAACGGTGTGGCGATACTATTTGTTACCCAAGGAATTTATGACCTACACTAATCATGAATCCTTAAGATATCTAAAGAGCCAACTAAAGTTGTCTCGGAGATAAGCCAAGTGGGTTAAATTCATGGAGGGTTTTTCTTATGTCGTAAAATGCAAGAATGGAAAGAACAATGTAGTAGCCAACACCCTATCGAGATGATATACCCTCCTAATTGAGTTACAGACAGGGCTACTTGGTTTTTCAACCATCAAGAATTTGTATGCTGAGGACCTATAATTTGGTCTTATCTACACTTGTTGTAAGGAAGGATGGACATTGGACGACTATCACAAGGAGGACGGATACTTATTCAGGAAGAGGAGGCTATGTATCCCGATCTATTCCATGCAAAAACTACTAGTGCACGAGGTACATGAAGGGGGATTGATAGGATACTTTAGCTAGCATTGAACTTATAAGATATTATCCTCTAGATTTTTTTGGCCAAGGATGAAGAGAGATGTCCAGTCCATGTTGGAAAGGTGTGCAACCTATCGAAAAGCGAAGAGTCAAGCCAAGCAAGGACACTACCAACCCTTGCCAACCCTAACCAAACCATGGTCTGAGCTAAGTATGGACTTCGTGTTAGGATTACCAAAGACGTCCCAAGGGAAGGACTCCATCACGGTGGTTGTGGATCAATTTAGCAAGATGGCACATGTCATGCCCTATTCCAAAACTAACAACACTTCAGCTATCTCTTTTCTTTTCTTATAAGAAGTAATCAAGTTGCATGGAATTCCTAAGACCATTGTTTCAGACCGAAACCCTAAGTTCATGAGGTACTTTTGGAGGACATTGTGGAGGCGAATGGGAACTAAGCTACTGTACAGCATGTCTTACCACCCATAAACCAATGGACAAACTAAAGTTATCAACAGAACCGTAGGAACTTTGCTGCGAGTTGCTATCAAATGAAACATGGCCGATTGGGATTTATGCCTACCAATCATTGAGTTCGTAAACAACAGGACTACCTATAGCATAATAAGCATGTCTCCATTCAAGGTCGCTTATGGGTTCAACCCTAAACTGCCATTGGACCAAGCACCCCAGTCGATGCTTGATGAAGACTGGTCAGTCGTAAAGAGAGTTAAGGCCATCAAAGCCATGCACCAGAAGGTTATAAAGCAACTAGGTCGAGTTGCTATTAAGCTTGAGAAATAAAGTCAAGGATGGAGGAAGAGGGAATTTCGACCAGGTGATTTAATCTAGATATACCTTAGCAAGGAACAATTCCTAGACTTGAGAAAGAGCAAGTTGTCTCCCAGAGCCGACGGACCTTTCAGAGTGCTTGAAAAGATCAATCCTAATGCCTATAGGATAGAATTACCTGAAGGATATGAAGCCTTGGACTCCTTTAACATTGTCAATCTCCAACCTTAGACTCTCAAGGATGAACAACCAGGAATTGAACTAGATTTGATCCCAAATCTCAAATAACCTAAAGGGGATGATAGGAATTAAGGACCAATTACATGCTCTTGAGCCTGAAGGCTCTCACAAGTGGTTCGCCAAGTTGTCCTAGGTGAGTTAAGCACCGAGGACCAGTACTTACCCCAGTCCAATCTACCAAGCTACTTTGCTCTCCATGCTATCCAAGATGTTGCCGAGATGATCAATCAACATGCCAAGCCAAACCCTTCATTAAACCATAGTCCAAGTGCTAAATTTGAGTACAACAATCTTTATTATGCTAAGGCCGACCATGACTGTCAGGAGTAGACCCTTCAAGGCCAACTTAAGGTGAGCTACCCCTAATCGAACTACAGTCCAGCCCCTTCTGACGCCAAATAGGCCTGAACAAAGGCCAACCCCTACTCGGACCACAATACTATTAGAATCACAGTAAAAACGCGCGCGCACTGTCCTTACTGACAACTGTATCCTTTTTGACAACTAACGTTCACTACACACGATTTCGTATCTCCCTATAAAGTAATTTCCTTTTTATTTAACAAATAGGAATTCATTTTTGTGATTATCTATAACATAGAACTTGCCTTAACAAAGTACTATAAATAGTCACATAATGTAACAACCGCAAAAAGATATACAGAAGAATACACAAGACTTTTTACCTTCTCTTGAGCTAAGTGTTCTCTTACTCTTGAGCTACTCTTATCTAGCCTACTCGAGCATAGACTAGTGGCGAGTAACCTCCAACCACACTTGTGCATCATATCAAGTGCAACGGTGCATCATATCTAACGTCGGTGTACAAGCACCTCTACTCTCCCTTGACTATCATTTACTTTTCAGGCCATCTTATGACTTGGACCTACTCCCTTTGGTTACATGTGATATTACGTTCGTGTGTTCATTTACGAGTCCGTATCACTACTCCTTCACCTCAAACTGGTTGAGCTAAGTTCTAACCTCTAACAGGTCGAGCGACTTATAGGGTGCTTTGCATGGCTTCAATAGGTCAATAAGCCAATGCATAAACAACTCGGGTCAAATCTATTAAGAGGTTAACCATCTCATCAAATCTCTCATCAGTATTCTTAGGGGCTCCTTAAGATTGTCATCCATAGTGAACAACTCCACTATTGTTATTTACAACACCAATGTTCACACTTGGGTTAGTTATTTTTCTCTATAGTTTCAAAGCTTAAACTCTTCAAATAGATGATATAGCAAATACTTCCATAAACTGGAAAAAGTAATAGCTAACAAACACAGCAATCAAATGAGCACAGTAACTTACTCTATTTCACACAAGCAAAATAAAGTATAAACAGAACTTCAAAGACAAACCACAACTCTAACAAAAACCTTCGCTCTGATACCAAGATGTTGCAGACTATGACCAAGAACAGATAAGACCGATTGCTAAATGGGTCCAAGCTTGTTGAAAGCTCGAAAAAGAAGTAATGGGAAATGTGCGAAAGAATGAATGTGAATGACATGGTAAGCAAAAACCCACAAATAGCTTCAATGGATATGATACACTAATGGAACTTTCGAGGACTCACGGCATAACTCGATATAACGCACGAGATGGTCCAGTGAGATTATTTGCCACTTAGCCTTACTTAAGGATTGTGATAAGAGTAAAATGAATGTAAATAAGCAATGTTTACAAGAGACAAAATGTCAAGTGTATTAATGTTACATCTGATAATTACAGCTACAAATACAAAGGTATTTATATCCGAGAATTTAGGGTAACATGCTTAAAAAGAAAAAGACAAAAAGGGTATACCCTAGAGAGGTAATGTATAAGAATATAAAAAGGTAAAAATAAATATTTAAAAAAATTAATAATTAGTGTAGTGGATTCTACACATGGATCTGTATACGTAGCAGTGTATAAAGGCAATGCCGAGTCATTAGTTGACTCCGGTACTATAGACACCCAATTTTTGTCCCTATATTTTATTTCATTTCAATAGGATAAGGGATCCTAAATTAAGAAAAATAAAAGAAAAATAGAAAATTAAGAAAAGAAAAAAAAAATAAGTTTAGAAAAATATATTAAAAAATACAAAAATAGGAAAAAGCACAAAAAATAAGAAATTTAGAAAAACTAAAAAAACTAGAAAAATACATAGAAAATTAAAAATTTTTGAAAAATTTTAAAAAATAGGGAATTTAGAAAACAATAAAATTTTTAAGTAATTTAATAGAATAGATTTTTTTAATTTAATAAATTTAAGGAGAGGACCATTGGACCTAAAATCGGTCGATGCTAATGTAACACCATGTGGTATGCCACGTTAGCTACCACGTCACTATGGGATACGTAGCACATAGCAACTAGATAATGTGGCTGACGTGACGCCACATTAGCCACCTTTCTCTCCCTTTCCCTTCTTTTTCCCTTAATTTCCTCCTCTTTCTCAGTGGAAAAACAGCCCATACCCCCCACTTTAGATCCATTTTCGATGCAAATTCCACACATATACGCATGATTTCTTGGTCTAATCCTATTCTAGACATGGCCTTCTTTGAATCAAACACAAGAATAAGACCAGATTCACCCCTTTCGATGCTCAAATCGGCTCTCAAAAATGGAAAAAAACTCATACATGCATTCATGGTTGGATTAACTAGTAATGGCCTTTTCCTTCTTTACTCGAGCTCAAAATCATATAAATAGACCTCCCCAATCCTTGTCAAAGCATGAACACTCACTCCCAATCGTAAAAATCACACTCATGATGCCTTTCTCTGTCCAATGACACACACACACTCTTTCTCTCCACAGCTCTCTCTCTCTAATCACTTTTAAGTCATGCCACATGTACTACTAACTTTCCTTTAGCCTAAATACTCAAACCCAACCACCCTAATGCCTTGCGGTAACCTCTTGCGCGAGCACCATCAAGGGCTTCACAAGCCCTTAATTGCCAAAACCCTCACTCACAAACTACTATGAGCTACTACCCTAAGCCCAAACTAAACCCACAGCTGAACTCCTCGTCACCTTAAACTCTCAACCCAATACCTCCCTTAGACCCAGTAGCCACCATTGTAACCGTAGCTCTACTACCGCTAACTACCATAACCAAAAACCATTCTAACCACCTTAACTTCCTTCAATAGCCTCCTTACCCCCACTATCCCCAATCCAAAACACATAAAAATCACTTCCCCCATTTGTTTTGGTGTCCATATCAACCCAAATCGCTATCGTGCTGTTACTACTGCTGTTGAAGATTTTGAAGCCAACCCAGATCCGAGCACCCAACCCAAGCTAACCTTGCACCAGGACCTAACCTGCGTACCTCTTTCTTGGTTCAAACTAGCTCCAATTTAAGTTGTTATTTTTTTTAAATTTTATTTTATTTGTTTCATTTATTCATTAATTATAAATGTAAAATGTAATAAAAAAGAGAAAAAAAAATAAAAAAATAAAAAAGAAAGAAGAAAAACAAGAAAAAAGGAAGAAAAAAGAAAAAGAATAGTTTTTTTTAGTTTAGTAGAAATAGATAAAACAAAAAAATAAATAAGATAATATAAAAATAATAATAAATAAAAATAAATAAATAGGTTAGTGAATAAACAAATTGTCTAATCACTTAGAAAAACATTTTTTTTAATAAACAAAATAAATCAACCCCTGTTCAAAATTAGGACACTTTAGAATTTTTCAAAATATAAAAGTACCAATTTAGGACCCTTTTTAGAAATTTCCTTAAATAAACCAAATTAAGTTAAAAACATAAATTAGGCATATTTTCAAATTAAAGTAAACTCAAACCACTAGAGTTGTATAAAAAGAACTACGTACGTCTGATCTGAAATAGCAGATAAGTAGATACCTATAAGGCGACGATAAAAAAAAAAACTATTTTTCCTTTCTTTTTTTTTTAGTTTAGATTACTTAAGTTATCCAATTTAGTTAAATAATTGAGTTCTAAAAGATGATTTTTGAGATTAAGATTAAATTTGGAAAGTTAAAAATACCTATAAGGGTTTAAAAATCCTAACCCTCGGATCCAAATCTCTAGTTTTAAATCCATGTTCAAAAATTGGTCTTCTCGTTAGTCTAGTAGCTAAGTTATAATCAATCCACCCAATTGATGATAACTTAACTCCTTTTCCTAGCTTCGATTAAGTAGCGACTCTAAAGACGTTTTAAAAGAACCAGTTTTCTTTAAACCTTAGTTGATAGTCATTATTTAATAGGTAAGATTTAATACTAATTAGTTTAAAGAAAATTAATTTATAAAAACCGGGAGAAAAAAACTAGTCTTGATAAGCACGTGTGAGTAATCTACAACTCGGCACGCTTCAAAGAGATAGGCAGTCATTCGGCTCGTCCTACAAATTGACTTGGCAAGGAAGTATTCGACTTCAACAAGAGTCAACTAGAGTAGAAGAATCCATCTTGCTAGGCCTTCTAGTCTTTGAGCTCAGCTACGAGTGATAGGAATTAGGCTATCAGACCACTAACCTGCAGTTAAGCCCGAAGACTAGAGGGATTAGCAAGACGAATCCTCTTATTCTAACGGACTCATGTAGAGGCCAAGTATCTCCTTATCGACCCATTCTTCTTACCAAGCTGAATGATTGCCTATTTCTCGCATGTTGCGTGCCAAGAAGCGAAAGGTTAAGAGAGCGGCCTATCTTCATTCTCACACATGCTTAGCCAATTGCTTACCCGGCCGCACCCTTGCTAAGATGTTGAGAGAAAAATTTCAAACTAACTAAGCTACCCCTGTACGGATAAGTAAGCTGTCCATACCTTTTTATCCATATCTTCTAACAATATTGCCACGTATGTAGAATCATGTGTACAATCCGTTGCACCAATGATTGTTTTCCTTATATATTTATTTTTACCTTTTTATATCTTGTACATTACTTCCTTAGAAAAATGCCCTTTTTGTCTTTTCCCTTTTAGGCAAGTTACCCTAACTTATGAGTATAAATACCTTTATACTTATAGCTGTAAAGAGGGAGAATCAGATTACCATTAATACGTTTTGTATTTTTTTTCTTTGCGTAAACACTATTTGTTTACTTTCGGCATCACTTTTATCGTAACCCTTGAGTAAGGCTAAGTGGCGAGTAACCTCACCGAACCAATTTGTACATCATATCAAATTATACCATAAGTCATCAGAAGTTCTATTGGTGCGTCATATCTTCTAAAGCTGTTCGTGAGTTTCTTCTTACCCTTCATTCGCATTTATCCTTTCACACATAACCACTACTTTCTTTCAAGCTTTTTGTAAGCTTGAATCCATCCAGCGACCGGCCTTGTTTGTTCTTGGTCCCGATACATACCATCTTAGTATCACAATGGAAGTTTTGTTTGAGTTGTAGTTGATTTTTGAATTCCTGCTCATACTTTGTTTTGTGTGTGTAAAATAGAGCAAGTTACTATGTTCATCTTAATTGCTATGTTTGCTAACTATTGATTTTCTAGTTTGTGGAAGTGTTTGTTAGATCTTTGAATTAGTAAAGAAAATGATGGATCCAAGTCTAAATGTTGGTGCGAAAGATGACAACAGTAAAGTTGTTCACCATGGACGACGGTCTTAGGGAAAGTTGAGAAGCACTGACAAGAGACTCGATGAGGTGTCTAACCTCTTGGTAGATTTAACTCAAGTTGTTTACGTGTTAGCTTATTAACCAATTGAAGCCGTGCAAAATACCCTACAAGCTGCCTAACCTGTAAGAGGTCAAAACCCAGCACAACCAATTTGAGGTGAAGGAGTAAGCGAACAAGTAAGACGAAGGATAGACTTGAGAGAACTTTATGAAGAGGACGAGGAAGAATATTTTGAAGAAGAGTGCATACGAGCCCCTAGAACATTTGATCATGTGAAGCTTTAGATTCCAAGCCTCAATGGATCTAGGAATACTGACGAATATTTAGAGTATGAAAAGAAGGTAGAGCATATTTTTTATTATTATTATTAGTACAAGGATTACGAGAAAGTAAGAATTGTTGCTATTGAGTTCTCCGGATATGTCGCCATGTGGTAGAAGAATTTTTAGGCCATGAGGAGACGAGAAGGCTATCGAGAAATTAATACTTGGCTCGAGATGAATAGAATACTAAGGAATAGATTACTAAGGAATAGATTTGTGCTGGAAACTTACCTTTAAGATACTTTCACTCAGCTTCAAGAGCAGAGATAAGGAGGTTGAACTTTTGACAAGTATGTTCAAGAATTTCAAATGCTTATGATCCGTTACGAAGTGGAGGAACCATCAACTTGAACAATCTCAAGATTCATCATTAGATTAAGAGGTGATATTTGAGACATTGTAGAACTCCAATGCTTTACTGCAATGATGAAGCCATTAGAATAGCCCGGTGAGTAGAAAGGCAAAGAAGGAACCCAGTACCAATAAGGATGCTGACTAGCAAACATAGATAGGCAAGTCATCGAGCTTGGTTGAGTATCAAGCCAGGCTAAAAGATGAATGTCCGAGTCGATTAGAAAGGCTGACCAAATGGTGAAGTTCCAACCCGAACTTGCAAAAAGGAGCAAAGGTCTAATAGAAAGACAAGTTAGATCAAGTACTTCAAGTGCTAAGGGTTCGAACATATGGTTACTTAGTGCCTGAGCTGAACAATAATGGTCATCAAAGGACACATCCTAAAGCTAGAATTAGATAGTACAGATGAGGAACCCGAGGAGGAGGAGGTCCTCACTAAGAAAGAATTGATTGAGGAGGACATGTTTGCTGAGAACTTGGACTAGTTACTCATGGTTGTCCAACATACTATGAACATAGAACCCTCATAAAAGGATGTGCAGAGAGAGAATTTGTTTCATACTACTTGTAAGGTGAATGATTAAGTATATACCCTCATCATGGATAGTGGAATCTACACCAATATGACATTAGTCAATCTTATTTCAAAACTGAAGTTGCTGATTGCTGCACATCCGAGGCTATACAAGTTGTATTGGTTAAGCGAGAAAAGAGCATTACATGTCATTCGACAAATACTACTGCCGATCACTATCGAGAATTACTTAGACCAGATTCTCTACGATGTACTGCCTATGTGTGCTTCCCACGTATTACTAGGTAGACCGTAGCTGTTTGATAGGAGAGCTATCTACGACGACTACAAGAACACATACATATTTGAGAAGAATGACCAGAAGATTACACTGAACTCGATGCTGCCAAGAGAAGTTAATAAATTATAGACAAAACTTGCCTGTAAGTCGAGGAAGGCTTCGGTAATGAGTAGAGCTAAGCTTCAAGAGGCCATCAATGATAGCGAGCCAACCCTCAAGTTGGTCAAGCGCCTATTAGAAATGAAGGAGTAAGGTAAACTACCTTAGGAAATCATAGAGTTGCTTAATGAGTATGTCGACCTATTCCTAAAACAGTTACCTAAGGGGTTGCTCTCAACTTAAGGTATAGAGCACTGCATTGACTTAATATCCAGCACTACACTGTTGAATAAGCCAACCTATCGGATGAATTCTGAACAAGCTTCTAAGCTACAACGTTAAGTAAATGAGTTATTAGAGATAAGATATGTCCGAGAAAGTCTCAATCCTTGAGTTGTGTTGGTGCTTCTAGTATCGAAAAAGGATGGAACCTGGTGAATGTATGTCGACATTCGAGTCATGAACAAGATTGCATTCAAATACAGGTTTCCGATCCCGAAGTTAGAAGACATTAGATGAGTTAAGTGAAGCTAAGGTCTTTAGTAAGATTGACCTAAAGTCTGGCTACCATCAAATTCGCATGAGGCTGGGAGACGAATGGAAGACTGCATTTAAAACTCAGCATGGACTCTATGAGTGGATGGTCATGCGATTCGGCTTGTTGAATGCCCTGAGCACTTTCATGTGATTAATGAACCACATATTAAGACATCTGATTGGAAAGTGTGTCATGGTGTACTTTGACGACATATTGGTCTACAGTGCTGATATGCCGAGTCACTGCAAACATCTCCGAGAAGTATTGGATATCCTCCATGCCAAGAGACTATTCAGCAATCCCAAGAAATATTGCTTTTGCCAAGAGAAAGTGGTATTCTTAGGCTACATAGTTGGTGGAAGAGGCTTATGAGTGGATGACGAATAGATTCGGGAAATTGTAAAGTGGCCGACTCCTACTACTTGTACCAACATGAGAAGTTTTCATGGATTGACTTCATTCTATAGATGATTCATTAAGAATCTTAGCACCCTCGTCGCGCTTGTTATTGAGCTCATGAAGAAGAACACTGACTTCCGATGGGAAAAAAGGGAGGAGAAGAGCTTTGTGGAGATAAAAAAAAAATAAAAAAGATTGACCTTCACCCCTATATTGGTTCTACCTAACTTCGAGAAAATATTTGAGCTGGAGTGTAACACATCAAACATTAGAATAAGCGTTATCCTAATGCAAGAAGGTCGACCAATTCCCTTCAATAGTGAGAACATCAGAAAGCCATAGTTAAATTACTCCATGTATAATAAGGAGCTCTTGGTATTGATCTAAGCATTGCAAGTGTAGTAGCACTATTTACTACTGAGAGAATTTGTCATATATACTGACCATGAATTGCTGAGGTACCTCTAAAGTTAGATGAAGTTATCGAAATGACAGGCAAAATGGGTTAAATTCCTCAAAAGATTCAATTTTGTAATTAAATACAAGCAGGGAAAGAGAAATGTAGTTGCAGATACTCTTTTAAGGCAACATGTGCTTTTAACCAAGTTATAAACCAGACTGTTTGGGATTATAAGTATCAAAGAGCAGTATTTTGAGGATCCACACTTTGGGCCCATAGTCATGCGATGCTTTGATGGAAGGACAATAGATGAATATCATATAGAGGATGGTTACTTATTCCGAGGTGGAAAATTATGCGTACCGACCTGTTCACTGCGGGAACTATTGATCAGGGAAGCCCATAGTAGAGGACTCTCCGAACATTTTAGAGAAAGAAGGACCTGTGAACTGTTGAATGGTTGATCCTTTTAGCCGAGGATGAGGAGAGATATACACCGAGTTGTTGATAGCTATATCGTGAACAAGAAGGTTAGGTGCTAAGCCAAGTAAAGGAAAGCAATGCCTTAACCTATTCTGACAAAACCATAGACTGAATTAAGCATAGACTTTGTTCTTGGGCTACCATGAACTATCCAAAGCAAAAATTCTATAATGGTTATTGTGGATCATTTCAGCAAAATGGTACACTTCATGCCCTGCTAAAAAACTATCAATGCTTTGGCTATTACTTCTCTTTTCTTATAGGGGATTGTATGGTTATACAGCGTGCTGCGAAGTGTAGTCTTCGACAGGAATCCAAATTTCTTGGACCATTTTTGGAGGACCTTATGGCATTAGATGGGGAACAAACTATTATTCAGTACTTCCAATCATCCCCAAACTGATAGCCAAGCAAAGGTAACTAATCACACTTTAGGATCACTGCTTTGAACTGCAGTGGGAAAGAACTTGGCTGATTAGGACGTCTGCTTACTAGTGGTTGAATTCGCTTACAATTGTACCTTACATGACACTATTAAGCAAACACCCTTTGAAGTAGTCTATGGTTTTAATCCTAAGTTGCTCCTCGGCTACACCCCTGTACCTGTACCCGTACAAGAGGACCCTAAAGCAAGAGCAAGAGCACAAGCACAATCCTTCTAGCACATCCATGACAAAGTCACTCGACACATCAACCAAGTTACTAAAAGAATGCAAGAGAAGACCAATGATAAGATAGCTAAACAATTCTAACCAAGAGACTTGGTATGGCTATATCTCAGCAAGGAACGGTTCCTAAATAAGAGGAAGAACAAATTATCTACAAGAGTTAAAAGACCTTTTAGAATCCTCCAGAAGATCAGTGATAATGCTTACAGATTGGAGTTGCTCAAAGACTATGGGGTTTCTAACGCCTTCAGCATTGTTGACCTCGATCTGTATTGCCTTGAGGGAGAGTTGAACGAAGACCATTCGGATTTGATCTCAAATCCAAAACAACCCAGAGGGAATTATAGGAATCAGGCTACCGAACTATTAACCCGCAATCAAACTTGAGGACTAAAGGGACTGATAAGACGAATCCTCCTATTTTAGCCGACTCATGTAGAGGCCAAGTATCTCCTTACCAACCCATTTTGCTTGCTAAGCTAAATAACTGCCTATTTCTTGCATGTTGTGTGCTAACAAGTGAAAGGCCGAGATAACAACCCATCTTCATTCTCATACATGCCTGGCTAATTGCTTACTTAGCCATACCCTTGCCAAGATGTCAAGAGAAAGAGTCCGAACTAACTAAGTCAACCTTATTCTGATAAGCAAGCTGTCCATACCTCTTTGTCCACATCTTCTAACAACATCACCAATATAGCATCGCCTTATGTACAGAATCATGTGTAGAATCCGTTGCAGCAATAATTTTTTTCTTATATATTCATTTTTACCCTTTTGTATCTTATACATTACATCCTTAGGAAAATGTCCTTTTTGTCATTTCCCTTTTGGATAAGTTGTCCTAACTTATGGGTATAAATACCCCTATACTTATAGTTGTAAAGAAGGAGAATCAAATTACCATTAATACACTTTTGTATTTTCTTCCTTATGTAAACACTATTTATTTACTCCTAACATCACTCTCATCTTAACTCTTGAGCAAAGCTAAGTGGTAAGTAACCTCACCAGACCAATTCATGCATCATATTAGATTGTTTCATGAGTCCTCAAAAGTTTCATTAATACGTCATATCCTCTGGAGCTATTCGTGGATTTTTGCTTACTCTTCATTCACATTTGTTCTTTTACACATACCCCATTACTTTCTTTCGAGGTTTTTACAAGCTCAAACCCATCTAACAACTAGCCTTGTCTGTTCTTGGTCACGATATGTACCAGTGAGTTAAAGGCTTAGTAGCTTGATTCTTATCACTTGGTGTGGCTGCACCTAAGCAAAGAGAGGTTTCCAAGCAAGAGGAGGAATAAACTATCCTTAAGGGCTAAAGAACCTTTCAAAATCCTCTAGAAGATTAATGACAACACCTATAAAGTGAAGCTGCTTGAGGACTATAGGGTTTCTAATACCTTTAACATTGTCAAACTCAGTTTGTATTGCCTCGACGGAGAGCTAATCAGAGATCATTCGAATTCAATCCCAAATCTAAAATAACCCAAAGAGAATTATAGGAATCAGGCTACTAAGCCTTTGTCTTATAGCTGAGCTCGAAGATTAGAAGGGCTAATAAGGTGGATACTCCTACTCCAGCTGACTCCTATTGAAGCCAAGTATCTCTTTACTGATTCACTCGAGTACGTACTCATGTTCGAGATGACCAACTACTTGTCCTCACCTTTGCTGAGGTGTTGAGAGAGCAACCTTGGACTAATCCTTAGTCACCTTTACTCAGACCAACAATCTAATCATACCCTTTTGCTCGCATTCTCTAGCAACCTTGCCAATGTATCACCGCTACGTATATAAGACCACATGTAGAATCTACCACACTAATAATTGCTTTTCTTAAATATTCGTTTTTAACTTTTTATATTCTTATATATTACTTCTTTAAGGTAATACCCTTTTAGGCAAATTGTCATAACTCATTGAGTATAAATACCCCATTATACTTATATTCGTAATCAGATTATCAACAATACAACTGAATATTCCTACTTTTCATAAACATTATTTTGTTTACTCTCATTTCACTCTTATCTTAATTCTTAAGTAAGGCTAGGTAATGAGTAACCTTACTGAACATTCTTGTGCATCATATCGAGTTGTGTCATGAGACCTTGGAAGTTCCATTGGTATATTATATCCATTAGAGTTATTCTTGGGTTTTGCTTACTTTTCATTCATTTTTGTTCTTTTGCACATTCCTCGTTATTTTCTTTTCAAACTTTTGGCAAAAGATTAGACCCATTCACTGACCGGTCTTGTCTATTCTTGGTCACGGTTCATATCAAATATCCTATTAATGGGTTACCTAGTGTGGTCGAGTTGGTGGTGTTCCAATTGATAATGCTTGGAAAGGCGAGAGGATAGTTCTTTGAATGTGTGGACTAATGTCCTATTGACAAAGTTACCTAATGTGGTCAAGTTAGTAGTGTTTCAACCAACAATGCCTAAAGAGGCAAACAAAGCAGGCGGGTCATTTGTCTCAAACATGACTTGCGTTATGTGGAGCAGGCAAGCAGTCTTAGTTGGACATGACTTGTACTAAGTGAAGCTATGGATTAAGTGTTCTCCCCCTAATACCTCTTGCCCCCTACTCTCGTTGTTGAGGATTCAACAAAGAAAGTAAGAATACTAATGGCTCACAAGGCTGGTGTTAAAACTATTATGAGATGAAGGCGGACTAACGACCGGGGAGTAGGCCCCTCGCTATTGACGGAAAGATTGCTGGACTGTAGCTCGTTTGTGGTGGGCACGAGTGGAGCGTTCTTGTTGTAGCTCGTGTTTATAAATGCAGGGGGTGTGCCTTATAGTGTCGGCACTTGAAGTATTCAAGTGAGTTTGGACCTTGCGAATATATAATATAATATTACAAACATATATATATATATATACATAGCACCACCTTAGTTTTCCATGCCTTGATGAAGACAAGAAACAAACAGCAGCAGTAGCCCATCATGAATTTTTCAAGATAGCAGTATTTCGGTGAAAATAGAACAGCCGCTGCATGACCGAAGGATGAAATAGGCAGCTCAAATTAGGCCCAGCAAAGTGAGGACCCCTATCATTGCTTTTTCGATACCATGTCGCAAGGGCTACTTGGCATGAATAGCGCAGTATGAGTGGTCTACTGCTGGTCGGTCTTCGTTGTGCGCTTTGCTCGGCAAGAGATGAAATCTCGTTCTGACTCAGGTCGGAATTTTGTTTTGCCGCTGCACTCATCTGTGAGGACAGCTCGGCAGAGTTCCCGAATGGGTTTGTCTTCAAATTCAGCTCGGTCACAAAGAGCACGGAGGTCGGCTCGGCCATGAGGTGACACTCTGACTAGGGCTTATTACGTGCTATTGAAGACTGGATTGGCGAAGACTGCTAAAGACTGGATTAAGTCTACTCGGCTTGGAGCTCGGACTGTTGGCTCGGCCTCGGATTGAGTTATGTGCAGTACTCGGGCCGAGAAAATGAATTTCTGCTCAGGTTTGCTCCAAACTGTAGCGCAGATATTGAATTGACAGCTTGGTTTGAAGCGTAGATGGCAGCTCAGCCAAAAGTATTTTGCAGGACGGAATTCTATCATGCTGCTCGGGAAAGCTCGGTCATTTGAACAAAAAGCCGCTCTCTTGGCGACTGAGCAGCTGATCGGCTCGGCCAATCTTTTCAAAACAGCCGTAGAGTGCCGAAGGGTCAGGGATCTAGGAGTGTCTGCTTTTACCTATGACTTGTGTCGGCTCGTGTAACTAAACTCCGGCTCGGCACGCTCTCGATCAAAGGGACTTTGATACTCGGTCATCAGAGTAGAGAGCTCGGACTTACTGTCAACGCGGGGCTCGGATGTAGGGTCATCTGACATTATGGCAGCTCGTCGGCTGTGGTTAAGAGGAGCTTTAGTCGAAGGCTCGGTATCCATGTAGTTGCTGTTGTTGCATCAGATGGGAGTGGCCAATGCTGAACCATAACAACCAATCCTTCTCTAGGGATCATCTTCTTTATGATACGTTTCTAAAGCCTTAGTGCCTTCATGAGTCTTGCAAAGAATGGCTAACCAAAACTAAAATAAACCCATCAAGGGTTAAAAATTGTTATATTAGTTACTAAGATAAGCTTATTATTTATTTATGCTTAACTCATTAAGTCAAATGATAAGGTTCAAGGAGTCTTGCCCATTTTGAGATGATTTAGAAAGATTTGACTCGATGGGTTTGGAACAGAGATTGTTGGATCAATTCATCTATCTCTAACTTTTTTTAGGTAGGCTCATGCACTTATAAGAAAGGCTACTAACTTTAAGCCTATTGGTTAATTCATTTTGGATAATTATGAATTGAGTAGGTTTTGTCTTATCCGTTGATCATCGAAATGATCTAACAAATGTTATCCTACTCAAGAGTCTATAAATACCTAACACTTTCTCCTCATTGAAAACTCTTATAAAAATCAAAGAAATAGTGTTTTATTGTGAAAACTCTATTCTCTAAGATGTTCAAGCTAAAAATTGATTTTATTTGCTCAAGCTACAAGGTAAATGCATAAGATTCCCTAAAACTGTCTTATCTATCACTTATACATCTGAGATACTGAGATTACTTATTCCTCTTCCATATCTTTATTCTTATTTAATTATCTCCTCAAGTGACAATCTTGCTTCATTTATTTGAAGCTATGTATAACACGCATATGATCACTCCAATTAGACCCCTGCATCTACACTTTCAACCGAACTATGGGAAGTAAAATCCCTATTAGAGGATGCATATGTGGAGCGACTTAAAATTAAAAAAATTTATTTTTTCTTTTGTAAATAAATTTATTTTCTTCTTGTTTTTATAAATAAAATTAATTTTCTTTATTTGTAAATTTAGAATTATTCTTTCAAGTAAAAAAGTTATTTTGAAAATATAAAACTAAATTCAAAAATTTAAAGTAGTATCCATTTAAGGTTTAATAAATTAACTCTCGAATTCAAAAATCTTTAAGTTTTTCAAATCATTTTCTAATAGTGGCTAAGTTAAATAAATCCACTCAATTGATCTTTACCTATTCTTTTATTTTTGGCCTCTATCAAGTAGTCACTTTAGGATTTTGAAAATTAAAAAAAAAATTAGGTTTTTATTAATTCTTAATCGATAGTCAACATTAAACAAGTAGGACTTAATATTGATTGGATCAAGAAAAATAAAATAAAAAATTCAAGCTTAACATATCTATGCTACAAGGACCTCGAACCTCAACGACTTGACTTAGACATCAACCTCAAATAACGCGAAATACCATGGTCGTATTACTTTGTAGGAGCAATAAGGTGCCACATTACCTTTAGGAATCTCAAATCGTATTTATTTAAAAAACACCCTTACCTAGTTAGATAAGATACAAGTCTATCCAAAATTACCTCCTTGAAACCAATAAGAGCCAAACCCTATAGGTAAGACATTTTGTGCATACTCACATTAGCTTTCTTACTCTCTTGCTCTCACTAATCTTATAAACACTAACTTAAATATCGGAGTGAATGCACCGAATAATCCCCAATGACCACTAATTATGTTTTATCTTGTCTCTAGGTACAAGGCGAAATCTCTACCAACAAATTTCATGCAACAACAGTATACAATTGTAAGAGTTTTAATTATATAAAAAGATATTCACATGTTGATAAACCGGTTTATATAGAATTATATAGATAATATATGATTAGCCAATATATAATCAAATGAGAATAGTATGCATGTGAAACAAATATGTTACTTAATAACAAATGTAATTTGTGTGTGTAGACGTGCACGTACTGATGCGTATTTATACGCATGCAAACGAATGTCTAAAAATATATGAATATTTCAAACATACTATCTGATGTCAACTATTATGAATTCTCATTGCAACTTTCCATACCCAACAAATCCTTCATAATAACCATATTCCTTTGTACTCCTTTTTTTTTTTTTTTTCCTTCCTTTTACTCGCGAAACAATTCAAAGAACTATTTTAGGATGGATAAACTCGGTCTAATTCAAGTAAAGTTTTCTGTCCGATAATAGTGATCACACTTATATCTCCTCCAATTATATACTGCCATTTCAAAATAACAATTGTTGTGTATCCTACCCTTTTTTTTTTTATTCTTATATGACAATATGTAATTAGAAAGGATATAGAAGAAGATATCATTTTGAGAAGAAAAAAACTTCGTCCGCTAATCGGATTGGCTTGTTTCGAGGGGGGAGGACGGTGGTGTTGGATTTGTTGTGGAAACTGCCTTGCCAAGGATGATAGAGAGCTGTCCCTTAAGATTATTGTGATGCAGTCTCTTCTTTACGGAATGTCAGCACACTACTTGAAATGATGTTCCATCCAAAAGTTCTATTTTGGGCAAAGAAAATATGGCCGGCTTAATCCAGCAGTGAAAGATCAGTCTTTATATTGGCACGGAATGTCGGACTAAATTCTTTTCCTTGTACACAAAGAAAATGAACTCTGATAACAGAAAACAAATTTATAGCTATCTCAACTTGCTAAGTATTTTAAGCAACACTGGCTACTTGAAAGCCTTATTGGCATTTGAGGAGGAAGAGTACAGCAATGAAGAGGCTGAAAAGCTTGTATTGTTGCTCTTTAGATATTGCTGGTGTTGCTTCATCGCGATGGCATTTCTATCAGACCGACTTTGTTCTTGTCCATTGCTCCCTGTCGAAGAGCCGTCCATTAGCATGCCAACTTTCATACACTCCTGTCTGTCCTGCCTGATCTCACCTAGCATTGCTGCTACGTCTTTCATTGTAGGCCTGTCGTTCGGGGATGGAGTGACGCAGAGCATTGCCACACCTAATGTCTGTAGCATCTCATTGATTTCGGGCTCTGGCCTAGCTTGTAAACTGATATCTAGAAGTTCAGAAGATCCTCTCCTTTGTCTCACCCAATCTACAATGTGGAGGCCATCGGGTATGGTTGGATCAATTGGCTGTTTTCCTGTTAGTACTTCTAGCATGACAACACCAAAACTGTATACATCACTCTTTTCTGTTATCTTCATCATGTATCCATATTCTGCAAATAGAGTACACAGAAACCAATGAAAAATTAGCTGTGCATCATGTGTTTATTTTCTAGTAGTAGATGTTTGTAAGAGAGACATGTATTATGACGTATGTATTATGCGTGAAGAATAAAAGATGTAATTTTCTTTACTAAAGGTGGAATGAAATCCTGATTCCTTCCCCCAACTCCTTAGACTCGTAAGTCCACTTGTAGGAAATCACGATTCTGGCTTTCGAAGTCTTATAAAAATGCCAGAAAAGGAATGTGATTTCGAGTCTGATTCCATTTCAGGTCCATGCATACTAAACATGCTGTAATACTAGTTGTATCAAGATCTTTTAGTGTTAAATAACTTGAAATGATATCCTACCTGGCGCTATGTAACCATAGGAGCCTGCAACCGTGTTGGACGACCGAGCAAAGTCCCCTTCATCAACAAGCTTGGCAAGCCCAAAATCAGCAATATAAGGTTCAAATTCAGGACCAATAAGAATGTTATTGGCCTTAATATCCCTATGAACTATCGGAGGAACACAATCATGGTGTAAATAAGCCAGCCCTTGAGCTGCTCCTAGAATTATTCTGTATCTGAGATCCCATTCCAAACAATTTCCACTCTTCTCATGCAACAGACTGCCTAAGCTTCCATTTGGCATGTAGTCATATAGAAGCAGCCTGGTTTTTTTATTCCAACAGCAACCCAAAAACCTAACGATATTCTTGTGCCGAATACTGCCAAGAGTTTTCACCTCTGCAGAAAAGGAGTCTCGAACTCCTGAATCAATTCCTACTTTATCCTTTTGACAATCATATCCGGCAGTTGTTGTAGTAGACCAAAGCTTCTTTACTGCAATAACTTCTCCACTACCTAACTCTGCACGATAAACAATGCCAGAGCATCCCTTTCCTATTACATTCTGCTCGACCAGACATTTTAGTACTTGATCAACTGAAAAAGTCAGCTTCTGAAATGGAGTGAAGTTCCATGACCATGGTTCTCCTCCTAGCTCTGAATCATTATCAGTTGAACCAAAGTGATGCACTCTGATAATTGCCATTACACCGAAAACAGCCAAGACAACAATCAGAGCACTTAGCAATGAAATAGCCAATTTGAGTAGGATGGACTTCTTTGAACTGTGGCTATTCTGTAAGGCCAATGCTGTTGCGTTACCAAGGAAACATGTTGCCCTACCCCATGGACACAATCCTGGGTTCCCTGCCAACTCTGTAGCAGAAAGTTGTCGAAAAAGCTTGCTGTCTGGAAGATAACCACTAAAATTGTTGTAGGAAATGTTCAGGGAAACAAGGTTGTCCATTGTGGAAAGCGCTAGTAAGTTGCCACCAAGCTGATTGTGTGAAAGGTCCAGTACTGATAGCTTATTGAGAGAAGATATCTCTGGAGGAATTATCCCTGATAGCGCATTCCAGCTTAAGTTGAGAGCAATCTCAAGAGCTTTTATTTCAAAAAGTACTGCAGGAATTGCACCTGTCAAGGAATTGCTGCTTAAGTCAAGCAGTTGGAGGCTTGAACATTGGCCTAGGGCAGATGGAATGGTGCCAGATACAGAGTTTCCTCTTAGGATTAATCTACTAAGAGAAGAAAGTTGTCCAAAACTCTCAGGGATCTGACCCTCTAGATGATTTACTGAGACATCCAACACCTGTAGCCTTTCCAGAGAGGACATAGAGCTAGGTAACATACCTCCAAGACTGTTATTACTAAGATTCAGCATCTGCAAGGCACTGCAATTTCCAATATCTTCTGGTATTGAACCGGAGAGATGATTGTTGGACAGGTCAAGAAAACTTAGGTTATTGAGCAAACGGATTTCTTTAGGAATCTCTCCACTGACTTTATTCTTTGCCAGGCGTAAACGAATAAGGGAACGACAACTGCCAATTTCAGATGGAATAGATCCTGAAATGTCATTAGAAATCAACAAAATCTTTGTCAAATTTTGGAGCTGAAATAGGCCTGGTGGGAGGCTGCCAGTGAGTGCATTATGTGACAAATCTAGAGATTCAAGGCTGTTACAACCAGCCAATGCTCTGGGAACGTTTCCCTCTAGTTTATTCTGCCAGGCAAAGAATACTGTAAGCTGTGTCAACTTCCCAAGCTCTGGTGGTATAGAACCTGATATTTGATTTGTATCGAGCTGCAACTGCACGAGATTCCTAGCATTCGACAAAACTGCTGGAATTGAACCAGAAATATTGTTGTTACTAAGCATGAACTCTTCCAGGTTTGATAGTTTTCCAAAAGACTGAGGTATGCTTCCTGAGAAAGCATTCAGTGACAGATCAATTATCTTCAAGTTCTTGCAGTTGCCAATCTGTTCTGGAATCTTGCCATCAAGATTGTTTTGCCATAATAACATCCTCTCCAATTTCTGAAGCTTGCCTAACTGGGGAGGTAGCGAACCTGACAGATCATTTTCATAAAGGAACATGTCCACTAGCCCGGAGCAATTGCCTATTTCTGGAGGAATCTCACCTGACAGCAGAGTAGTGTAAATTGAGAGAGTCTGAAGGTTGCTTAGCTTACCCAGTGAAGTGGGGAGAGAACCCAAAATCTTGGTATCAGCTAGTCCTAGAACCTTCAGGCTCTTGCAATCGCCAACTGCATCCGGAATTTCTCCTTCAATGTTCTTGTTTCCTCCAATGCGTATCACTTCCAAGTTCAACAACCGGCCTAGTTCAGCTGGAATATATCCACTCAAATAGTTGTCAAACAAAATAAGATTCCTAAGACTAGTGCAGTTGCCAATCTCTCCAGGAATGGTCCCTGTTAGCTGATTAGAGTTCAGGATCAAATCGTGGAGATTCTGGAGCTTGCCAATACTAGGAGGTATAACACCAACAAGACCATTTGCACTGATATCTAGTGTTTTTAGTTGAGAGCAATCGCCGATTTCAGGAGGGATGGAACCTGTGATGTTGACGCCCGAAATAACGAGTGTTTCGAGGTAATGAAGAGAGGAAAGATTGGAAGGGAAAGGTAATGCAAGCTCAATAGCCTCGATATTAATTTCTGTGACAAACTTTTGGGAAGAGCAAGTGATGTGAGACCAATCACAAGGGTCAGGATCCGAAGGTTTCCAATTTGACAAAGCAGGAGGAGGTGATCTAGAACTATGAAGCCAGGAGTATAGCGCAAGGACTTCAGGGTTTGTAGCAGAAACATAAGCAACATTTCCTAAAAGTGTAGGCAAGAAGAGAAGGATAAGATAAGAGTTAAGCAGGTGAGGAGGGAAGGGGCGGTTTCGGGTGTCGAACCGCCTCGGCATTGGGTGGTGTTTGCAGGAGTTTAAGGATTGCCTCGACATTGACATTGACAATGTCCTCAAATTCTTGGTTTTGCATCGGGTCTCTCTATCTTGAACTTACACACCATTGCACCACTTTTGGACTACTCACACGCACACACACATACACACTTTAGCATCTTCCTTTAGGGACAAGCAACAAAAGAAGAGATAAAGAAACAGTTAAAAAAGACTCAAAATTTGCAACCTACACTAGCAATCACCACCTTCTCTGCCTCGGGGTTCTGTGCGTTTGGCTGTAAAATTTATTCTTTTTTTAAAATGATGCATGGACTGGTTTCAACTGCCCATTTGCTTTGTCACCATGTGTTTATGCATTATTTTCCTCAAAACTCTTTTATTAGGGTTGTTTTGAAACTTGAGCCACCTCTTCATATTTCCTTATAGTTTATAGCATATAGTAGAGATTCTGTTTCCTTGAAGACCTTTTTTTTTTTTTTTTTTTTTGGATTAACTATAGAGTTCTAGTGCTGCGTTGAGTTGGTTTTTCCCACAAATTAAGCAACTATCATATGTACATTGTCAAACTAGATATTAATCTTTCTACAATTTCTCTTAAAAAAACTTGCAAAATAACGAAATTTTAAATTTTTAATGCGAATGAATTATAATTCAATTTCTTTTTTTCTAACTATCAAATTATAATTTCGAAAAAGAGAAACTAAACTACTTCATCATTTTTACTATTAGACTACTATCATTTTGACGACTTAAAATTTAATTAACATGAATATTATGCTGGTACAAACATGGAATAGCTAAGTTTTCCGTCCTTGTTATATAAAAAACAAATCATTTATCGGGAAAAAACCTGATCTGATTTAAAAGCTTGTCTAAGAGAAAAAAAAGTCCTAAATCCATATTTACAAGCAGTATATGATTCCAAGTCATATTCGTGACTTTCTGTTCCTATGTTTTATTTATGTTCATGTATCTTTTGTTTTTTAGAGCCTTATGTTTTCACCATGCAAGTTTTGTGAACACTGGCATCATTGTTTCACGCTTCTTACGGGAATTTCTCACTTCCCACTGCAATGACTATGGCCAAAATCATTGTATACAAAAAGTAGTACGACGGTCAGAGTTTCATATAATGAAATACTTTTCTTTTTTTTATTTCCTTAATAAGCAAAATGTTAACTAGGTATTCCAAAATTACTTGTTGAAATTTTAAATAAAAAAAAAAATTCACGTTTCATAAATTTCTTTTTTTTAAACATAGAGAGAAATTACATTACTGAAACAGATTTGTTTACATTAGGAGGCCGTCAAGTACAGTCAAAAAACAAAAGACGACATAATTGGGATGAAGGTTTAGTAACTCAAAAGTTAAAGCATTCCGTCTAATGAATCCTTTTAAATGTAAGACTCTGAAAGCGAAGCATGGCTTAAATTTGCCAAGCGAATCAATAAAACATTATTACTTCCATAATTAACGCATGTATTATTAATGTCAACAGATCTTTAGTAACCATAATTTTTTATAATTACTATTTACTTCTCAATCTAATAATAAATAATATAAAAATATACTTTTATGTAATCTATCGAGTAATTTAATAAAAATATATTTATCAATATCGTGAAAATTAAGTATTATAATAAATTTCTAACAACCATTTTAATTCATCAATTCACTTCCATAAAATCTATTAGAATTAAGATTTCCCAGTTGGAGTTGGCAGAATTAAGGAAGCAACTTAAAGAGTTGATGGATGCAAGTATGATCCAACCCTCGAAATCCTTAGATGGTGCACTTTTTCTCTTTCAAAAGAGGATAGGTCCCTCGACATAAGCATAAATAATCGTGCCTTAAAGAAGATCAGTGTCAACAAAAAGTATCCAAATTCTGTATATGGCTGACTTATTCAACTACTCACTGTTCTTAATACTTCACTGTGTTACCGATTATGCATATACAAGTGAACAACCAAAAGTATAAAACTAAAAATAGCAACATATTAAAGTTTCTCAATAAAATAATTATTTTGTTATATAAAAAAATAATAAAAAGAAATTATTTATGATAATTATATGAAAATAATTATTCACTTTTCCTTAAAAAAGAATTCTAAATATATTTTTTAACACATATAAAATAGACGCAGGTATCTGCTGGTTATATATAGTGCATAAATTCATTTCATAAGAAAAGTTCCATATATCTCTTATTGCAACGGAATTAAAGTTGAAGATTTTGCCATTTTAAAATCTTATGTAAAATGATTGTTTGAAATATGAATATAACAAGAAGAAATAAAACATGAAACCAACAATTTAAATCAGAAATATCATGTATAAGAGAAAGAAAAATAGACGAAGAGTATTTGCTCTTTTAAAAAATTTTCCAATGGTGGTGGTTTGATTATATAAGAGACAGCAGATTTTCTCATTATTAGAAAGTTGTCAACGATCGAGATATACATAAATTCATTTTTGTTAGCATTTATTTATGATATTTTACTGAGTGTCGATTCTAAAAGGTCTTCTTTAGAAGGGGAGAAAAAAAATAATTAATTAGTTATATTCATTGTGGAGAAGATGAAACCATACTATTAGCTTTTAACTATAGATCTGCAACGTGTAATTGTACCCCTCTGATAATTTTATAAAATTAAGAGTTGTGAAGGACTTTAGCCGTATAGGCTCCTTGGTTCGACTTATTTTGGAGGATAAAACTTCGATAAGCCTCAACCCATCTAAAAGTCACATTGCATCTAAATGAAAAAATAAATAAATAAATATATATATATACATTAATCACTCTAGAGATAATTTATTTAAGATGAAAAAATAATTGCATATATTTTTTAGTTTTTTTTGCACGTGAACAACACAACTAATCAAAAGAATTGGCAAATTAATAGGTTTTCATTTTTATCGTAAAGACAAGCACGAAAAAAATAAATATAAATTTCTGCTAACTAATATAAGGGGAAGTTTATTAATAAGTGGTGGAATATAATTGGTTTTATGTTAAGCGACACTGAGACAGGAACAAAACTGCGAGAATAGGCTCCACATCCTCGCTTCATAAGAGAGGCGAGGCTTGCCATAGACATGCCTACCCGTGATTCAACTGTCACTGATGAAAAAAAAAAAAAACACCTGCTCCTCGCTCCGTGAGGTCTTCATCGTGGACTTGACCCCTCAGACATGTCTCCAAATATTTATTAAAATTCTGATTTTATTCGTATGATTTTAAAAAGCGTTTTTAAGTTAAATTTAGGTATAAGATTGTTTTTATATAGATTTTTATAAACTCAATAAAAACTTACTTTTTTAACTAAATTTATTGATTTTATTTATCTGTATCAAATAAGTTAAAAAATAAAAAGTACAATTACAACTATTATGTAATGCCATCTCTCTCTCTCTCTCTCTCTCTTTGTTGTGTTGCTCTTGCTCTCCCACTTCCTACCCCCTATCACTTATTCTACTTTTGTAGCCTTTATTCAAGTTTTACCCCTAACTATAAAGTTTACTAGGAAGTTTATTTATTTAAGTTTATATCATCACTAATTCAAAACGAGTTGAAAGTTTATTCATTTTATAGAAACGTATGATGAAAAACACAGTTAGTTTCGACTCTACTCATCCTTCTTTTGCACATGTTAAACTATGGATTAAAGCCACACTGGATATGAAGGAATCATTTAGAATGAAATACAATGATCAATATATATCATAGGTATGATTCTTGGGTGAACTCTTAGTCTTCTATTCGCCATGTATGGAGGTAGACCTCTAAAAAGCCCCCTATGATGTATTTAACGAGGGCCCCCTAATGATGAAGTTAATAAGGAGAAGAGGATAATTGAGAGAGTAAGGTGAGTTCCCAAGAGTGTCAAGAGAGTAGACCTTTTTAACTAAAGGCTTTACCTCTATTTATAGATTAATGGTGTTGACTTGTATGCACACATAAAGAAAGGGGGTTGGTCGACACAGAATCCAAAGGGGTAGCACTGTTAGTATAAGATTAGATAACTTACCTTTTGCCGATTGGTAGATGCTTGAGAGATGGGCCTATTCCATTGGTGGAAGGTGGCATGCCGATTTTAATTTGTCTTACTCTCTTCAGCCATCCAACATCAAATTCTAGGGATGGAGAGCAGTGGCTAGATCATAGGTCATGTGACAAGTGGTCATTCAACATTTAATTATGAGAGAGAAAAAGATAGATAGAAGCAAGGGTGCTCAGTCTACTGGCCAACAAGCTCCCTAAGGCGAGCTTCTCTTATTGAGGATGAAAAGCAAAGGTCGAATGCCTTTAAGAGGAAGTCTTTTGAGCACTCAAGGCTTGGCCTGAGTAGGGGGGTAAGCTAGAACGAGCTCCAACTTGTTTCTTGTTTGGATAAGAGAGGTTCCATAAGGTCCTAGGTCAGGCTCCCTAATGAGCTTGGGCCTTAAGAGTTTCAAGCAGAAGATACAACCATCAATAGAATGGATTAAAATAAAATTGAATAGAATTAAGACTTGAATGATAAATCAATATATGCAAGTAGATATGTCTATAGAATCAAATGAAATGAAATATGTATATAGTAGTATTTAACAAAGACACCAGTAATCAGTAGATGTAATAATTAAATTAGGGGTTAATTATGTAATTTTAATTAATAACAATTAATGAGGATGAAATGAACTCACGGTTTCACCATCGAATTCTCATTGAAATTGGAATAGTTGATTCTAAGGAATTATTATTCTACCTTCTAAAAGCACATGAGAAAGGGAATAAACCAAGAATCACGACTTCATTCCAGATCCATTCTCGTATACAAAACGTGACAAAAGTTTTTATAAAAAAAGAATTTTGTTTCTTCATTTCTTTATTTTCATCATGTATTTGAAATTTTTTAGGATTATTGTAAGCATATCTATATTATTTTAAAATTATTTTATATAGATTGTAAAAACTTATATTTCTATATTTAGATTCTATGTTTCAATTTTATGAACAGTGAAACAATTTTAAATGAAACTATAAGTTTGACAACTTTGTTGAACCCAACATATCATAGACTAAGGTCAGTTCTTTATTTTTAGGTCCTAAACTCAATAGGTCTAAGGAAAAAAATGAAATACATAAAAATAGCTCAAAATGAGAAGATCCATCGAGTTCTAACCTCATCTTGAACTAGACAGGATCAAGTGGTTCTTGCATTGATGGGGACCTAATGGCTCTTAAACCTACTCACTGCCCATGGTAGTCATATCCATGACCTTAGGTTCGGTATGTCCACCTAGATCATTCGTACTGGGGCTCTGTACCCCTCTTTAGCTTGTCATAATGGAGAATTACATTTAACTTATGGTCAATCGATGGACATAAAATTCACCTTCAATTCCCTCATCTCAAAAAGAGAGAGAGAGAGAGAGAGAGAAAAAGAAAGAAAGAGAGAGGTGTCATTAATCGATACTCTCTTGACACTACAAAGAGAGTTTTTTATATTTGCAAATATCAACTATAAACTTAATAAAAGAAACAAGTATATTACGACGAAAAAAGTCTTATTATTTTATTATTTACATGCACTAACTTCTTCAAAAGAAACTTACCAAAAAAAAAAAAAGGAAAAATTTCTTTAAAAGAAAGGTATGCTTGACGCCTTTACTTTAAAATATGCATTTACATACCTATTTAGTAATGTTACCCCTTTATAAAATCATAATAATATAAAATTTAAAATTTAAAAGGCAAGCATATAAAAGAAAAGTTAGCCAAAACAGGCAAACTTCCTCTTCATGCTAAAGGCCATATCATATGAAAAGAATAGAAGAATCTTCAAAAGTCAACGATGCGAAGAAAATTGGATAGCCAAAGTTAAAGTAAAAGCAAGTGAACGGTGAGTACACATGAAATGTTCAAAGCTCAAAAAAGGAATTAATAACAATTCTATGAAATGGTCTCTACTATTTGGAGAACTTCATTAAATTCAATTGTGATGGTGCAGTGAGAAGTGATGGAAAGGGAGCAAGCATTGAAATCATAGGAAGAAACCACAAAGGAGTACCAGTTAGTGGTGTAGCTAATAAAATAATGTTTGCCTCTCCCTTAGAGGCAAAAATTTGGGCAATTTTTCAAAGCTTTGAAGCTTGTAAAGACTTGAATCCAAGGAAACCTATTATTGAGATGGATGCATCATCGGCTTTAGATCTAATTTTAAACAATAATATTACGTTAGATGATTGCATCCAAGTACTTCAACTATGTAAAGAATTCTCTTTTTAATTTGATTAAGTCATTTTCTACAGGACCTCCTATGAAGCCAACAGAGTTGCAAATTGGCTAACAAAAACAAGCTTAGAAGCTGTTAACGAGGAAGTTTTTCCTCTAATGCCTTACCTCGAAGGGACCATTTACCTTTTATTTAGGAAGACTTGTTAAATTGTTGTTGTTCTAATGTTGTTAATCTGGGGTTAATACTTGGATAGACTTTGTTTTGTGTTTTGTGTTTATCTAACTATTATATTTTCCTTACCAAAAAAAATAATAATATAAAAATACTATAAATTTAAAAAGAAACAAAAAATGAAAATAAATAAACAAACCCTATTATCTGTAATTATTTTATCTAAAAAAAAGATTACAACCCATGTTTATATGTGATAATCAATTTTAAGGATATTATCTCACTTAATACATGAATTTTAGTTGAATTGTCAATTAACTATTTGAACCTTGAGATTACCAATTTCACTACCTCAATTATGTTTGTTCAATTTATAAACTATCATGTGTTCCTTATGATTATTTTGGTTACAATACTCCACTTATGATATGCACCTAGCCATTTAAGAAGAAGAAATGATAACTTCAAAATAATAACATCTATGGGTGAGCGAGTAATCCTGTTATACAAAGCACACACTCGAACCCCACTTGACCATGTAAGTTTCGGGTGAATATTTAAGATCATAAAGTAAGTCTAGAATTTATACCTACAGGGTATGGCATGGATATGAGGTAAAGATACCTTATACCTACCTTGGAACCTATATTACGAGGTATATAAGATATAAGTTCTAAGGTACCTTATACCTACCTTGTAATAATGATTAAATAAAATTAATAAATAAAGATGAATATCATTTCATTTGTATTGGCTTAAAAAAATAACAAAACGTAGCACATGAGAAACTTAAATTAAGCCTAATGTCCTAATATCAGTCTCTTCCTCTTTAGTATTTTCTTTCCACTCAATCTTTCTCATTTACTAAATTCAGCTCAACCAAAGTTATAAAAGAAAGAATCTGTGTAAAGCTACCTAAATAAGGTATGTTATTCACTTGTTTTCTTTTAATGCAATAATTTATTTATATTAGGTTTGAAAAATATCTCATAATAAATTTATATAACGCTATTCAAGTTAAGATTAGTGTTTATGCCTTTTTCTCTTATCTAAGATTTTGGTTTGTGTTAGGTTTGAAAAAAATTTAATTAAGAGGTTGGGATTTAATAATTGTGATGCAAGAAAAATCATTATAAATACTGACTATGAATTGAGATATCATAATTTATAATCTATAAGTATTCTTATTGCCTAAATAAGTCAGTCCCCAAAGAAGTCCAATTTACAATTATTCATTTAATATTTAAATTCGAGATCAATATTTCACTAAAATTGGTATGTTTATATAATAATGATTAATGAAGAAAATGATAAAAAAGAAAAATAAATGAAAAAATTGGAAGGAAAAGTAAATATATAGAAACTAACAATATTAAAATTTATAAGAAAAAAATATATATAAATTCTATAGGGTACACTTTGTACCCTACAGATACAAGAAACATATATATATATAAAGTGGATAAGATATAAAGCTCACTTATATATATATAATGGGTATTTGCTACCATTTTTGCTACCTAGACGTTCGTGTGAACAACCTAAATAAAATATGGGACACATAGCAATCTATAAGTGGTCAAATGAGCCAATTGGACAAACATTAGGTGCTACTAAAAACTAGCCTTAAAAGATTAAATTGAGTATTGGAATTCGCAATCTTATAAGTTTAGGTAATTGATTAAAATATCAACTAAAATCCAGATGTAAATATGATATTATCTCTAGATTTTATTAAGACATCTTGTGTATGAATGATGTGGAACTTAGTCACCTAAAACATAATCATATTTTTTTCAGAACTTTTAACATATTAATCTATTAGACAAATGTTATTTTATCTAAACCGGTACAACAATTAATTTTAATTTTCTATTTACTGGGAGCTTTCATAATAATTCTTTATAGCAAATGTCTAATACGGACAAACTCGAAAATTAAATGACTTTATGTTGACTTGCGTCTAATAACTTGGCGCTTATCAACAAATGGTCGTATATAATTGGTTTTATCTTAAATGACATGAACATAGGAACAACAAAAACGGCCTATCAATTCCAATTTAGGAACTCATTCCTATAACGGAGGCTTAGGGTTTTTTTTTTTCTCTCTCTCTCCCTCAAACCACTTTCTCAATAGGTCTACGGTGGTGTAGAAAAATTATAATAAAAGAAGGATTAAATCTAACTTTTTTTTTGGCAAAAAAAAAATCTAATTTATTTTAAATAATTCGGCTTAATATCTCATTCAGTAAGACAAACTATACAAGTTCATGATCCTACGAGGAAAATGAATTTAGCTTTATATATATATATTTCCCCTTCTAGCTTTTGTTAGTGGATAGACACAAAACCTACCTCTTTCGCCATTATTTGAGAATAATTCATTAAATATAAGATATGTGAAAGCATGATGTCCTTATAGTCAAAAAGTTTGAAAATCACTAGGATAAATAATGTACAAACGAGTAAAGATAGTGGAGAAAACAGGGGCGTTGCCTCCAAGCTCAGAACTCAAGGCATAGACCTTGGAAACCTAAATAAGGAATCTATGCACGTTATATATTGTTTTTCGAAAAGCAAATCAAATATTTAAGTCCTTTTCCCACACAAAGTTTATCATTCAAGTTATTTGTAAATTGTGTGTTGTTTATTTTTAAAAGAAGAGAAATTAAGGCAAAGGTTAATTTAATAAAATTAAAACGATTTTGGTAAAACCATACTATATCTCACTAGACCCTAATCCCACGTGTATAAAAAAAAAAAAAAAAACCAAACTAGTAAAACAGTTATAGCCTAGCAACTTGAAGTCTAATATTTTAATAGGATAGATTGGGTTTAAATCTCTCTTTCTCCTATTATAAATTAGTAAAACACTAAAAGAGCTATATCTAATTAAGGATGCCATCGAGGCAAATTCAGAACAGATTTTGTAAAACCTAAACCCAACATAATACCTTATAAACCTTTCTAAAACCCTATATGATACTTTATAGGGTTTTTATCCTGTTTTCAAAATCTACTCCTACAGAGTTTTGTAAAATCTATTAAAAACTCGACATGGCCTATTAATACTAAAAAAAAAAATTAAGAAATTGATTTATGGGTTTACATAAAAAATTAAAATAAATAGCATATGGATTGTTTTAAATAATAAAACAAATAACATATGATTATTTAAGACTAAACCAACTTCTTTTTATTTTAAATTAATACACGATTAATGAAAAGGAGATGGATAAGGATTGAGAAATATGAAATGTGGTCGATAACACCGCCCAAACTAGAGAGTCGTAAGAATTCCACTGTATAAACCAATCTAAGTTAAAAGTTAGCCATCTTAACCACTAATATAAGTATAGTTTACACCATACCTTCATTGCTCCACTACTTTGAATCATTCAATTCAAGATTTGTTTCGGTATCAACCTGTAATACAATTTTCTAAAATAGCTTTTGAAAAAGAAATAGCTTAATAAGAAATTAAGTTTTTGTAAATAGCTTTTTTAAAAATAGCGTAAAAAGGATTTATAAAAGTCCATAAGTTTATAGAATATAATACTAGTAATAATAGTTGAAAACTAAAGGGTCACCTAAAGAGACCTTATTAGTTTTCCTAAAGGTTAGTAAAGTTAATAAACAAAAAAGGATTCTTACCAATCGATCTTCAATCTCATACCCCGACCCCATTCTCTACACTTTTGGAACTTAGAGCAATACCGATGTAACTATCAAGAGACTTGCAAGACAACTGTAAGGGAATAAGTAACAACTTACTCAATAAGTAGGTTGGAGACAATAGCACATATCCTACATAGAGCAACCGAGGTTTTCAAGCAAGGTTAATTAAATGCTATCTATGTTCAAGTAAATGCTATCGTTCAACGTTGATCGATCATCATGAGATTAAAGAAATTGCACCCGCTATAATATAGGTTTCGAGGAGTTTCACGCTACACACTTCGCAAATTAGTCATCAAATTGTGGCTTATACAATGTAGAAACATGCTCCACTTGAGACTACCTTCGAACCACTATCCTCAACCTTACCGCGACTTCTCTCCTATTACTTAATTTGATTAAAGGTAAGGAAATGACCATTTCTACTATCCCCATCGAAAGATCCGTATTTAGCCCGAGCTTCCTAGTTATTTTCCCTTAGTGAATGACAATGCATGTCCGATTAAAAGTTAAGTCAAGTTTGAGTTATATTGCTTTTTGGGGTGGTCAAGCAATTTCACACCATTTAGTCAAGCAACAGCATTAAGCAACTAATATTTATAGAATCCAGCACTTCACAATAGCAATAAAATACTTAAGTACACATCTACATAGGTTTCTGGCTTACACTTACAAGCAAGGTACATACTAAGGCCTTTAAGTATTCTTAATAATATAAAGTACAATGAAGCACTGATCCTACTTACCTAAAGTTGTGATGCTCGATGGTCTTGATAGTTAATCTCATCTACTTTCATTGTTCTTCCTAAAATAATTAATATAATCATTTTCATTTTATTAAATATAAAGTTAGATAAGTTCATTTTAATGATTTAAGTGTAGTTATAACTTTTTTCTAACGAGTGATATAAGTTTTATATTGAGTTCCAACTTATTGCTAAAGTTTCTAAACAAGGTTCTGAAAGCTCGCCTAGTACTAAGTCTCGATCTCAAAACCTTTTAACTAAGTGTTTGAGATTATCTCAATTATACCTCTATTCTAATCAACTCTCTAAACAAGACTTTGATGTTATTTCCACTAGGCATTTCACACTAACTAACCCTTCAATCAAATCTTGAAGCCATTCCAACTACATTTCCATTACCGAATACTTCCCAAACAGGCTTATAATGAGGTATAGTTAATTCCTTCTTACTATTGAACTTTTTGATCAACCTTTTGAACTAAAGATTTAGTCCCTCTCTTTATAGACCAACCTCCTAGAGCTGTTTCTGAAGTAATTTCATCTAAGCTTTTAAATTAGCCAACATTCTAATCAAGTTTCAAACGTCAATGCAATCACCTTTCTTTCACTAAACAACTCCTTAAGCGAAGCTCCTACATATTTAGAGTTAAAGTCCTTTCATCCACTAACCTTCTAGATAAGTTTCTAAAGTCATTTCAACCATGTTTATTTTACTAAATACTATCCTAATTGAGACTCTAACATGATTATAATCCAGATTCTTATACCAACCAATCTTCCGGTCAAGTATTAGAACAAAGAATTTAAGTCATCCATTTACCAAATCAACTATTTGAACATGTCTCTGAAGTCTTTACAATCATGCTTCCTTTACCAAATAGCTTCTTAAACAAGGCCTTAACAGGGTTATAATTACAATCCTTTACCATAAATCTTTTGGAAATTAATTTATTATTTTTACAAAATCAGGCAAAATCATACCAAAATCTTAACTCAACAAAAAACTACCATTCGGCCACTACCACTGTATCAGCCCAACTAGGCACTACTCCTACCGCTAGTTAGTAGTGGTGGTTTGTACCTAGAACACCCCTAGACTTATGCTCCCCAATTCCACTCGGTTTATACAATACTTATTCTAAGTTTCTCCAGAATTTATCATACTATGTTCTTGATTCTATAATTTTCATAGAATTCTAAGGAGTGAAACAATATTTTGGGGAGAGTTGGTGATATTTCTTAAGCTTCCAATACAAAAATGAAGATTTTCTCTCTCTTCTTGGCTTAAATACTTCTTTCCTATCGCATGTATATGAGTCCTAAGGGTGTTTTAATCAATCAATAACTGGCTATAGAGCTATCCTCACCTTTAACACAAATAAATCATATGCATTGTGATTTTTTTATGATTTTTCCACCAATTATTTAATTAATTATACTTATTTTGAAGTATTTTAAGTATTTTCAGGTATATAATTATATATAATAATCACACCCAAGGTATACACACTATTTTATATGTTATTTTGTCACTTTATAATTTTAGGATGTAAATAATTTATCTCTAAAATTTAGTAAATTTTCATTACCTAAAACACATTTACGGTGAACAATTACAATATAGCATAATTTAGTTAAATTAGCTATTTTTATCTATATTATTATTATTATTTCATTATATTTCTAAAATTTGGACTTACCACGTATTATCATCTAACTCTTAGGATCCATACATAAAGTATTACCCTATTCGGTTAACATCCTCATACATCTTAAATTATTAACTTGAAATAACTATGTAAAAATATAGGGCTCACAGCCGATTGGCTAAGAAAGAGAGTAAAGACAGGAGAAGAGAGTCACAAAAAATGGAAGAGAGAGAAAGAGATGAGGTTAATATTTTCTCAACTGATAAAACATGAAAGAGATAAAATATTTTTATTAATTATTACATTTTATTATTTATAGCTAATAGTAAATTACTAATATCATATTATTATTTTTAAATGGGTTTATGCTTTATGTCGAGTTTTTTCTAAATCACAAAACACAATCCGAAACCCTAGAAGGTTTGAAAACCACTCCCAAAACCCTATAGCGTTAAATCTTATAGAGTTTTTAGTAGGTCAGATAGGTCGGAAACCCTATAATAACTTACCTAGTGATATCTCTACATCTAATGGAGCTCTTCTTGATTTCTTTTTCCACAAATATATTTGGAATTAGGAGATATATATATATATATATATGTACATATAGTAATTCCTATAGAAGCAATCTAAGATATAATATCGAATCATATATTAGTACCCTATTAGTAAGCCTTGGCTAAAGAAATTTGTGACACTCCATTAATACAAATTCACTCAAATTTAAAATACATAACTTGGATTTGAGAGGAATTAACAAAAACAAACTTTCCTTTCTTAGGGCTTGTGCCATATTTGCTAAAAAAAGATCAGGAGATTTGTTAGCTTCTCCTTGTTAAATGTTAAATAATAACATCTTTAACCAAATGAATTTTTATCCTTCTAGCACAAAATAAGATTAGTCAGTCTATTTTGTGCAATTTTTTTCTCGTGCCAAAAAGAAAATAGCCTAATAGAGAATGTATGTGTCAACCCTAAAACGAACGATACCAAGAGTTGACCACTTTCTCTGTATGAGTGTGTATGGTTAATATGGTCGTGAAAGTAATTTGATTGGACTAAAATTTTATGAATGGGTTATAGGAATTAGTTAAAAAGACATTGTGGGTATAGAATTCGAAAATATAATTATAAATAATGATATAACTTAAAAGTTAATCTTAAATATATTATTCATTATTTACCAAAATCGTACGGAGTGGGCTCCAATAGTTAATAAACTCTTAGTGTGGCAAAAAAAAAAAAAAGCAAGAAAGAAAAGAAAGTTAATGAACTCTTAGAGATAAAATATTTTGGTATCGAAATTATATAAAGTGATACAAAATAATATTTGAGAGTATGCATAGGCATAAAATGTATTTAATATATAGGTATATACATATATGACCATGAATACTAAAGTACACTACTTAGAAATTTCATAAAAAAAAATTAAGAGAGAAATACAAATAATCTCCACAAACTTTAATTTAGGTTTGGATTATCCTCCCAAGCTTTCAAAGTGTGGCTTTTGACTCCTTAAATAAATTGACAAATAACCTCATAAATTGAGAATAGCCCTTATAAATTTTAATTTTGGTGCACAAATTCTCTCTTAATTTATGAAAATGTGCTTTAAGATCCCCTAAACTTTAACCATGGTGTAACCTTTTTTAACTAAAAAAGAAAATATCCTTTATATCAAATTTATCAAAGTTTAGGAAGCACTTTGAAAGTTTAAGGGGTTAATTTACATTTAAGTCAAAGTTTAGAATAGTTATTTACAATTCCTCTAAAAATTAATAAATAATTTCATAAGATATAAAAAAAATGCATACAAGCTAGTATCAAACTTAGTTAAGGCGTAGCAAAATAGGAGATATGGAAATAGATCATCTTAACAACTCATAAACATGCAAAATTTAAGGAAGGCAGACATTTGAAGTTCCTCTATTAGGACTTTTTGGTGAGTTAGGAGAAAGGATAACTTTTAGAAAAGAATTTAGGTACTTTATCTGCGAGTGGAAAGAAAGTAGGAAAAATAGTAGTAAAACTAGGCATTGTGGAGTTCATCAACCTAAGGGCTTTATGGAAGTATGCCATGACTACCACCTAAAAGAGTGACCCTATGTCAACACACCTACATTGCTCAACGATGGACAAAATAGTGAATGATGGTGAGTGCTTGATTTTTATCCAAAATTAAATCATTTCTTAAAAATACTAAATCATGCTAAAAAGTCACAAGCCTTAGCTTTCCTAAGTAATTTTGCATAAAGATTCTAAATATCAACTAAAATTTTTGAAATCCAAAGTGCACGTATATGCTCCTTAAGAAATAGCACATAATAGTTGATTTTGTATCACATTTTTAAAAATTTAAACAATATGGTTTTAGTTTAAATTTTTGTTATATTAACTTCTTAAAAACTACATTTTTATGCTATGCAATTAGTTTTTCAAAATTTTAAAGTTGGATATTAGTCAAATTTTGACTTTCATCAAAATAGTGGGCTAGAGCAAGTTTATCTTAAGGGGCTTAGTTTGATTTTGCATAATCATGCTATATTGTGGTTTTCCAAGGTTATGCAACAAAGACGATAAGAAATTTTAAGTGAAAAAAGCTGTAGATCTTGTTAATAAGTCAAATTCTAAAGCTAACCTAAGTAACTTTGAGCATATTCATTTAGTTATCTAAGGAATTGAGTTGGTAGATTAGATACCCCTATGAAAATGAAGTAGATTGATATATGTGCAAGCAAATTAGCTACTAGTGTCATTGTAGGTATGTGCAAGTTAGCATGTTATTTGGTTAAGAACAAGTGATTTCATTTAGTTGTAGTGAAAGTGACTATATGAACAACTACGACTTGATATGGAAGTTGAAATGAGATTTGAAGAGTTAATCTACTCAAGTTTGCTTTAAATTTTATGGATTAAAGGTTGGTATGAAATGAAATAGTAAATTTAAGGTGAAGGGTCATGCTTAGAAGTTGATTCAGAGGGTTCATGAAGTGGAAATTTTATACTTGGATGCACTTAAAAGCTAACTCAAAAGGTAATTTGTTGTGAAACTTAAGAAATAATTAGACTTAAAGATTGGCTTAGAAATTAGTCTATTGTGGGTCTTAACTATATTAGGACTCAAAAAGTGACTCAAGGGATTCCTTGCCTAAAAACTCAATGAATATTTCAACTCAAAAGTTGGCCCAAAGCGTGTTAAAGATGATTCCTACCTATAAATAACTCTAAAGCCCTAATTTTTAAATATAAATATTAATATCGCAAAGTTTAATGCAATGCCATAACAACAACGATGATAACAAAAACAACAACAACAAAGTCTACATATGCTCTCATAAAACTCGTTGTTTAATGTAAATTACATATAAAGTGAAATGAAATAAACAAAGAGGATATAGTATAGTTTCTACCTCTCAAAGTCTTGAGCACTCTTCTTGGACACCATTATCTCTCACCTACCGGTATCCCTATCTAAGATGTAGCTAATATGGGCCCTACATAAAAGGAAACCTAAAGATGCATAAGTAACAACTAGCTTAATGAGATATCCTCATGCACATACAAAAGCAAACAAGTTATCATACATTAGTGCACAATACATAATCAAACATATGAATGGAAGCAATATGCATAGGTATCTAAAAACTATTAAAGTGCCAATTTACACCTTTGGTTACCTAGGATTAGGGAATAAATATCAACACATTGCCTCAAGTCTCCGTTACTCCGAGCAAATGCCCTTAACCCAATGGTTTATTAATTATTTATAATATGATAAAAGTATCATGAGTGCATCTTAAGTGGAGTTCCATTCATATACTAAAATAAACAATCTAATAATAATATAGGCTCGAAAGTATTGTACACCTTAAGCAATTATGAATGGGGCTTCAATCAAAAGACGGTATTCTTCAATATGCAATAGTTTCCAAAGGTTGGTATAAGCTATCAACTAAAGAATTACCTTCGTGCCACCATGTTATGCTAACAGCCTTCTGCATGTAGTTTTGTAGTTTAGGTTTCAATGTTCATTAGTTTTATTTGAAGCAATCAACCAAATAATTTAGACTCTTGTAGGAAATAATAGTCAAGTCCAATACTCTAATTTAGTCAATCTATATAAGGTTTCTTTCCACCAAATAGCACATCAATACATACACAGATATTTCCAAAAAAACCCTACATACATATCACATTCATTTCTAGAATTGTTTAAGTGCAACAAAAATTACAAACACAAATATTATGAAATCTATTGAGAATACTTTACTCGGCTATAATACTTGACAGATTGAAGTAGTCTTCTAAGTATTCTAAATCAATGTCACCTAATAATAGTAATAATAAAGAAATAAATAAATAGCTAAAGAAAATGCTCAATTATACTAAAAGTTTTACCAAAGCTTACTTATTTTTATATTTTTAACCCCCCTTTTTATTTTTGTTATAATTTCTTCACTTTAAATATGTATTTTCCATGCTTATCACCGTTGCAAAGCTAGAGAGTCATAGATTAATATAAAAAGTTTAGGTCAATCTACTCTTATTATGTTGCAATAAGAGGAAAACTTAAATAAAGTTTTATACTTTGGCCATTCGTATTTCATCTTTCTATTCCTTTTTTGTAGCCTTTAATATGTGATCATTTATATTGAATCTGAATCGATAAAAGAACTTATTGTGATATCTTAAGGTTATACGAATGTTTGGGTTAAAGAGGGCATGAAATTTGCTCATTCTTCTAAGTTTCCCAAATGGCTTCAAATTCATCATTTAGAGTTTCACTTTCTATTATTACTTAATTGGTTCCAATTCATAACTAAAGTCCTTATAGAACTTTACACGTTAGGTTTACCAAAATTTACAGAAGTACACTTCATGAGAGCTGATGGTTTAACAAGAAAAAGGGCTTAAGCATAATCAATTTCTATTTTCTAATAACCTCATTTCTTACTACTCTTCTTAATACTTATCATAAACTAACACCAAATTCATTGTATTTTTCTAATAGAACATTTTTAAATCATGATATCAATTAACTTACCATCAAATTTTAGAGATTCAAGTATCGGGTACTATGGCTCATAGTGAGGGTATTATTGAGTTAAGTTAAACCAATAGTATTGGGCTCAAGCTTAAGCTCGACTTAAGTTTGAGTGAACTCTAAATTTTAAGCTTGAAGTCGACTCAATGATATATTTGGTAAACTCAATTAGCTCAAATATTTATAAATTTTTTCTAAATAACCTCAAACTCACTTATATTTAAAAAAATTAAAAATTACACTAAACACAATTAAGTTCATGAGTTTAAAGAGTGTAGTATTTTAAAGTTTGACCTCGAGCCGATTTACTACTTGAATAGCTCGAGCTCAAGTTTAGCTTGGTTGTTACTAAATCGAATTCAAGTAAAAACCAAGCTAAACTCAAGTAATTTATGGATTGGCTTGGTTCATTTACACCTTTAGCTCTCAAGGTTTTCCCCTTCTTTATTACAGGACCCCTTAATATCTATGGTCAACTCCTTAAATCACAATCCTAAAGCAACATGTTTAATTAGTTATACTTAAAATGAAAATAATTGTCTTGTCATTCTTCATGTTGGCCATGACATTGATAGGTGCCACTTGATCAAGGACAATTTTCTTCTAAAATGTAATTGCTGCACTCACCTCATTCATATGAGAAATTTATTTACATTTATTAAGGAGGTCATCACTACTTCCATCCATTCCAATTGGCTAGCTTAGAATGTTAATCCTTAAACAAAATTTTTTAAACTCCTATATTTAGGCTTAATGACACTCTCGAATATCATATGTTAAATTTTATATGTAAAAGAGTCAAAAGAATCTTCATGGAATCATCATTATGTCCTTGTCTCCCTCTTAAGCACTTAGCTTAGGTAGGGATGTGGTTAAGTGTTGCACAAAATATTATTTAAATACACACTTTAATCTTCATTACCATGTTTGAATATATTTATGTACCACATAACAAAATAATTCAAGAAGATTTGAAGGAATTAAAACTCTGAGTTTCCTCCAACCCTCAACTATGTAAGGAATGGTACACATATCCAAACATTTCTCCATTTACTCAACATCATTATTATAATAATGTCAGCTTCTTATTTCTCCTCACTTTATTTGAAAGAGTTTCAATCCATTATCAAACAAAGATCTTTTTTTTTTTTTTTTTTTACCATAGAAGGGACTTACTTATCAATAGCTCATATCACTCTTGAAAGTAGTCTTCTTTAAGGTTTCCCTTCCTTACTTTCTCCTCCTTAAATGCTACAAGTCTCTCTTTCCATTGCTACCTTACTCTTCTTTTTTTGTTTATTGCTTTCATCCTTAATTTTGGTCATGAGAATTAAAGAGTGTACTAAAGCATTGAAAATGGAAGAAGATGGATCGGAAAGGAAGATGATGCCCTTTCTATTGCTTGAAGAGGAAAGGGGAGGGTTTGGTTTAGACTTTATCAAGCTTTTACCTTGATCTTAAATGAACTTATGATGGTTACTTTAGTCATGTGTTTAGTTTGATGCCATTTGGGAGTACACAAAAGATGGTAGCTAGAGAATATGAGGAAACAACAAAGACATTAGAGGTGAAGTTCTATGAAGCTCTCTTATCGATCATTGAGTGGGGTTTTTTTTGGATAAGGGGTAAATTATTTTGCAATTTGATATTTAATAGTTAACTTAAAGATTTCTAAAATTATTATTATTATCTTTAATTCAACTTATAGATAGAGTTTAATGTTTTACTTAAGATTACAAAAAATTTCTTATCTTGAGTTTAAAGTTAGCAAGTCCTATAATATCTTCCAAATCTTACCAGTGAGTGGACTTTACTTTGGAAAAGTTATTGGAAGTTACAATATAACAATATATATAATAGTAAGTATACAATTTATATAAAAATAAAAAAAATATGTATTGTATAACTATATGTATAAATGGAAAAAAAATTAATAGTAATACCAATAGATAGACCTATGTATAAGTATACAAGTGAATAGATAAATAAATATATTAAAGAAATGCATATACGTGTGTAAAAGTAAACATGTAAATAATGATAATAAGTAAAATGATATATAAATAACAGTGATCATAATTAAAGAAATGCATAAATAATAATAATAAGAAGATGCCTGAATAATTAAATGTAAGTGTTTATATGTGTGTATGTAACTAAATAAAATAGAATAGATAGGTAAATTGCTCTAAGATTTGAGATATTCGTAAATGGGTAAGTTAAATCTTAGTTATAGGGTTTAATCTTATAGTAGGTCTTTTTTGCATTATGAGTTAGAAATTAGCACTTAGTGGTTGGAGAGCCTAATTTAGGTACACGACTATACATTTTTGTGCTTGTTAACACTAGTTAATAATGAACTAATATAAGGAGAAAACTTAATTGTGGTCTTGCTTGTGCTTACGAGACACCAAAGAGATTTGTGACAATTGGTGATTTGGATGGCTAGTTAGTAATTGATATGATATGACTAATCGTTCAGCACTTCATACTAAAGAGACTTGGTTAGCTATGTGATAAAATGTTTTGCAGGTTTGCTAATCATAATGACAACATAGACCAAATTATGATGTCAAGACAAAAGTATAGGTAGCTCATACTAAGTCTTTATAAGGAACTACAAATGCCTAATAGTGATTGACATACCAATGGCTAATAAGGTATTATTACAAGATAATGCAACTTTTGGTTATGGTTACGGTTGTAGCTATAGCTTCAGGAATTACAAGTTACTTCAAGCTTGTGATCAATCTAATAAGACTTAAGGTTGTGCACTTGTTGACTTAAGTAAGGTAATTAAAATGTGTTTATTGCATTAGTATAAGTTCATGTGTACAACAACATTTTTATATGGCATATGTGTGTGGTTGTTGGTCATGTATTGGGCATTTATTCACTCCTTTGGGAAATTTTTTTTTCTTTTCAAGGTATAGAGAGTGTCTAGCTAAACCAATTATGACCTCAAAGCTTAGGATTAAGATATATTTTACTCTCAAATATTGGTGAATTGATTAACTAATTATTGTAAGCAATGTAATGATTTATTTTACTCTATACTTTGGATTAAAAAATTATTGACAAAGATAAAGATTTCTATCCTTCACATATTTATAGAAGGCAATCATCCAATTGACTATTTCACTTAAAAATCTTAATAATGGAATCTTCTTTTAGAGGAAATTGCTAAAAAAAAACAAAAAATCTAAATGTTCGCTCTAATGCAGATAAAACCCTAAACTTTCAAAGTGAATATTTTTACTCCTTAAAATTTCATTTTGGTCCAAATTTATCCTACAAACTTTGAAATTGAGTTTTTTGACCTCTTGAATTTTCACTCTAGTATAAAATTAAACCCTAGCCCACACCACCCCCTACCTCCCAAAAAAAAAACTTTAAAGTTTGTTTTTTTTTTTACCTTCTAAACTTTCGCTCTAATATTACCTACTATGCTTTTAACAATTAGCAATGTTATGTCTATTTAACATTTTTATTTAAAAAATGCATGTGCATAGTGATAATTGATGATAATGTATAATATATTATAAGAATATAGTATATATCGTACAAATATAATATATTAAACAATATACTATAAGTATATATTAAAATTATATTAAATATTTCATGTTGTATAGTCACTAACATCATATATTATAATAACATACATAAGATCTTCTATATATTAATGTACAGAATCATATTTTACGACAAAATTAATATATCATATATTTATAATTTATGTTACATAAATTAGTTAACTATTCATTTACTCAATCGGATGAATGTCATATTTCATATCATCTTAATTAGTCATATGCCATATACGTACCTTTTTCTTAAAGTATAATATATTGATTATAATGTATTTATAACTTTTTATGGTAACTAAAAGAAAGATTTCAAATAAAAAAATTACATGTTGATTACAAGTACCACAATCATTCTTTTTATTTGAAAAATAAATATATCTTCATCGGTAATTAGTGCTAATTTCATTAAACATAAAGAGACAATTAAATTATTATTGTACATTTCTAGTTTTTACAAATGCATTACTTGAAAGTTAGTGTGATGATTTAATATGTAAATAACAAAAGGATCAAATTAAGTCTAGGGATAATTAATGATAATGTTAAGGAATATCAAGAAACAAAAAGATAATTCATAATTTAAAACACTTTTATACTAGTCTAATCCATTAATATTTTGAAAATTCAATCATGATAATCAAGATAGTTTTTTTTTTTTCCTATTGTATATAATGCATTAATTAAGATGGATAAGAAATACAACCTTTATCTGATTGAATAATTACTTAATTTAAGTAACATGTACAATAAATATATAATATATCATTTATCACAAAAAATATCATTTTATATAGTAACATGTAGCATATCTTAAATATGTTATTATAATATATAATATAGTGATTATACAACATATAGTATTTAATATAATTTTAATATATACTTCACAATATATGGTTTGATATATTATATTTGTGTAATATATATATTATATTTTTAAATATATTACATAAGATCATTGATTATCCCCTTATACGTACCTTTTCTTTAAATAAGAAATGTTAAATGGACATAATGTTGTAAATTTTTTAAAAACTAGGGAGTGAAAGAACTTACTTTGATAATTTAGAAGGTAAATACAAACTAAAGTGAAAGTTTAAGGGGCAAAAAAACTCTTTTTAAAAGACGAGGGATGAATCTGCACCAAAGCAAAATTTCAGGGGGTTAAAAAACTCATTTCCAACATTTTTTTTTTTTTGTTAGGGTGGGGTGAGGGTTGTTGAATTTGCATTTGAACGAAAGTTCAGGGTATTTTTTACAATTTTCGCCTTCTTTTATTTACTTTAAATTTCATCAAATTAAATAATTTTGCTATAGTTATTATTATTTTAGATTATAAAAAATTTAATGCTTGGTATTTGATAATATTGTATTCTTTTCTTATATATTGAAATAAATTTGCTTAGTTGGCACTTTAGAAAAAAATTATAATCATGTTTTCAGGTTTCAATTCTATAATCGATTGTATTGTTAATATTTTTAGCATAATTTTCATATTTTTAAACATATAATTCTATATTGTCAAGCAATCTATTTATTCTCTCTCTTCATCTTCTCAAGCCAATAATCACTAACAGTAGTTCAACAAATTTTAAATTCAAAGAATTAGAAAAGGCATAAAAATTTTTCCCAACAACAACAACACACACTAATAATGGAATATAGCTAAGCACCACCTAAAATTTTGTAGCAAATCAACCGACGCTCATGATCAAAATGTTGCACTTCACAACTCCAATATTAACATTATTAGAACTTTAATATTGTCAAATAAGGAACCAATGCTTATTGAAAATTCTTCTCCACCATGTAAAAGTCCCTCAAAGCTCTAATACCACTATGACGTGAAACCCTTAAACCATATTTATACATGAGGCAAGCTTAGACCCTTAGTAAAAGGGAGAAGAGTTAATATTTTCATGCAATTTTTTGGTGAATAACCACAAAGGTATCAATGAGTCAAGAGTGAATATTATTCAATTGTCACAATCGAAGAGTTTAGAGCCAATTTTAGGGGCTTAACTCAAGTTTATAACTAAGTGAGTGGAATTAACAAAGTAGTTTGTTAAGGAAGTGCGTTTACTATGAAGGTAAGGATAGTTTTTTATGAGTAAATTGGTTGGAAGCTAATAATGCTCTTTTGATAAGGTCATGACAAGCTGAAACTAGTTAAAATAGTTTAACCTCCCAAACTTATGGGAAACCATACATAATTCTTTTATATAAATAGATAATCTATTTCTTTGCTATATGTATAACATATATGTATATAACGCATATATTATATGTATAACATATATATCTATATATGGTATACATAGAATTGTATATTATATAACTTTATGTATACATATATGTTATATATAGATGTAGTTTCATATACATAATAAAGCCAAAAGGATATTCTTAATGAGATAGACAAGCTTTGAATAGTTACAAGTAAATAGGATGTGAAGGTTGGCTCGCCATCAAGAATATGAGTAAAAATGAGAAGTTAAAATATGTTCGAGTATCACAAAGGCACTTAGGGTGGGGTGAGCCTTTCATCTTGTGACAAGTGGTGTACGAGCATTATTCTAGCCTCATTAAGTTACTTAAATGCTACCCAATTTATTTAATAAATAAGTAGTTTTTGTTGACAAGAAAAAGGCTCATGTAAGTTGAGTTCAAAGGAATGGCCACCAAAAGGGAAAATTACTATAAGAGTGGTGCCTATATCATGAGCCTTAGCTAAGTGGGTTAACCTCAAGAGGAGGAGAGGCTACTAGAGGAAGGACATCGTTGTAGAGGGAAACTATGTTGCAAGTAGCTTATAACAAGAGTCTACCCAAAATCTTATAAAATGCAGTTTAATAGCAAATCCTACTGTTAAGCTACTCAGTAGAAGGAGATCTCAGAAGATCAGGGAAGGTTAAGGACATGATAGAACCTATGGAAGCTCAAATTTCTAAAGGAGATGATCTCAGATTACAATTGGCTAACATATGAATAGGGAAAATCCTACCATTAGGCCACTCAATAAAAGGAGATTTCGAAGGACTGAGGAAAGGTAAGGGCATGAAGGAACCTGTGGAAGCTAAAACTCATAGTGGAGATGATCTTAGATTAGAGTTAGCCAATGAATGAATAAGGTTAGTGATCTTATGGGGTTTAGATAATGGTAAGATGGTTGGCTTCATTACGAAGGCATCATTAATTTAAGTGAGGGAGAATGTCATGGTTTGAGAATTTAGAGCTGATCGTGACAACTTAACTTAGCAATGAAGCTAGTGGCACCAACGAGGGGATTTATATGGGAGGAGGTTCACTCTAAAAGCAGGTTCAGCTTCCCATGAGCAAATTGATTAAGAGTTGATGCCATTCTCATAATGAGGCTAATGTGAGCTAAAACCAATCAATATAGTCAAGCTTCCTAAACTTACGCAGGTTGGTGACAAAACCAAGAAGGTATTCCTAATGAGAAGGACAAGCTTGAAATTGTCATAGGTAAATGAGAAGAGAGGTTAGCTTACTACCTAGAGTATGAGTAAAAATGAGAAGTTGAAGGATGGTCAAGAATCATGCGAGCACGTTAGGAGGGATGAACCTCTTGTCTGGTGACGCTCTGACCTTAAAATGAACTTTTTTTATATATATTAACACATAGATAAATATGAATCACAATTCATGGGATAATCACATTACGGAGAATTACATATGATGCATGGATCTTAAATAAAGTTTGTTCACATAATTGTAAAATGATTGATAAGAACATGAATAATTTAAAAGAAATCCATCTCTAATATTTTTCAAGCTTGAAATCTTCAATTTTTTTTTTCCATTTTCCTTTATTTGACTTAAGCTAAACCCTATACCTATTTAGTTTAAACACTCAATTAAAATTAAGGAAATTCAGCATCATTTTTTTTCAAGAAAAACTTAGAGTCGCCACCCGGTATAATCGGGAAAAGGTGATTAAATTAGAACCAATTAAGTAGATTGATTCTAATTTAGCAATTTACCTACATTTTGAAAATTTTAAAATAAAAAATCTTTCAAGAAACTGGATTTTCTTAGCTTCGGGGGCTATCTTATTAAACTCAAACGGATATCATTTTAACTTTCTAAATTAAAATTTTTTTTTTCAAATCACCTATCTAAGAACAAAATTTATTCACAAATGGCAGATGAAATTACATATACTTATAACAGAAAAATATGAAAAGTTATTTACAAAAGGGGAGAAAATATATTTTTATATTTTAAGTCGCTTCGTAGGTGTTTACATACCCACTGGTCAGGATCAAACTCTCGTAGTTAATTTCAAAAAATTTTAGTAGGTTAATTTTTTTAAAACTTGAAGATAGTTAAGTTTACTTTTTAATTAATTTTTTTTGTTTTAAGAAAATTCTAATAGACGTTTCTTAATTTGAGGCCATTTTCGTTTTGAAATTTCTAAAGGTATAATTTTGGAAAAAGCGTTCGTTATTTTTTGTTTTGAGGAAAATAATTTTTTCTAAGTAAGAAAAAATTTTATTATTTTATTATTTTTAAAGAAAAATTTAAAAGAACCAAATTTTGGAAACAAGCTTATTATAGAAAAATTCTTAAAAAACTTCATTTTAGAAAAAAGGTTTTTCTTTTCTTTTTATTGAAAATGAAAAATATTTTAAAGGAAAGAAAATTATGAAGAACTTAAAAAAAAAAAAAAGAAAACTATTTAGACTAATTTATTTATATATATTTTTAGAAGACTAAATAAACAACTAATAAAATAAAATAATAAAAGAAGAAGGAGCACATAACTGGTTTGCACACATGTCAACAAGAGGAGCTAGGTCCAGGTCAACAATTAAATCGGTTTCGGTTGGATTGGTTTAAGTTGAGTTGAATCCAAATGTTTTAATCCAGTTGCACTTGAACACACACTTGCAGCAACACTTAGATCCAATTCCAGCTGATTTCTATACCAAAACGAATGAGAAACACAATTATGATGTGTTTATAATGGGTTTAAGGGGGGTAAAGTCAACATCATGAGTTGTTTTGGTCATTTCCAAGATGTTTGAAATTGATAATGATGATAAACGAAGGTTGTGACAATTGATTGGTAAAGGAGCTACGAGGTGCAACCAAAGGAGATGATGGTGGCTATGAGTTGCTGGATGTGTGGTGGTTCTAATGTATATGTTGTTTTTGGTCAAAATCCACAAAAATGTAGTAATTCAAAGAGAGAGAAAGTAGTTATAGTTAGGGAGAGAAAGCTTAATTTGAGTGTGTTTGAGTGAATTCCAAGTTGTAATATGTCCTCAATGTGAAGTGTAGTACCTTATTTATACTATTAGAGATTGGATTTCATTCGGAGAAAATTACCAAAAGAATTGGATTTTGCATAATTCATTCAAGCATATTCATAATCTTTTCCCTTTTTCAAGCTTAACTTAATTTGCAATTCAGAGAAATTAAGATGTGTTTTTGGTTCCGATTTATAGTATCTTATGTGTATTTTTCAATAACATAAAATTCAGGTTAATTTCTTAAGATATGTAGTTGGAATATGGGTTGGAAGTACGGGGTGCAAAAGGGGTAGTTTCCTATTTTATTCCCTACAATTTGTAAATTGCAAATAGGGAAAGAGGAAGGAGACCGACGTATAGATCACGTGTTATGTGCCTGTAGGGCATATGTCATACATGCCACATTGAATTTTAAAGAGGCACACAATGTGTGCCTTACTATTTAAATGGGCTTTGCCCATTCTAATTCGACCTGGAGGGCTCCAATTAAATGGATCTTATCCAAGCCCCCTTATTATATTATTTTTATATTAATATAAAAATAAAAAGGAATAAATAAATGAACAAAATAAAATAAAATAAGTACTAAACCTAGGTCCAACAAAAAAAAAATTGACTTAAATTGTACGCGTTAAAACTAAACAATTTAAAAAACACATTTAATTTAATAAAATAAGAATACCTATTTGGTGCATTTTAACGATACCAAAAACATACCTAATTTGAAAGAAAAACTAAAATTGCAGACGTCTACAATTGCTCCTCTTTATGATGAAGTTGAGTAAAACTTCAACACAAAGGCAAAAAAGATGCCATTTTACCTTGAAGATATATTTGTTCTTAGAACTACCACAAATAGCTAGCTATCTTAGGCCCAATTCACCTGGGACTTAGTGAAAGATATTTTACAAAGAAAGATGACACTTTAGGAGCTAACTAAAACATGAGTTTTTCATAAGGGTATAGTGCTATGAGTAAGATACTAAAATGACATTGATTGACGAATGGCACCTTAGGGGTAAAAGTGAGTCTAAAAGGAAGGTAGAGCCCTATGACCTGGCAAGATCCCTAAAAGATATTACAAAGGAAGGTAGTACCTCCTTAGGCTAGCAAGAACCCTAAGGGATATTGAAATGGAGGTTAGTACCCCTATGGGCTAGCAAAAACCCTAAAACAACGTCACTCTTAGAGCTAGCTCACCTAAGTGAGAGCATCTTTAGAGGACTAGCAATCCCAGATGGAAGATTGATTTAAAACTTGGTAATATTGCTTTGAGTTGGCTAACCTAAGCAGAGCATCTTTAAAGTGCTAGCTACCCTAAATGGAAGATCGATTTGAAACTTGGTCGTACTCCTTTAAATTGACTAATCTAGGCAAGAACATTTTTAAGAGATTAGCAACCCTAAATGGAAGATCGATTTAGAACTTGGTCGTACTCCTCTAAGCTAACTAACTTAAGCAAAAGCATTTATAAGGGACTAGCAACCCTAAAAAAAACTTTATTTGAAACCCAGTAATGCTCCTCTCAACTAATTTACCTAGGTAGTTAGAAGAGGAGAAGTGCCCTTTGAGTTAGAATAAATACTTTAGGAGGAATGCTTAATAGAATAGCACTCTTTGAGTTGGCTAAAACAAAAGTTAAACGCCCCATGAGTTAGCTTAAAACCTTAAAGGAAATCAAAACAATACCCCATGAGTTCGGTAAGACCTAAAAAGGATAAGGGCTGAGCACCTTATGGGTTACCTACCACCTTAAGGAGATGCTTAATGCAAATACAATGTTTTGAAAAAACTAACTTATCTTTATGCTAACAAGTGTGGAAGTATTTACTCAACTTCATTGATTGCGCCTAAACAACCAAGCCTTTTCTTAAGAAGTTTAATTGAAACCAATGGTTCAACCTCTTGAAATTTATTCTGACTTTGAAATGAAGTGTATGAAGTCCAACAGATTTAAGGAAAGTGACCTAACACACGAAATGTCATTGTCACTTAAGTAGAAAGGTCATGTCTTAGATTTTTGGCCCTACTTAAATCTTCAAAATCTCAACTAAAATATCTCTTAACTTTCACCAATCAGACCCAAGTCTTTATTTTTTAATTAATTAATACTTACTTGTGATGAGATATTTACTCTTCTAAGTGTGGCCTCACCCTGAAAAATAGAAAACAAATCTCCCTTATCGGAGATGACGAACCATAATCAAGTATTTGAAGAGTTTTTGTCATAATTGTCATTATTCCAAACTATTCATTTATCTTCTCTCATGTTTACAGTATATGGGGCTTATCTAAGTAGAGTAAAAGAGTAGGACTTTTGACGGAGTAAGAAAAGTGTTGAGGTGCTACCTAATGTCAATGACCACTAGACATACCAAATTTGCTTATAGAAAATGAAAATAAAACTACAATAATATTGAGACTGCCAGAATTTTTAGATCCAAGCAGAACTTCCATTGACTTTTAAGGATATTATAACTTCACTGTAGTAGCAATTACAAGGTCCCTCAAGTTTAGACCATCCATTTGAGATAGAATTAAAGCCCCTCTAAGCAATACTCTCTTTACAATATAAGGACTTCCATAATTTGAAGCAAACTTCATTGGAGAGAATCTTATGCATCGAAGAGAATCTTTCTCAATACCATGTCACCCCACTTGAAACTTCTAAGGTGCACTTTCTTGTTAAAAGCTTTATCCATTCATTGTTAATAACATATGTTATGATACAGTGCTATTAACCTCTTCTCATCAATTAAATTCAACTACTCGATGCGCTTTTCTATCCAATCAGCCTAATCCAACTGAGTTTCTTATAGCACTTTGAGAGATGAGATCTCCACTTCTACTAACAGTACAACTTCAGTACTACATACTAAAGAGTAAGGTGTTGCCCTTATTGATGTTTTGATAGAAGTTTGATAAGCCATAAGTGTAAACGGCAACATCTCATCCCAATCTCAATACATAACAGCCATCTTTTCAATAATTCTCTTAAGATTCTTGTTAGTCGCTTCTATACCCCCATTCATTTTAGGTCGATAGGGAGTGGAATTTCTATAGATATTCTTAAACTGTCGACACAACTCTAACATGAGCTTCTTGTTGAGATTTATGCCATTATCAGTAATGATTGTTTCTAGAGTTCCATATTAAGCTAGAATATCCCTCTTGATGAACCTAACCACTACTCTTTTGGTAACACTTGAATAAGAAGAGGCTTTAACTCACTTACAAAAATAGTTGATGGCTACAAATATGAAACGATGACTGTTAGATGCCTTTAGAGTAATCGGGTCAATGATGTCCCTACCTCGAAAATGGCCATGATGCAGACATTATATGTAATTCTTCAGGCAGAGCATTTATTTTGTTTGCATGAACTTGGTACAAGTGGCAATGCCTAACATGTTTGATGCAATCTCCTTCCATGGTTGACCAATAGTATCCCAATCTCATGATTTTCTTGGCAAGCATATAGCTATTCATGTAGAGGCCACATACTCCCTCATGCACTTCTTTCATTAAAACTTTCACTTTGTTTTTGCTTACACATCATAGGAGTGTACCATCAAATGAAAACTGGTACAAGGTAAATCTACTTATCAAGAACTAAGTGGCCAATCTCCTAACCATCCTTTTATCTTTCTTTTTGGCCTTATTAGGGAACGTACCTTATTATAAGACAGTTTTAATATCATGGTACTAAGATTTTTCATCATGTGTTTCCTCAATGGCTAGATACAAGCAAGCTTCTCCTTGACTTTGATCTTCAGCGGTTGAATTTCTATCCTACCAAATATTGGAATCATGGATGTTAGAGTAGCAAAAGCATCAACAAATTGGTTTTGAGTCCTTAATATGTACGTGAATGTAACTTCTTCAAACCTATTAACCAACTCAACTAGGTGCTGGTGATAAGGCACTAATTTGGGGTCTTTTTTCTTGTATTCACCCTGACCTTGGTAAATGATCAACGAAGAATCCCTGTATACTTCTAATTATTGTATCTCTTTGTCCAAAGCCATTTTGAGCCCCATAAAACAAGCCTTATATTCAGCAATATTATTAGTGTATAGGAAAATAAGCCTTACAACCATTAGGAACTATATACCTTCAAAAGATATTAGTATTGCTCTAATTCCACACCTAAACACATTGATAACTCCATCAAAATACATCTTCCATCTTGAAGGCTCCTAACATATTTCTCTATCAGACTCTTCTTCAACTACTAAGATATTTTGATCAAGAAACCTGACTTACACTTCTTGGGGAGTGTCTTTAGGGTGATTCTTTGCTAGTTGTTCTGCTACTGCTTGCCCTTTAACTAAATTTTAATTCACATATGAGATGTCAAATTCTGATAATAACATTTTCCACTTCGAGATTCTACTAACCAAGGTTGGTTTCCTTGCTAAATACTTTAAGGGGTCATGTTATGTAAGCAATTCAATTTGGTAATAGAATATGTATTATCAGAGTCAATGCATGACCTAGACTAACAAACAACATGTCCTTTGAATTTTCAAATATTTTTGCTCATCCTCTATAAACTTCTTGCTTAGATAATAAACAACCCACTTTTTCCCTTTGTCATCTTTCCGACTAAGCATACGTCCTATGGATTTTGGCAATATAGTGAGGTATAAAAATAACAACTTTCTAAGCTTAAGAGCTATCAATATTAGAGGATTCATGAGATATTCTTTGATTGTCGCAAAAGCTTCTTCTTACTCTTCATCTAAACATACATTAGTGTTCTTCTTTAATAACTTAAATAGAGGGCAACATTTATCTGTAAGTTAAGATATAAACTGTGCTATGTAATTCAAAGAACCTAACGAACCTCTCATCTCCTCAAGCATGCCTAGAGAAGGCATATCAATTATTGCTTTGGCTTTATTAGGGTCCACTTCAATCCCCCTTTAGCTAATAATGAAACACGGCAATTTGCCTAATGACACCCCAAGAGTACACTTCTTTTGGGTTTAACTTTAGTTGAAACTTTCTTAACCTATCAAACAACCATCTCAGATTCTCGATGTGATTCTCCTCTTCTTTGGATTTTGTAATCATACCATCAACGTATACCTCGATCTCTTTATGCATCATGTCATGAAAGATTGTGACCATTGCTCTCTAATAGGTTGCCCTGGCATTTTTGAGTTCAAATAGCATTACTTTGTAACAAAACGTACCCCAAATTATAATGAAGGTCATGTTGGTCTTATCTTCTTATAACATTCGAATCTAATTGTACCCGGAGAATCCATCCATAAATGGGAAAAGGTGGTTCTCAGCTATATTATCTACTAAGACATCAATATAAGGCAAAGGAAAATTATCCTTAGGTGTCACTTGATTGAGGTCTCAAAAGTCTATACACACTCTAACTTTCCCATTCATTTTCATTATAAGCAAAATTTTGGCTACCCATTTCAAATAATTAGATACCTCGATGAAACCAACTTCTTAACTTCTTTTTTTATTTTTAGAAGGACGTTGAGCTGGAAACCTCTTAATTTCTACTTTTTAGGCTTAATGTCTTCCCATGTAAGTAGACGATGAACTACAATTGAAGGATCTAACTCAGGCATATCTTTACAAGACCATACGAATACATCTTGATATTCAACTACTAGCATGGTCATCTCTTCTTTTGTTCCTCTTTCAAATTCCCTTTAATCTTTAAATTCTTCAATTTATCATTAGCCCTTATATTAATCATTCCAGTTGGCTCATCAATGGAAATTCTACCCAATTCATATTTCTACTAGCTTTCTTACATATCACTATAATCATTGAAGTCACTCCCAATGACTAACCCAGTAAGCCGGAAATGATATCAATATTTTCATTATCTACCTGTACTAGGTATCCTTGGTTTTTGTTTCAAGCATTAGATCTAGGTAAATTGTACAAAGAAAAAGAGTATAAGTAAGAAGGAATTGAAGCATAATGGAGAAAAGAAACTAATATTTTAATCATTGAATATGGTAGCAATTTTCGCTCATACATTTGGACTAATGACAATAAATGAGTTAAAAAAACTCATAAAATACTAAAATGTGGTTCACCCTTTTCCCTAGAGTAGACCTATTGCTGTTTACAGGGACAAAGAACCAATTATTTAGGTCATACTAAAGCTTATAGGTCAAGCTCCTTACTTTGACTTTATGGTGGAATTCTTCTTCAACTAGATCTCGGATGAATGCCTTAATTAGAGGGGGAAAGGTCATTGGGGTATAATACAATATGTTACCTCTCTTGTCCCTTGCTTATCTCTCTTGAAAGTCTTCTACTAGAGTAGGATTGTATCCAAGGCCATAGGTACCAATTTGGCCCTCTTTAAACTTCACCTTCTCATCCTTTACATCATTGGGACTGGTAATCGCATATACCTCATCAAATATTTAAAGGCCAAAGTCATCGTGCCCTTACGGCCTATATAAGATATGGCTGTTTCTTTGTAAATATCATAATCTTGATCTCTTAAAATCATAATTATTTGTCCATTTGAGATAAACTTCACCTTTTGGTACAGGCTTGAAGGAATGGTCCCTACTACGTAGATCCAGGGTCTCTCTAAGAGTAAGTTGTAGGATCTTAGGATGTCTAGGACCTGGAATCAAATACTAAAAGTTTGAGGGCCAATATCAATAAGTAAGTCTATCTCCCTTACAATTTCTCTTCTAGATCCATCAAAAGCCCTTATTATTGTAGAACTAGGCTCAATTGCAATTGTGTCAATACCCAATATGTCTAGGGTAGCAAGCAAGAAGACATTCAATGATGATTCGTTATCATTGAGGACTCTAGTAATGATTATATCATTACTTCTTACCACTATAAAAAGTGGTTTGGTGTTTGATTGCCTTCTTTACCCAATTCTTTGGTTAAGAATGAGATTCAATCCATGGTAAGGATAGAATTGGTGATTTGTCCCATTTTCTTAGTTAACATTTTGTGAAGGACCTTAACTTCCCTCAAGGTTCTGAGTAGAGCTTCCCTATGTGGTTCAAACACCATCAACAAAGTCATCAGTGATATTTGTATAGGAGTCTTAATGAGTCGATCCATTATCTTGTACTCGCTTGATTTGATCATCTTAGTAAAGGTAGATAGCATGTCTTCAACTTTAATCATTTTATTACTCATTTCCTCCGATACATTCTTCTTCTTGAGATCCTCTTTTAGGTTGTAGAACTTTCTAAACCAAGTAATTCCTTCTACCATAGAACTTGATCTCTCTTGATTTACTACCTAATAGTTAAATGGAGCAACCTTGTAGTTCTTTGGCACTACTGGTACATGAAAATGTACCTCTTATCTTTTGGGGTCCTGTTCATTCTTATAGAACTCAAAAGCTTTAGGTTTCTTCCTTGAATTGATCATGTTGATGGAAAATTCAAAATTATCAAAAATCATGTTGATAACTAGATTATGATTAGGCAGGGGGTTGTTATTAACATTTAGGCTCGAAGTTTCTATGAAGTCCAATTGGACTAAGCCTCCATAAATCAAATCCTAAATCTTATTTTTTCAGCTTCTAACACATATTAGTCGAGTGCCCCACTTACTCATATGATACTCACACTTCTAATTAAGATTGTAAACTCTTGGCTTGTATCTCTCACTAGGGAGCTCATATTCAATCAAATTATCCTTTGTTAGCTTCTCAGAGACTTTACTCAAAGGGATCGGTATCTTGACAAATTGTCTTAGGCCTTGTTAGCCTATGGTTGGTTTCTAAACTGCTGTTGAACTTGAAGCGAATCACCCTAAAAGAGACCTGAGTATTAGTCCTAGTATTTGAATTTGCTATGTTGATTATGGTTTCCTTAGGTTTGTTGACTGCTGGCCTAGAAGCAAATGGTCCTCTATTTGTTAGTTCTTGAAGCTTGACAGAAGAGATAACACTTTTAATCCTGTACCCTACTGTTACTACCTTTGTAAAGTTAGATGAGACTTGCCCAATTAGATGGGAGAAATAAGGCCTGTCCAAAGTATTGATAAAAGCCAAAGTCAGCTCCTTCTCAATCATGAGAGCAATCCCCTTGCAGCAAGGGATCTCCATCTTTGTGCATGCTCCTTAAATGACTCATTGTTTTTCTTCTATAGAGCAACTAAGTCCATTATGGTCAAGGCCACTTTGATGTTGAACCTATACTATTCTCTAAGTATTTATCTAAGTCAAGTTGAGCTAGGCGTATCAAGTCAAAGCTAGACCTGTCGGGCTATCCTAAAACATCTATACCATAAGTTGATCATACCATATGTACTTACTCATCTTTCTTACATATAGCCTAGCTTAGAGCTTAAGGTACCCTATCTCATTATACATCTCAAATTCTAGTACTTTAAACTTTTCTAAGTAGGCCCTAACATCGTCTATATATAAATAAGTAATTCCAACCTGTTCAAACCCTTCATAGCCCCCCAATATCTTCATCTTCTTTGCTATATGTTGGGTCAATGTTCTTTCTAACTCCTTTAGACTGCCTTGTGTCACGCCCCGAAGCAGTAGAGTCGTAACAGCCCCCGCCATGTAAACCATCCTAAGATAGAAGTTGGCCTTACAACCGCTATCTTAGACTTGATCTACACAAGGCGTCCACGACTAACCCGCTTTGAAGTAGACAATTTGTAATTTAAACAAATCATTTACCTAAGAAAGTGAGAAAAGTTATATATAATCACTATAATTCAGTTATTACATTAATCAGAAATGAAAAGTAAAATATGTGTTGATTCTTTAATGTTTTTCCTCACTCTCCAGGATCCAGCAGTTGCTAGCTTCAGAGTATTTATTTGCCGCTTCTTAGCCAGCACCTGCACGATGTCTATAGGGATGTGAGCAACCACAGCTCAGTAAGTTAGGACGGAGGACTTAAAACTATACCATATACACAACAAGGTTTTCAATCACTTATTAGGTGCAATGCATGTGCAAGCAAATGCCATCGCACGACGTTGTCCGGCCCGTCGTGAGATTAGAGAAATTGCGCTCGCTCTAATCCGGGTTAAGGAGTTGCCGTTAATGCAACAGCTCACGACCAAACCTAGGCTTGTGTAATGGAGACCTTGCTCCTCCCGCGACTACCTTCGAACCACTGCCTTCACCCTCGCTGCGACCTCCTTTCCTGTCACTTAGTTCGACTGAGGATGAAGAAGGGACCATTTTGCAATCTTGCGCTATCCCTTCCGAAGGGGTCAGTATTTGGCCAGAGAGTCCTAAATTCCCCTAACGGGTTGCATGCATGTCTGATTATGATTACCGGTCGGATGTTTGATTAAGTCCAGTTTAGGGTGATCAATCATTACATACAAATCATATAATATGTGTCAAAATACAAACAGAATCATAGCATCACCCATAATCAAGCACATGCACACATTCAACTATTTAACAAGCACAACTAAGCATAATCTTAAGCCTCCAAAATATAGCATCGTATTAATCCCAACTTACCTTGACTCCTCGCTCACTCATTCGAGGTCCGATTTGCTCAGGCCATCGCCGATCATCCCTATAACACGAACGTGGTTTCAGTTTTTCATATAAATATTATAAGTTCATTTTTTCATATAACGCTTATTGTTAGGTTTTGTTTAAGGTTTAATATGCCTAATTATCTAGGTATTAAATCTTTTACAATTATTCTAGGTTTGGGGTTAGGTTCAGGTTCGGTTTTCGCATCGATTTCTAAATTAGGTTTTAGTTCGATTTCTAAATCAGGTTTTAGTTCGATTTCTAAATCCTAAACATGCTCAAATCCCAATGTGAAATTAATCACATTAAGCTCGAGTATTCAAATATCATATTGGATCTTAATTTAGTATTCTAAGCTATTCGGTACACGCTAGTCCTAATTAAGGTATCGGATTTATTCCCGATGTGTAAAAATCTTACGTTTTGAGATATTTAATTAAAATTAAATGTCATTTCAGATTTATTATTTTTCTGATTTCTATTATAATATTATCTAAATAACCATATTTTTTAGATTTATTAATTTACATTTTTACATGTTACTAATTTATTATATTACTTACCTAATTTCCCTAATTAACCATACTTAGTACCCAAAGGCTAGGATTAGGGTTCCACTGCAGAGATTAACTTCCCTAAACATCTAATTAAGATCCAAATCAGTAATTAACATCCTAATCACCTAATTAATCCTAAATCACCCAATTTTACCATCATTTTAGGGCTAAAAATTAACTTAAAATTTTCGAAAATTAATTTTAAAAAAATGGCTTCATAGCACTGTTCTGCATCATATGAGAATCTTACAGAAAAATTTTGAGCCCCAAACTACATCCCTAAGCCTATTTAATTTTCGGTTTTGAACAATTTGTTAAGGACTCTATATTTCCAGACATAATTAAACTAAATCAATATTTTTTCCTAAATCTACATACAATAAAACTTCAGAATAACAAGTTTCATAATTTTCTAGGCAAAATAACTAATTTTACAAAATTATACAAAAATCAAGGTGAATAAATGACTAACCAATTCGAAGCTTTCTGGCCGTCCAAACCCGGTCCAAGGCTGTCGACCGGTCCAGGCGGTGGTTCTAGTGTAGGGTGGTGATGGTTCGGTCCCAGGTGGTGATGGTTCGGTCCCAGGTGGTGGTGGGTGGTGGTTTTAGTTCACCTTGCTAATCTGCACAGTTTTCTTTTTTTTTTTTTATTTTCTGGAATTTCTCTCAATTTCTTTTGTGTTTCGATTTTCCTCAGATCACAAATTAGCCAAATGACTTCTGAGAATTTTTTCCTTATTTATAGACAAATGTAGTAATTAATGTGCATTAATTTGATGGGATTTTTTCCTTGATTTTTGGCTTTTTGTTTGTCCAATTCTTATTGGATAATTTTTCTTTTTCTGATTTGAACCTACCACGACCTAATCTTGCTTCAGTTATCCACTTCTGATTTTTTTCTAATTTTTCTATAATTATTTTGTATTTTTCTTTAATTATTTACTTAGTTTTCGGCCTATTTCACTAATTACGCGTATTTTTATCTACACGTAAATACATGTAGGGTACACGTGAACATTCCTAAATATTATTTTGGTCATTCTAAAATTTTTAATATACATATAATCTATCTCTAGTAATTTATTAGTTATTAGATTACACTTTTTGCCTTTTCAGTAATTAGCAATTATTATGCTTAAAATTTGAAAATTTTATAGTCTCCTATTTTACTACTTATTTTCTTAAATTTAAGTTTACAGGGTCATTTTTACTAATATTTTTCTCAATAGTTTATAATTTGGGTTTGATCAGATCTTTTAATCGATTGCCCTAAACCTTGGGTTCTAAGTTCAATCCTACGGTTATTTGGCTGAACTTTGGGGCTTACACCTTGGCTAAGCCTTCAATTAGTTGGCTTTATGTTAATTGGGAATGAGTATGTGTTAGGCTCGAAGGTCGTATTAACCTTTGGATAGACTCTTTTCGACTCAAACAAATCTTTTGGATAGTTATCCCTTACTTTTGGGGGTAAAGCTTCAGTATTATTACCATAACAGACCTTGAAACTCTCTTCGTTGGATGGTGCTGTAGCTTAGAGTAGGGCAATGCTGTCAACAAGAAAACTCATCTATTTTGCAATCTTTCCCATTATTAGTTCCAAAGAGCAAAACCTTAGCTTAGTGGGATCAGTGATCTTTGACTTATTGTTATTGTCATTTCCTTAAGTAGTCATTCTGGTTTAGCAGTAGGTTCTAATCAAACTTTTATGAAAGATGTGACATTTTGGAGCTATTTTGAAACCTAGGAAGAATACTTCACAAAATGTTAACACAAATATACATTTTTTTTAGATGAGAAAAGAACGAATATAAACATGTATGGAGTACAGATTTAGAGAAATTTAAATTGGCAAGAGAACCATAATTTGGCAAAACATCACTAACTTTTATTAATTTTTGCAATTGTGAAGTTTACATCACTTATTTAAATAAAGAAAAAGAAAAACAATTTCCTAAAGGGCTATATTTTATCCTTCTTACTGCAATTGGATTCAACTTGCACTTTCTTCCTCTTATGAATCTTAGGAGCCTCCCTCCCTTTGATTATGCCTCTAGCCTTCTTGAGTTGTGCTTCTAAGGCCTTTATCTTTTGGTGATATTCCTTGTAGGCCTTCAATTCTTGCTCTCTTTTTCCTGCTTTCTTTAGTGTAGCTTCAACTTTGACTTTCTCTTTCTCCTTCACTTCCTCCATGTCATTCAACTTCTGAAGTTAGTGATATAGGAACTGATAGGAATTAGGTTATTAGGCATTTGACCTGCAACCGAGCTTAAGGACTGGAAGACTTAGCAAGGTAGATTCTTCTACTCCAATCGACTCTTACTAAGCCCAAGTATATCTTTGCCAACCCGTTCTGCATGCTGATTTGAATGATTGCCTATTTCTCATAGAAAATGTGCCGAGAAGTGGAAGGCCAAGACAATGACCAATCCTCATTCTCACTCATGCCTGGCCAATCACTTATACGGCATCACCTTTGCTGAAAGAGAGAGTCCAAACTGAATAAGCCACCCCTACTTGGACAAGCAAGCTAGCTATACTTTTTGTCTACATCTTCCAATGGCATCACCAATACAGCATTGCCACGTGTATGTAATCATGTATATAATTTGTTACACCAATGATTGTTTTTCTTGGATATTCATTTTTACCCTTTTGTACCGTGTACATTACTTCTTTAGGAAAATACCCTTTTTATCTTTTTCCTTTTGGGCAAATTACCCTAACTTATGGGTATAAATACTCTCATAATCGTAGCTATAAATAGATCAATCATCATTAATACACTTGAGTATTTCCTTCTTTATGTAAATACTACTTGTTTACTCTCAGCATCACTCTTATCCTAACCCTTGAGTAAGGTTAGGTGATGAATAACCTCACTGGATTGATTTACATGTCATATCGAATTATGTCATGAGTCCTTAGAAGTTCCATTAGTGTATCATATCCTCTAGAGTTGTTCATAGGTTTTTGCTTACTTTTTGTTTGTATTTGTTCTTTCACACATTGCTCATTGCTTCCTTTTTGAGCTTTCGATAAGCTTAAACCCATTCAATGATCGGCCTTATCTGTTCTTGATCATAATTCACAACATCTTGGTATCAAAGTAAAGTTTTTTGTTTAAGTTACGATTTGTGTTTGAAGTTCTATTTATACTCTATTTTGCATGTGTGAAATAAAGCAAGTTATTGTATTATCTTAGCAGTTGTGTTTGCTAGTAGTATAGTTTCTGGTTTAGAGAAAAAGACTGATCCAAGTATAAACATTGTTGTTGGAGATGACAACAATAGAGTTGTCTACCATGGACGACAGTCTTAAGGAACTCCGAGAAGCACTAACAAGAGACTTGATGAGGTGGCTAACCTCTTAGCAGATTTGACCCGAGCTGTTCATGCATTAGCTTGTCGACCTACTGAGGCCACGCAAAATATCCCACTAGTTACTCAACCTTTTAGAAGTTAAAACCTAACTCAACCAGTTCAGGAGTAAGCAGACGAGTAAGATAAAGGATAGACCTGAGAGAACTGGATGAAGAGGATGAGGAAGAGTACTTTGAAGAAAAGCGAGCTAGAGTTCCTAGAGCATTTGACCATGTGATGCTTTGGATTCAAAGCTTCAATGGATCTAGGAGTGCTAATGAATGTTTAGAATGAGAAGAGAGAGTGGAGCGTGTTTTTGAATATTATCAGTATGAGGATTATGAGAAAGTGAGAATTACTATTGTTGAGTTCTCCAGATATGCCACTATGTAGTGGAAAAATTTCTAAACTATAAGGAGGCAAGAAAGCTATCGAGAGATTAATACTTGGCTTGAAATGAAAAGAATACTAAAAGTGGAGCCAAGATCTTCAACAAGATTAATCTGAAATATGGCTACCATCATATTCACACGAGGCCAGAAGATGACTAGAAAACTACATTTCAAACTCAACATAGACTTTATAAGTGGATGGTCATGCTGTTTGGCTTATCAAATGCCCCGAGCACTTTCATGAGGCTGATGAACCATGTACTGAGACATCTAATAGGAAAGTGTGTCGTGATGTACTTTAACAACATCCTTGTCTACAATACTGACATGCCGAGTCATTATAAGCATCTCCAAGTCGTCTTAAATATCCTTCGTGCCAAGAGATTATTCGGCAACTTGAAGAAATGTTACTTTTGTTAAGAGGAAGTGGTATTCTTAGGCTACGTAGTAAGTGGAGGAGGCTTACGAGTAGACGATGAGAAGATCCAAGTAATCGTCGAGTGGTCGACTCTTACTACTTATGCTAACATGAGAAGTTTTTGTGGATTGGCTTCATTCTATAGATGATTCATCAGGAATTTCAGCACCCTCGCTGCACCAGTTACTAAGCTAACAAAGAAAAACATCGACTTTTGATGGGGAGAAAGAGAGGAGAAAAGCTTTGTTGAGACAAAAAAAAAAAGATTGACCTTGGACCTGGTGTTAATTCTACCTGACTTCGAGAAAATATTTGAGTTGGAGTATGATGCATCAAGCATTGGAATAGGTACTATCCTAATGCAGGAAGGCCAACCAATTGCCTTCCACAATGAGAAGCTCAAAGGACCGCAGTTAAATTACTATGTATATGATAAGGAACTCTTAGCATTGATCCAAGCACTGCAAGTATGGCAGCATTATTTACTACTAAATGAATTTGTTATATATACTGACCATGAGTCGCCAAGGTACTTCCGAAGTCAGACTAAGTTATCGAAGCGGTAGGCGAGATAGGTTGAATTCCTTGAAGGATTCAATTTCATAATAAAATATAAACAAGGAAAGAGCAATGTAGTTACATATGCTCTTTCAAGAAGACATGTACTTCTAAATTAACTACAGAGCAGACTGTTTGGGTTTATAAGTATCAAAGAGCAATATTCTAAGAATCTACACTTTGGACCCATAATTACGTGATGCATTGATGGAAGAACAGTTGACAAGTATCATGTAAAAGATGGCTACTTGTTCTAAGGTGGAAAATTAAGTGAGTCGACTTATTCCCTAAGGGAGCTATTGATTAAGGAAGCCCATAGTAGAGAACTGTCAGGACATTTTGGGGAGAAAAGAACATATGAATTGCTAAATGGTCGATTCTTTTGGCTAAGAATGAGGCGAGATGAGCACTGAGTCGTTGAAAGATGTGCCATGTGCAAAAGGGCTATGTACCAAGTCGATCTTCCAACGAAACCTTAGACTGAATTAAGTATAAACTTTATTTTCAAATTACTACGGACTACCCGAGGCAAAGATTCTATAATGGTCATCGTGGATAGGTTCAATAAAATGGTACACTTTGTGCCCTGCTCTAAAACTAACGATGCTTTAGTTATTGTTGCTCTTTTCTTGCAGGAGATTGTACGATTACACGGTATGTTGAGAAGTATAGTCTCTGACAGGGACCTTAAAGTTCTTGAGCCATTTCTGGAGGACTTTGCAGCGTCAGATGGAGACCAAACTACTATTCATTACTTTCTGTTACCCTCAACTAACGGCTAAACAGAGGTGGTTAATTACACTTTAAGATTATTGCTCCAAGCTGTAGTAGGTAAGAACTTAGCCGATTGGGATGTTTACTTACTAGTGGTCGAATTTGCTTACAACTACACAGTACATGACACCACCAAGCAAACCCTATTTGAGGTTATCTATGGTTTCAACCCCGAACTATCCTTTGATCATACCCCTATACCTATACCCATGCAAGAGGACCTTAACACAAGAGCTAGAGTACAATCCCTTTAGAACATCTACAATAAAATCACTCAACACATTGATTAAGCTACTAAACGTATGCGAGAGAAGGCCAAGGGCAAGATAGCTAAATATCATCAGTCGGGAGACTTGGTGTAGCTATACCTAAGCAGAGAGAGGTTTCTAAGCAAGAAGAGGAACAAACTATCCCTAAAGGCTGAAGGACCTTTCAGAATCCTCCAAAAGATCAATGATAACGCCTACGTATTGGAGCTGCCTGAGGACTATAGGGTTTTTGACACCTTTAACATTATCGACTTCAATCCATATCACCCCGACGAAGAGCTGATTGAAGGCTAATTGGATTTGATCTAAAATCTAAATTAACTCGGAGGGAATAATAGGAATCAGGCTACTAGGCCTTTGACTTGTAGCAGAGCTTGAGGATTAGAAGGCCTAGCAAGGCGGATTCTTCTACTCTAGCCAACTCTTACCGAGGCTGAGTATATCCTTATCGACCCATTCTACATGCCAAGTTGAATGACTGCCTATTTCTCCTAGATAGTGTACCAAGAAACGAAAGGTCGAGACAACAATCAATCCTCATTCTTACTCATGCCTAGCCAATCACTTACGCGACATCCCTTTGCCAAGATGTCGAGAGAGAGAGTCCGGACTGACTAAGCCACCCTTACTCGAACAAGTAAGCTAACCATACTTTTTGTCCGCATCATCCAATAGCATCACTAATACAGTATCACCACGTATATAGAATCATGTGTAGAATCTGTTACACTAATGATTGTTTTTCTTAAATATTCATTTTTACCCTTTTGTATCTTGTACATTACTTCCTTAAAAAAATACCCTTTTTGTCTTTTCCCTTTTAAGCAAGTTGCTCTAACTTATGAGTACAAATACCTATATAATTGTAGTTGCAAATAGATCAGTCATCATTAATACAATTGAGTATTTCCTTTCTTGCGTAAACATTGCTTGTTTACTCTGGGCATCACTCTTATCCTAACCCTTAAGTAAGGCTAGGTGGCGAGTAACCTCACTAGATTGATTCGTGTGTCATATTGAATTATGCCATGAATCCTCGAAAGTTCCATTGGTGCATTATATCCTTCAGAGCTGTTCGTGGGTTTTTGCTTACTTTTCATTCATATTTATCCTTTCACACATTCCCTATTACTTCATTTTCGAACTTTTGGCAAGCTTGGACCCATTCAATAATTGGCCTTATTTATTCTTGATCATAGTTTGCAACAGGAACTCTTTAGTTGTTTAAGCCTTACTAGGCATACCCTTAATAGTAGGGGTAGTCTTCCTCTTGTACTAAAGAGACTTGATGCCTAAGAGCTTAGACACCTTATTAGCTACCAAAATGTGTTGGTCATAAAAGTTGAGTGAGATAGGCTTTAGTTATGGCCTTTGAATTATATTCTAAATAGGCCTATTAGCCTAATAGTACCTAATGAAGATGTTATAGCTAAGGTACTCCATTGAAACCTTTACATTCTTTCACTGTTTTGTCACTTAAGTACCATCTGGGTGTCCAAAGTAGTTCCTTAGCTTTCATGTTCTGAAAATATTGGACTTAATAACGGATTGCTATATTTTCAAGAAATTAGATTTATCCCTTAAAAGATTTGATGATATCATACTACTGTATGAACTCAACTTGGTTAAAGTCAAGTTGATGGCTCCTCATATGACTAATGAACTAGACCAAGATTAGAGCCATATTGGTCATCAAATCCTCATGCTTCTTTCTTTTGAGGTGATTCAACGAGCAAATTTATTCAACTAGGAGAGCAAGTATAAAGGACTTTCCTTTAAGGAACTGGGCCCCTATTTCTACAACTCTAAAGTGAACATGGCATTTCCCATCTAGGAATAGGATGGCAATGAAGATTACTAAAATATAGGCATTTACCCAATATTGGTGTCAAGTCTCTAGATCTGCATAGAAAATCTCCTACTTCTCCTTGCACTTCAACTTAGTCGAAAACCAGGCGGTGATGTCATCTATCCAAATGGTTTTCACTTGATCTAAGATTCGGTTTTCCTCACCCCTTCTAACTATCAATAACTTGCTAAAGGTTTTTGGTGCAGTAGCTTCAAGGCCCAGAGCATAAATATCATCAGTACTAACTGGAGCCCAAAGCAATTGGTAATACTCTTCAATAGTTGGATTCAGGTAGTGTAGGCCAAAGCGAAATGCAATGGCTTAGGGTTCCCAAAAATGTACTAAGGCATACATCAAAGTAATGTTTGGAACAATAGCTTGTAAGGACAATATAGGCCCAATCGTGCTCTTGATGAATTCTTGCCTATCTAGGTTGAAGAGTTGAAACCAAGTCTTGAGTGATTTCTAGCATCATGAGGCTAGTGGACATAAATCTCCTTAAAAGTAGTTTGAGTTAAGCTAGCCATATCTACAAAAGGTATAATTACAATTAAAACCTATTTTAAATTTATACGTGTAATCTTTACAAGTAGTTTACAAGGAAAATTAAAAGAATGATTACAAAGGAAGAAAATACAACATCTTTGTAATTGTAATCTCTTTGTTCTAGGTTTGACACATTACAAGTTCTTGCTAATCCTTTGAAAATGGGTTTCATGCAATGCAAAAGGAGAGTTCTAGAGGCTCTCAAGTTCTGTAACCTTACACATATTTGAAGAAATGATTTCTTAGTCATATCGAAACTTGAGTAGGGTAGTCTAATCGGCCTCGAAAGGTAGCTACGCCATAACATCCAAAGTTTATACAATGGCCCCCTCCTAAGACCTTGAGACAACTTAGTTCTGACTGTATCTACAACACATTTATGGAATCATAAACCCCTCCTAAAATAGCTGGAAAGAAAAAGATTAGTGCAATTATATAGAAAAGATATTTACAAGGGAATAATATAACTTAATATGGATATTTTGAAAAACAATTCTAATTTCAGAAGGTGTTAAATGGCTAGCTTATTTGACATCCCCAATGGAGTTGTCAAGATGTTGGCTTGAAATTTTCGATTTTTTCCATTTTCCTTAATTTGATTTAAATTAAACCTTATGCCTATTTAGTTTAAACCATCGACTAAAATTAAGAAAACCTAGTTTCTTCTTATTATTTTTTAAAATAAACTTGGAGTTGCTACCCGATAGAACCGACAAAAAGTAATTAAATTAGAACCGATTAGGTAAATCAATTCTAATTTAGCCACTAACTTACATTTTGAAATTTAAAAAAAAAAATCTTTTAAGAAACCAGATTTTCTTAGGTTTAAAGGATATCTTGTTAAACCTAAATGGGTACCCATTTAATCTTTTGAATTTAAATTTATTTTTCAAATCATCTATCTAAGAACAAAATTTATTCACAATTAGTAGATGGAATTACACTTAATTACAAAATAAAAAATAATGAAAAGTTATTTACAAAAGGGGAAAATATATATATATATATATATATATTTTCATATCTTAAGTTATCCCATAGGTGCTTACGTACTCGTTAATCAGGATCAAATTTTCATAGTTCATTTAAAAAAAATTAGTGGGTTAGTTTATTTTAGTTTTAAAAACGGTTTAGTATACGTTTTAATTAATTTGTTTTTATTTTAACAAAATTCTAATAAAAGTTTCTTAATTTGAGACCATTTTCATTTTGAAATTTCTAAAGGTCTAATTTTAGAAAAGGGGTTCCTTATCTTTTATTTTGAGAAAAATAATTTTATTGAGTGAGAAAAAATTATTATTTTATTATTTTTAAAAAATTTAAAAGTACCAATTTTTGGGAGTGGGGTTGTTGTAGAAAAATTCTAAAAAAACTTAATTTTAGGAAAAAAGGTTTTTTTTTTTTTCCTTTATAGTGAAAAGAAAAAAAATTTTAAGGTAAGAAAATTCTAAAAAATTTTAATAAAAAAGGAAAACTACTTAAACTAATATATATATATATATATATATATATATATATATTAGAAGACTAAATAAACAACTAATAAAATAAAATAATAAAAGAAGAAAGAGCACATACTTGGTTCGCACACGGGTTAACAAGAGGAGCTAGGTTCGAGTCGACGATCGAATCGGTTCTTATTGGATTAGTTCAGGTCAAGTCGAATCCAGATGTTCCAATCAAGTCGTACTTGAACAAATACTTGCAATAGCACCTAGATCCGACTCTAGCCTATTTCTACACCAAAAAGAATGGGAAACACAATTTTTAGGTGATTCTAATTGATTTAAGGGGGATATTGATGTAGGCCATAACTAATAACAAATAAGGCCGGTCGCTGGAATGAGTTTAAGCTTACTCAAAACTTAAAGNCATGAGCCTTAGCTAAGTGGGTTAACCTCAAGAGGAGGAGAGGCTACTAGAGGAAGGACATCGTTGTAGAGGGAAACTATGTTGCAAGTAGCTTATAACAAGAGTCTACCCAAAATCTTATAAAATGCAGTTTAATAGCAAATCCTACTGTTAAGCTACTCAGTAGAAGGAGATCTCAGAAGATCAGGGAAGGTTAAGGACATGATAGAACCTATGGAAGCTCAAATTTCTAAAGGAGATGATCTCAGATTACAATTGGCTAACATATGAATAGGGAAAATCCTACCATTAGGCCACTCAATAAAAGGAGATTTCGAAGGACTGAGGAAAGGTAAGGGCATGAAGGAACCTGTGGAAGCTAAAACTCATAGTGGAGATGATCTTAGATTAGAGTTAGCCAATGAATGAATAAGGTTAGTGATCTTATGGGGTTTAGATAATGGTAAGATGGTTGGCTTCATTACGAAGGCATCATTAATTTAAGTGAGGGAGAATGTCATGGTTTGAGAATTTAGAGCTGATCGTGACAACTTAACTTAGCAATGAAGCTAGTGGCACCAACGAGGGGATTTATATGGGAGGAGGTTCACTCTAAAAGCAGGTTCAGCTTCCCATGAGCAAATTGATTAAGAGTTGATGCCATTCTCATAATGAGGCTAATGTGAGCTAAAACCAATCAATATAGTCAAGCTTCCTAAACTTACGCAGGTTGGTGACAAAACCAAGAAGGTATTCCTAATGAGAAGGACAAGCTTGAAATTGTCATAGGTAAATGAGAAGAGAGGTTAGCTTACTACCTAGAGTATGAGTAAAAATGAGAAGTTGAAGGATGGTCAAGAATCATGCGAGCACGTTAGGAGGGATGAACCTCTTGTCTGGTGACGCTCTGACCTTAAAATGAACTTTTTTTATATATATTAACACATAGATAAATATGAATCACAATTCATGGGATAATCACATTACGGAGAATTACATATGATGCATGGATCTTAAATAAAGTTTGTTCACATAATTGTAAAATGATTGATAAGAACATGAATAATTTAAAAGAAATCCATCTCTAATATTTTTCAAGCTTGAAATCTTCAATTTTTTTTTTCCATTTTCCTTTATTTGACTTAAGCTAAACCCTATACCTATTTAGTTTAAACACTCAATTAAAATTAAGGAAATTCAGCATCATTTTTTTTCAAGAAAAACTTAGAGTCGCCACCCGGTATAATCGGGAAAAGGTGATTAAATTAGAACCAATTAAGTAGATTGATTCTAATTTAGCAATTTACCTACATTTTGAAAATTTTAAAATAAAAAATCTTTCAAGAAACTGGATTTTCTTAGCTTCGGGGGCTATCTTATTAAACTCAAACGGATATCATTTTAACTTTCTAAATTAAAATTTTTTTTTTCAAATCACCTATCTAAGAACAAAATTTATTCACAAATGGCAGATGAAATTACATATACTTATAACAGAAAAATATGAAAAGTTATTTACAAAAGGGGAGAAAATATATTTTTATATTTTAAGTCGCTTCGTAGGTGTTTACATACCCACTGGTCAGGATCAAACTCTCGTAGTTAATTTCAAAAAATTTTAGTAGGTTAATTTTTTTAAAACTTGAAGATAGTTAAGTTTACTTTTTAATTAATTTTTTTTGTTTTAAGAAAATTCTAATAGACGTTTCTTAATTTGAGGCCATTTTCGTTTTGAAATTTCTAAAGGTATAATTTTGGAAAAAGCGTTCGTTATTTTTTGTTTTGAGGAAAATAATTTTTTCTAAGTAAGAAAAAATTTTATTATTTTATTATTTTTAAAGAAAAATTTAAAAGAACCAAATTTTGGAAACAAGCTTATTATAGAAAAATTCTTAAAAAACTTCATTTTAGAAAAAAGGTTTTTCTTTTCTTTTTATTGAAAATGAAAAATATTTTAAAGGAAAGAAAATTATGAAGAACTTAAAAAAAAAAAAAAGAAAACTATTTAGACTAATTTATTTATATATATTTTTAGAAGACTAAATAAACAACTAATAAAATAAAATAATAAAAGAAGAAAGAGCACATACTTGGTTCGCACACGGGTTAACAAGAGGAGCTAGGTTCGAGTCGACGATCGAATCGGTTCTTATTGGATTAGTTCAGGTCAAGTCGAATCCAGATGTTCCAATCAAGTCGTACTTGAACAAATACTTGCAATAGCACCTAGATCCGACTCTAGCCTATTTCTACACCAAAAAGAATGGGAAACACAATTTTTAGGTGATTCTAATTGATTTAAGGGGGATATTGATGTAGGCCATAACTAATAACAAATAAGGCCGGTCGCTGGAATGAGTTTAAGCTTACTCAAAACTTAAAGAGAGTGATGGGAATGTGTGAAGAACAATAAAAGTAAAGTAAGCAAACCCACGAATATCTCCAATGATATGATGCACCAAAGAAAACTTTCGAGGATTCACTGCACAACTCGATGTAACGCACGAGATGGTTTAATGAGGTTACTTATCACCTAATTTTACTTAAGGGTTAAGATAAGAGTGAAAAGAGTAAAGAAGCTATCAAGAGCAATGCTCACAAAAAGGTATATTTAGTATATTAATGATAAGATAATTGGTCATGCCTTAAGACTATATGTATAGGGGGGTATTATACCCAAGAAATTAGGGCAACTTGCCTAAGTTAGAAAAAGACAAAAAGGATAATGTCTAAAAGAAGTAACGTACAGGGATTACATAGGGTAAAAATGAAATTTCAAGGAGATTAATGATTATCACAACAAATTCCTTCATGTAAGCCTGGGAAACGTAATAACAACTTAATTAGGGATGCTCCTAGTAGAAATAAAAAGGATTGTGGGGTCAGGATGGATAGCCAAGCAAGGGTGCTAAGTAGACCTAAACTCATTCAAGAAAAAGGTACCTCCAAATGTGCACTAGGACTCCCGACTTCTTAGTACCAATGTTGCTAAGATAGAAGTCTACTTGGTCAAGGCAAAGTAGATGTGTGGGGTTAGGCTATCAGGAGGGCATTTATCCAGTTGTCAAACAACTTTTGAGAGATGAGGAGTTACTTAGCTCGGTAAAAGGAGTTTATCAGCAACAAAGATTAGCTCAGCTTCCGTAGGAGTTAGCTGGAGTAGCAGGATTCATTTTGTGAGTCCTTCAAGGCCTCAAGCTCGACTGTGCATCAAAGGTCCAGTAGTTCAATTCCTATCATTCCTTCTTGGTTAATTTGGATTTAGGATCAAATCCAACTAATCTTCACTCAATTCTTCCTCAAGGTGATAGGGGTTAGGGTTAGCAATGTTAAAGGTGCTAGAAACCCCATAATCTTCAAGTAGTTTAAATCTATAAGCATTATTGTTGATCTTCTAGAGGATTTTAAAGGGGCCTTTAACTCAAGCAGATAACTTGTTCTTTCTCCTACTTGAGTAACCTCTCCTTACTCAAGTGTAACCATATTAGGTCTCTACGCTAAAACTGTACTAGCTTCCTTCCCTTGACTCTTTCTTACATTTTCTTTGTAGCTTGATCAATCTGCTAAGTAACTTTCTCATAAATGTATTATAGGGACTAGACTCGAGCTCTTGTGTCAGGGTCATCTTGCTTGGACACGAGTACATGGGTGCGATCAAAGGGTAGCTTAGGATTGAAGCCATAAATGACTTTGAAGGGAGTCTGCTTGGTGGTGTCATGCATAGTTTAGTTGTAAGTGAATTCTACTATGGGTAAACAGATGTCCCAATCGGTTAAGTTCTTTCCTATTGCAGCTCGAAGCAATGATCCCAAAGTACAATTGACCACTTCTATTTAGCCATCAGTTTGGGGATGATAGAAACCGCTGAATAATAGTTTAGTCCCCATTTGACCCTATAGAGTTCTCTAGAAGTGACTCAGGAACAATGAATCTCTATCCGAGACTATACTCCTTGGCATACCGTGTAAATGGATAATTTCTTGCAAAAAGAGAGAAGCAATAGTCGAAGCATCGTTAGTCTTAGAGTAAGGCACAAATTGTGCCATCTTACTAAATCTATCCACGACCACCATTACAAAATCTTTGCCTTAGGTAGTTATAAGTAATCTGAAGATAAAGTCTGCTCAACTCGGTCTAAGGTCAAGTCGAAGTAAGTAACGACATTGCTTTCCCTTTGTCAGCTCAACATTTGGCCCTCTTGCAAGTAGCATAACTCTCAAGCACTTAGTGCATGTCATGTCTCGTTCTTAGCTAAAAGTATAGCCCTTTCAACAACTTATATGCCTTCTACTAGAATGAGCTTCCTTAAACTTCATTGATAAGTAACTCCTACAACGATCATGTTAGCATACATAAATTTTCTCTTTGGAACAGATATCTATCTTCTACATGATACTAATCCATGGTTCTCCCGTCAACATAGGGCTCAAATATAGGTTCAAAATGTGGGTCTTTAGGGTACTGTTCCTTAATGCTTGCAAACCACAACAATCTGGTCCAAAACTCGATCAAGAGGACATGTCTCCTTAATAGAGCATCAGTAATGACATTGTTCTTGCCTTGCTTGTATTTTATCATGAAGTTGAATCCTTCTAGGAATTCAACCCACCTCGATTGTCGGTTTGACAACTTGGTTTGACTTTTGAAGTACCTCAAAGACTTGTGATTGGTATATATGACAAACTCTCTTAACAATAGATAGTGCCGCCACACTTGAAGTGCTCGAATAAGAGCTAAGAGTTCTTTGTCATATACAGAGTAGTTCAATTGAGGTCCTCTAAGCTTTTCGCTGTAATATGAAATTGGTCGGCTTTTTTGCATTAGCATAACACCTATACCAATGCCTAACGCGTCACATTCCAACTTAAATATCTTCTTAAAGTTTGGTAAAGCTAATACAAGTACGGAAGTCAACCTTATCTTCACTTCAACAAAACTTCTTTCCTCCCCTTTTCCTTACTTAAACTTAATGTTCTTCTCCACCAATTTGATAAGGGGTGCAATAATGGTACTAAAATTTCTAATGAACCTTCGATAAAAGGATGCTAGTCCATAAAAGCTTCTTACCTTAGCACAAGTAGTAGGAGTTGGCCACTTAACAATAGCTCGAATCTTCTCATCATCTACTTATAACCCACCTCTACTAACTATATAAAGTAGTAATACTGCTTCCTCCTAGTAGAAGCAACACTTCTTTAAATTGCCTAATAGTCTCTCGGCTTGGAGTACATTGAGCATGGTACAGAGATGTTTACAGTGGCTTGCAAAGTCAACACTATGCACTAGGATGTCATTAAAGTACACTATGGCTCACTTCCTAATCAAATTTCTTAATACATTGTTCATCAGTCACATGAAAGTGCTTATGGCATTCAACAAGCCAAAAGGCATTACCATCTACTTATAAAGTCCAAGCCAAGTTTTAAATGCAGTTTTCCACTCATCTCCTTGTCTCATTTGGATTTGGTGGTACCTTGACTTCAGATCTATCTTGTTGAATATTCTAGCACCATTTAGTTCATCTAACATGTCATCTAGCCTTAGGATGGGGTATCCATACTTGATCGTAGTCTTATTGATAGCTTTGCTATCAACACACATATGCTAAGTTTCATCCTTTTTCAGCATTAAGAACGTTGGTACAACATAAGGGCTGAGATTCTCTCTTACATAACCCTTTCCCAACAATTCATTGACTTGTCTTTGGAGCTTAGAAGCCTACTCGAGATTCATCTAGTAAGTTGGCTTGTTTGGTAGGGCAATACCGAATACCAAGTCAATGTGGTGTTCAATGCCTTAGAGAAGGGGTAGCCCCTTTGGCAACTACTCAGGAAACAAGTCAATATATTCATTCAATAGTTCCTTAACTTCCAAAGATAGTTCACCCCACTCCTTCAACTTTAGTAATCAGCTAATTAATAGGAAGGTCGGCATGTCAACTTTAATAACCTCTCAAAGTTTAGCTTTACTCAACACCAAAGCTTTCTTTGATCTACGAACTAGTTTAGCTTACAAATTGCTAACTTGACTCAATGTCTTAGGGCCCAATGTAATCTTCCTCCCATCTTTCTTAAGCACATATGTATTCCTATATCCATCATGGGTAACTCTTCGATCATAAAGCCAAGGTCAACCTAGCAGTACATGTGATGCACACATGGGCAACACATCATAAAGAATTTCGCTAAAGGTAATTCCTAATGGCAATCAATAGTAATACTTGCTGCGTGAAGTGTAGTGCTCGTTTCTCTTTTAGCTAGTGTAACTTATACTATTTTGGATGTGTGGTAGTTGGTAACTTTAGCTTCTTGATCAGATTAGTAGATACCACATTGGTGCAACTCCCATTATCTACTATGAGTGTACATAGCTAATCATTCACTTTGCAAGTGATGTGAAATAAATTCTTTCTTTGCTCCTCTTTGTGTAAAGGTTCCAAACTCATCTTACATCTAATAACTAGGATCAACTGATTTAAGTCCTTGACAAACACATCTTCCTTGATCAGTTCATTCCCTTAAGTGGTTTCCTTCTCGAAAACAGTCTCTTCCTCAGGTCCCTCATCAGTATTATTCACTTCAAGCTTCGAGACGTCTCCTTTGATGATCATAGTTCATCGATTCGAACACTAAGTAGCCACGTATCCAAACCCCTAGCATTTAAAGCACTTGATCTTACGCTTTCACTCTTAGGTTAGCCCTTCTATTTAGTCCTAACATATGTTCGTCTAGTTAACTTGGTACTTAGTTAAGTTCGGTAACTTCCTTAAATAAGTCAGCTCATCGGGGGTCAGGTCAGCATCTAGCTCTTTCTTTATCTCTCTACTCATTGGGCTATCACTTCTTAATCCAGTGAGGAAACTAGACACTATTCAGGTTGATAGCTCTTCCACTTTATAGCAAATCATGAGTATTTGGAACTCCTGAACATACTCGTCAATAGTTCAGTCTCCATGTCTAAGCTCTTGAAGCTAAGTAAAAGTATCTTGTAAATAAGTATTCATCACAAATCTATTTCTAAGTATCCTCTTCATCTCAAGCGAAGTATTAACCTCTTTATATCTTTCTCACTTCCTCATGATCTAAAAGTTCTTCCACCACATGGCAACATATCTTGAGAACTCAATGACAACAGTCCTTACCTTCTCTCGATCTTCCTATTGATAATAATAAAAAACTTGCTCAACTTTCTCCTCCTAATCTAAATAGTCATCCGCACTCCCAGACCTGTTGAAGCTCAGAATCTGAAGCTTCATATGATTGGTAGCTAGGAGTGCTCTAACTCGCTCTTCTTCTTCATATACTTCTCTTCATCATCATCATCCATATCTCTTAAGTCAATCTTTCATCATACTCGTCTACCTACTCCTCCACCTTGAACTTATCGAACTGGGTTCTAACCTTTAGCAAGTCAAGCAACCTACACAACCTCAACAAGTCAATAAGCCATCACATAAATATCTCTAGTTAAATCAACTAAGGTGTTGGCCACCTCATCTAGTCTCTCATTCGTACTTCTAGGGATGCCTCCATGGTAGACAACACCATTATTGTTGTGTCCAATGTCAGTATTAACACTGGGATCCATCATCTTCTTAACAAAACTCAATAAATAAACTTCAAATCTGAGGTACAATAGTTACTACTCCAACACTCACAAATGTCTAAGGAATTCGCAAACACAACAACTACACCAATGAACAATAAACTTAACCAAAATTTGCTCTATTTTCGTAGGCCTGAAATAGGGTAAAACAGAGTATATACGAAAACAAACTACTACACTCTTTTACTTACTCGAACACTTTAAGGAATCTCTACACAACTTTGACACATTATTGCTAGAGGTGTGCAAGCAGGCTTTAGCCTACGGGCAAGCCCATTTAACTAGCTTTTTAAATGGGTTTGGGTCAAGGTCTTTTAACCTATTTAAAAGCAAGCCAAATAAGCTCAGCTCATTTAACCTGTGGGCTAAAGTGGGCCGATTTAGGTTGGCCTGTTTAGTATATTTATGCCTTTGGCCCGTAGACCGGCCCATTTAACCAATTTGCATACCTCTAATTACTGTTGCAGACATAACTTCACAAGGATCCACATATAACTTACCTAAATGAAACTTCCGCTCTAATACCAAGATAATGTAAACTGTAACCAAGAATAAACAAGGCCAGTCATTAGGATGGGTCTAAGCTTGTCAATAGCTTGAAAAAGGTGATGGGAATGTGCGAAGAACAATAAAAGTAAAGTAAGTAAACCCACAAATAGCTCCAAGGATATGACGCTCTAAGGAACTTTCAAGGACTCATGGTATAAATCAATATAATGTAGAGATAGTTCAATGAGGTTACTCATCACTTAGCCTTACTTAAAAGTGAGGATAAAAGTGAAAAGAGTAAACAAGCTATCAAGAGCAATGTTCACAAAAAGGTATATTCAGTATATTAATGATAAGATTATTAGTTATGCCTTATGGCTAGATGTATAGGGGGTATTTATGCTTAAGAAATTAAGGCAGCTTACTTAAGTTGAAAAAGACAAAAAGAATAATGTCTAAAAGAAGCAATGTACAAGGATTACAAAGGGTACAAATGAAATTTCAAGGAGATCAATGATTATAGCAACAAATTCCTTCATGTAAGCTTAGGACACATGGCAACAACTCATTTGGGGATGCTCTTAGTAGAAATAAACAAAATGGTGGGGCTAAGATGGATGGCTGAGCAAGGGTGTCAAGCATAACTGGACCCATCTAAGAAAAAGGCCTTCAAATATGTGCTCGATACCCATGTTGCTGGGATAGAGGTCTGCTCAGTCAACATCGAATAGAAGTGTGAGGTTAGGCTATTAGTAGGGCATTCGTCTAGTCAGCAAACAACTTTCGAGAGATGAGAAGTTACTTGGCTTGACATTAAGAGTTAGTCAGTAGCAAGGATTAGCTCGGCTTCTATAGGAGTCAGTTGGAGTAGGAGAATTTGTCTTGTAAGTCCTTTAAGGCCTCAAGCCCGACTACATGTTAGAAGTCCAATAATTCGATTCCTATCAAGTATAGTCAATGCCACAAGTTGTTTTAGTTGTTTCTAGGATGTTTGAAGTTAGTAGTGATGATGAATGAAGGTTGCAGTGGTTGATCGGTGGAACGGCGAGGAGCCACAGCCAAGGGAGATGATGGTGGCTATGAGTTACTGGACGTATGGTGGTTTAAGTTTATATATTGGTTCAAAATCCACTAGAATAGAGTAATTCAAAGAGAGAAAAAGCTTAATTTGAGTGTATTTGGGTGAATTCCAAGTTGTCATTTGTCCTCAATGTAAAGTGTAGCACCCGATTTATACTATTGGAACTCAGATTTTATTCCTAAAAGTGCAAAAATGGATGATCATGGCCATATAGATTTAAGATGTTCTTTCCTGATTAGTCTCCAAAACTTGAAGAAAGTTTTGGTTTAAATGATGAAAATAGTCAAGAACACGTCGATGAACAATATTTATAGCTTTGATTTGGAGGAAATTTCTAAAAGAATTGGATTTTGCAAAATTCATTCAAGTATATTTATAATTTTTTTCCTTTTACAAGCTCAACTTAATCCGTGATTTAGAGAAATTAAGATGCGTTTTTGGTTCCAATTTGTAATATCCTATGTATATTTTCCAAAAACATAAAATATAGGTTAATTTCTTAAGATATATAGTTGGAATATGGGTTGAAAATATGGGGTGCGAAAGAGGTAGTTTCCTATTGTATTCCTTGCAATTTGTGAATTATGAATAGGGAAAGAGGAAGGAAATAGGCACATGGATCACTTACTACGCTCTTGTCACATGTACCATATTGAATTTTAAAGCTTTATCCATTCTAATTTGGTCTAGACGGCTCCAATTAAATGGAGTCGATCCTAGCTTCCCCATTATATTATTTTTTTATTAATATAAAAATAAAAATGAATAAATAAATGAACAAAATAAAACAACATAAATACTAAACTTAGGTCCAACTAAAAAAAACTTACCTAAATTGTACATACTAAAAAATTAAATAATTTCAAAAATACACTTAATTTGATAAAATAAGAAAGCCTATTTTATGTGTTCTAATGACACCAAAAACTCTTAAAGAAAAACTAAAATTACAAAAGGGCAAAAATGGGGTTTCTACAATATTCATTCATGAAAAGAACAGTTCTTCAAATTTTTAAGAACATGCAACTATATAAGACCTTAAGTACAACCCTAATATGAGATAATGAAGAAATAAATAAAAGAAATAACCAAGGAAACATGCTTCATCTAGATGTCTTGTGACTTTGTATAAGTGTAATAATGTTAAGACCTCTTACTCTAATCTCGATAACTTCATTCGAATCTCCTATGACAGATTCAGATGAAGTCTTCATCAAACTTAGGTCTAGTTTTACAAATTAGTTGATATCTTGACTTACGGAATTTTCTCCACTTCTAACACTCATATGATAACTCAAACCATTATTTACTAGTAAGGCTTTCATTTACTTGATAAATTTCATGTATAAAGAGGAAACTGTATAATATAAAAGACTATCTTAATTGTTACACAATTCTAGCTTAAAAAAAGACAAAAGAAATGAAATATCTATGTATCTATGAAAGAGAGAAAATGTCGAACAACTATAACATAAGAAAGAAATAGAAGCACCCAATCATTTGTAATATCATGCATAACTCAAAGAAGATCTTGAGCAACTCATTCTTAGAAAATTGCTAAATCTATGTGTTGTAACATATAGCAAATGATCATATATTCTTACCATTTAGAACATTCTTTAATTTTTCTAGGCAACTTTAGAAGGAATTGTAAAGATTGTTGATGTGCTTATACAACATTAAAACAATGTCACAATTAAATTTACTATTTGTTTTCTTTTTGTATGTAACTATAATGTCTTGGAACCTAAGAAGGCACAACCCTACCACGTATTAGCCTTAGGAGATGACATACTGAGGCATCTAGTAATCTACCACCTGCCTATAATCCACAAATAAATAACTACCATCAACTCACATTGAATATCTCTTCAAATGTTAAATACGGGTAGTGTAATTTAACCACTTCTCCTAAATACATAATAGATGTAAGCATTCTATTCAATTATTGAAACTTCTCAAACTTGTCTAATATTTAACTTAAATAAAACTCATAATTCTAAACAAGGAGTCTCATACTCTAGACAATATATAAAATCAATAGGAAGTCACAAGCAACCCTTATAATCCACAAAATAAAATTCATAATCAAATAACTATTCAAAACTCCCAAACAGTATCCAATTCAATTATCAAGTGAAACCTATCTCATTGTCAAAGTAGTAATAGCTAGTCTCTTCATCAAAGTAATAATATTCATAGTTAGACTCCTCATAAATTCTCCATAGAATCTATACCTGCAACTGAAAAACAACAAGCGTAAAGTATGAGCTACATCTAATACGTGACATTAAAAACATTTGCATTATTACGCCCAGCAAATGTTCACATGCAAACATACATAACACAAGTATAATTATCTTATTTGTTAGCCAACAAACAACATAATTCCAACGTTTTGTAGCTTAGAGTTACTCATGACTCCTATACTTACAATATACATACATACATATATATATTAATATTGGTATAAGTTCTACACATCACTCATGTAACCCTTTCTAAAATCTAATTAGGTTATCTCAATAATAGAACCCTTATTAGGTAAGTTATGTAATATCACTAGGTGTCTCACCAACCCATTAGACCTTACTAATGGAAAGTTGAAGCTAGGTACAAGTAGCACAAAAATTAATGAGTCCAAGTTTGAATTTATTCCAATTAGTCCATTGAATTAGTCAAGCACAACAACCAATCACATATCTTGTACCTAAATTTGGAAAACAACTAATACTGTTACTTCTATCTATATCAAGAGTTTGTCTAAGGTTAACACCTGTTATACATTATAAAAGACAACATTTAGAAACTATCTTCTAAGATTTCATATCTTAACTTGGTTCCCCTATTTCTTACTTGACTCTTGAGTTCAAATAATTGTTATCTAAGTTTTTAAAACCAATGTAGACTCCTAAGAAGGTTTAGAATAGATTAGATTATGATTTAGAATATTAGGAACAAGGAAAAGAAAGAATAAAGGAAGATACAAGTTCATGGTGAGGAATCATGGTCATAAACTTTAGCTGTTGTTCCTTTCTCTTGTAATATAGAAAGAACACGATTTGGATCATAGCTATAGGCCTTAGTCGTGATCGTCTTGTCTAAGATTTTCCTCTCCTTCTCTACGCCTAAAATTCACTTTAACACTCCTAAGAAGATCACATTCAAGACTATACTCATGTCTTTGATCGTAATTACCTCGAATGGATTTCTTTCCTCCATTCTTAACAATGCTACACTAGCAACCACCTAAATACTCTCCAAATGCCAAAAACCAACCGTTCATAGCCCCTTTCAATCATCAAAATGAACCTTAATTATCTACTCCTTACAAAATTCAAAACAAAACAAGAGATTAAGAGTACTTACCCAATTCCTCAAAGGATTGGCACTCAAAAATCAATTACCACTTTTGAACATTGTAAAACATGAATTCAATGAGGTTTTTTTCATCACTCACTATAGAAAAACGAATTCACCAATATCAACCATAGACAACTTACCTTAAAATCATGTTATCTTAGCAAACCTAGCTTTCTCTTATGATTTTTTAGCAAGTTTAGAGATCGGAATTTTAGTCTCATTGTTCTAAGACTGTGAAAGCGTTTTCTATTAGTTAAACAAGGGATTTAAAAGAGTGTTAGGGTTAAGAGTGCTTCTAAACTTTTTATTGACTAAAATGCACTTATTGGCATTAGTCAATTACATGCCATATCAACCCTATTCCATAACCTTATTTTATTTCATTTTATGTTTCTAGCTTTATAGTAAAAATCGTTTAAATCACAAATTTGACACCGTCATGCTTACTTAAGAGGAATGGTTATTTCATTTTCCCCATATCTTTTTTGGAATGACTATTACTACACTAACTTGTAATTTAGAAACATAATAATTATTCAATGAAAAATCTCTATTATGTAAAATAAGTAATTTATACTCTTACCAACATGGATAGCAATTTATCGCTTATTCCTTATAAGTTCTTTTGCTACCTTGAAATCTTAAACCCATTATAGACCCAATTTGCCATCATTAACCAACCAGTAGCAATTATTAGGAACCAACCACCTTTGTCCAATGCCACACTATCTCTTCTCTCTCTCTCAAGCTAGAAAATACATGAGCTTATGTTACTTAAATCATAACTTTAGTGCAACCATGTAAAGTTAAGGATAGAAGAATCTAGGTTTTGCAATTAGGCGTTGTTTAATAAGTTTGAGTAGGTTCAAGCTAGTGTCAGCTATAGGTTGTGAGCTAGTTTGAATCAATTACGTTATAGGTCACCAACATAAGTTTGGTGTATATTGTTAGTCAGTTGAATTGTATCTAGTGTTAGTCATGAGTATGAGCTAATGGGTCCAAGCAAATATAGTATGGTTATGGGTTCAATTTGGTGGGTTTAAGTTTAGTCTAGTATAGGTTAGAATGTAAGTTGGTGGGTTTGAATTGAGTTTAACATGGTCATAAGTGTAAGCTAGTGTGGTTAGATTTAGGAATTGGCATTATAATTAGGGTTTAGATAAGAGATGGATACTATGGTTGTGATGGTAAGAAGATGGGATAATTTGTCGTTTTAATTCAATTTTTAATTTAATCAAGACTCTTATAAGCTAGTAATATTAATATTAGCATCCTAATGAATGGGGTTGGCTCAAATCCTCCCTTCCATTATACTTGCTAAAAAAAAAAAAAAGAAAAGTTCTATTCCTAATTTATCTATATTATAACATTTATGTTAATAAATAAAATATTAGAGTATTACTTATCTAATTTATCATTATAAAGTAAAAAACTATTGCAAATTTGTTACATTTTAAGAAGTGGATATGCAACATGTCATTTATAAACCTATGGAGAAATTAAACAATGATTAGAGTTGTGATTTAGACTATATGGTAAAATAAGCCAAATCTAATGATTAGTTTCCATTAAAAGTTGCCTTATGTCTTATGTCTGACTAACATGGAGAGGTATAGTTTTAATGTATTATAATTTATGATATGAGTTTAAAAAAAGGGGTAAATTCTATATTTGGTATCTGAATTTAGTGTATTTTTGTGATTAAGTACAACTTTAAAAGTCTTAATTCACCAATTACAAAGTTTTTCAACCATTATAATACTCCTCTAACTTTATTTAGGTAATTAATTATAGGGAAAAAGTATACTTTTAGTCATAAACATTGACCTACTTTTCTAGTTAAGTCCTAAATCTTGTCTTTTTGTTCTATTTAAATTTTTAATATTTTTAAAATCTTACAAAAGTATAATTTCGTGAAATCATTTAATTTTTTGCCCATTTTTGGCATGTTTTGTCTATCATTAGACTTAAGATAGTTGGCTAATGTGGTTAGGGTTTGTGCAAATTGGTTGAGCTCTTATTTCTTACTTTTAATTAGTTTTTGTAATTTTTAATTATTTTATTGTGTTATGTAATTAGATATATTTAATATTATTTTTATTACATTACATAATGAAATACATTTAATGTTATCATTTCATTGAATTAATTATTATGGACCAATATGAAGTCGAAATATGTAATGGATGGATAGATAATTTAATAGATTTGATGCAAGTTTTATTTTTGCAAAGTTTTGCAAATATTGGGGACTCAAATAGAAGAAGAAAAGGGCTAGGGGCTCAAATAAAAGACCAACTAGACACTAAGGACTGAAAATGCAATTTCCCCTTAATTATAAAAATGTGCAAAATGTAAGTAATTAGTTACAAAAATAGATAAGTTTGTATATAAATTAACAAGTTTTATATAGAGATGTAATGCCCTAAAACCTAGAGAACACAACCTTGCGATGTATTGACTCTACAAGTGGGTATGCTAAGGCCTCTAGTGTTAGGCTTTAGGTCTAATTCATATAGGCCCAAATGCCATAACAAATAGAATTTAAAAAAAAAAGGAAAAATAAAATAAAACCTAAACCCTACCATATTAATACGTTGAATGTTAAGGAGATATCGCCACAACATAACGTAGAAATTAAAACGAGGTAATTGACAATGCATGTGTTGGCATCAATAGAGAGACTTAAAGGAGACTCCTTCATAAGTCTTTAAACTTGGAGAAGATGAGGAGGAAATTAATTCAATCAAGTGACTTTAAATCGACAATGAGATGGTCTAGTGAATCCCAATTGCAATGAAACTTCTTCAATTGCATTTGTGGCATGGAGTTCTAGAAGATCATTATTTTTGTTTCTTGTTAATCCTTCTTAGTTGTTTAAGTTGAACTTCATTTTCGTAATTTCGCAAATTGTCATATTTTATGATTTTGTTAGAATCTACTATTGATGGTGATGATTGTTTATCTTCTAGTATAACTAGTAAAGAGATACTATATAAGCTCATTATTGTCAATAGTAGAAGATTTTGCGCTATGATATCTTGCAGTTTTTCTCCAATTGAAGTTTTCCACATTAAACCTTAATGTTCATTATTATTAGTTTAGTGTATTATATTGTTTATCACTATAGGGAAGAGAAAAATATTTGTCATTATTTTTTCTAATAAGTGGTATTAGAGTTAGGATTTAAATATATATATATATATATTATTGGTTTTTTTGTGTTACAAGTATGGTGGAAGCATTGGGTTACCTAGTTACTTATGCAAGGAGAGTGGTGTTTTAGCAATTTAAATTACAAAAATGTATTGTGCTATCTACCATTGAAGTAGAATACATTGCCATTATTGAAGCCTCTAAGGAAGTTTTATAGATGAAAAAAAAATTTAGAATAACTGGTTCAAGCTTAGAAGAATTTAAATTTATATTACGATAGCTAGAGTACAATACATCTCAACATGAATCTGACTTTCCATTCTAGATTAATATGTATTGATAGAATTTGAAATGCATTGGAAGAGAAGCTTTTGAAGCTAGAGAATATCCACACTAATGGTTTAGACATGATGACTAAAGCCTTATATGGAGAAAACCTTATTGCTTGTTGACAAATAATCAGTGTGATGAAGCCCCCCATATGAGTTAAAGGGGGAGACTTTTGGGCTTTAGGTCCAATTCATATGGGTCGAAAAAGCCATAACAAATAAAGTTAAAGAAACAAGAAAATAAAAGCAAAGCCTTACTAAGTTAAAGGGGGAGATTGTTGAGCTTTAGGTGCAACTCATATGGGTCGAAAAGCCATAACAAATAGAATTAAAGAAACAAGAAAATAAAAGCAAAGCCTTACTAAATATATATTAATATGTTGAATGTTAAGAAGATGCGACCACAACATAACATGGAAACTAAAATGAGATAAAGAAGAAATAGCACTTTGATAGTGTATGCATTGGCATTGATAAGGAGACAAAGAGAAGATTCCTTCATTAGACTATAAACTTGGAGAAGACAACGAGGAGATTAATTCAATCAAGTGACTTTGAATCTACATTTAGATGGTCTATTGAATCTCAATTGTGATGAAACTTCTTCCATTAAATTCGTGGCATAGAGTTCTATAAGATCATTACTTTCATTTCTTGTCAATCCTTTATAGTTGTTCAGATTGAATTTGTATTTTTGCGATATCATGAACTGTCATATTTCGAGATTTTGTCAAAATCCACCGTTTTCGGTAAAGATTGTTTATCCACTAGTGTAACTAGTAAAGAAATACTTTATTAGCTTATTATTGTTAACAATAAAGGATTTTACACTGCGTGGTCTTATGATTTTTTTTTTCCCAATTGGAGTTTTCCACGTTTATTGGTGTTCATTGATTATTATTATTTTTAGTTTATTATATTGTTTATCACTTTAGGCAAGAGATAAAATATTTTGTCGTTATAGGACTTTATTTTCCTAACCTCTAGTAACTTGCAACCAATCTCTAATTCCACAATAAAATACAGTTTCTTCCAACTCACATAAATAACGATCTCCGTGATACATAAATAATGCGCAGTGTAATGAAACCACTCAATTCATTAATTACATCAATTATCTAAAAAACCTGTACAATCATAACAAGTAGAGCGCATAGCTCAAACATCTAAGCTAGGATAATAAACCAATCAATGAGTCTCAACCACTCTAAACATATTAACTCAACAAGTTAATGGAAGTCTCAAGTGACTTTCCTAACAAAAACTAACAAGTATCCATGCTAAACTTAAATTACACCAACAAATCCATGAATCAACAAAGAGAGTCTCAACTCCTAAAGTGTCCAATACATTTACACAAATCTCATCCTATCATTAATGTAGTAATGATCATTCTCTCCATCATAGTAACAGTAATCACATCTAACATCATTGTAACTCTTAGATCCATCATATGTACTTATACCTACAGTTGAAAAACAAAGCCCCTGAAGGGTAGGTAACCCTTAATTTGAAATACATACACATGTGCATGAATAAGCATTTACATGACTACATGCATCTTACGTATCATTATATGCAACATACATAGGTTTATTATCTTTATTAAGTTCAACAAATAGTACAATCTTAGCATCTCAAGACTTAGGGTAAGTTATAACCTCAAACACTAATAATATGTAGATACCATATAGTATTGATGTTGGGGAGGACCCAACATCTAAGTAACCCTTTCTGAAATTTACCTAGGTTGTCTCAATGTAAGACACCACTCAAGACAACATTGCACAAATATCACTAAGTTCTTTGCCAATACACTAGTTTCCTTAGGATGATGGCTAAAGCCAAATATACGCAATACATTAATTAATTGAGCTAGATATGCATCTAGGTCCATTTACGTTTGCTAGCCTAACATGTATGAATATATAACCAAGTATCCTATACCTAACCTAAGTGACTCGTTTGACACTATAATAAACTCTCTACAACCTTTCAAAAGATAAGCAACCATCTCAACTTCTTTCTTTACATATCACACACACTCTCTCACTCTAAATACCTTAAAACCTTCATCTTCAACTCAAGCATCAAAGAGAAACAAGGGTCAAACTTTGATAAAGAGATATTTAGAAATCGTTTTGATGTAATAAACTTGTTTAAAAGCATGTTAAAAGCAATCAAGACTTGAAAATGGGCTTTAAAAAACCATAGGAAACAAGATATAAACTTTATGTGGCCTTTTGAATACTTGGTGTCTAAATGCCATAAGGCTTGGTGTTTAGATGCCAACATTTTGGGAGTGAAACTCCCTTAACGTCATATGACAAGGGGGAAGGTACTCGAATGCCTTCTAAAATCTATAGATTGCAATGCATAACTAACACCTCCTTCGATCCTTACTTTCATTCTACTTATGAACAACCTCTTATAAACCCTTTCTCCTATAATATAACTTCCTTTGCTTCACTCTAAAGCATCCCTTCTCCACCAATACAAAATCGACAACCTTTCTCCACAATTCAACCCAACAACAGTAACTTTGAGCAAGTCCAAACCTCATTAAGAACAAGGGATTTGGAAATGAAACTCATATGTAAGCTTGTTGGCATCCTCACCTAACTCATAATCTTATGTATAAATTGCTGTAAAACACACCCCACAACAAATTTCCTCAAGCCTTGCCAAGAAAAACGAATTTTATCAAGAACAAACAAAGCTTACTAAGAATCCCTTCTTTGATGTGTTTTCCTTAACATTTTTCTTGTTAGTCTTGTAAATTTTGATTGGAAATTGATCTTGGCACTAGGGTTTGAAAGTCCTCAACTACCAAAGAAAGAAATGTATGAGATAAAGAAAAGATATGGATATTATGATTAATGTTATCAAACTTAGATTAGAAGGTTAACCTAAGGATAAGGAGGAGTCAAGAGTTGAGAAGGTCAAATCAGAGTCAATAAAAATATTATAATGTAATAAAAATTATCTATATCTTTAAGAATTAAAAGTTGAAAGTTTTTCATGGTTTATATTTTTATTTTTTATTTATCTACAGTTTTTTTAGATTAAAGTATTTTCTAGAAAAATGTAAGTGAAAACAATATATTTAACTTGGAAAACTAATGTTCTTATAAGAATTGAGTCGAACCGCTTGGGTCGACTCAGATTCAATGTCAACAAGGGTTAATGGCATGACTAAGACCGATTTTATGAAGGGGTTAGGTTGAACGAGATTAGACTAGGTGAGTCAATCTGGATCTAACATAATTGATTATGATACAATGGGGGAGAAGTAAGGTAATCAATTGTTTGAATTTAATGCCTCAGAACCTTGAACATTGCAACCTACTATATATGTTTATCATCTATTGACACATCTGGTGAAAATAATGCTAAAATCTCTAAAATTATCTATCGAAATCTCCAAATAATTCTAATAAAATTTAATTCTTCAAATAACACCAAAATCACTTCTAAATAAATTTTATAAAATTCTGTATAAGAGTTTACTTATTGTTATATATACTTTGATTTTCTAACTCACGTTTATTTTTTTCCCCACAATGGAATTGCTAGATGGCACTCCCCATCTGGTAATCTTGCTTATTTTATCCAAAATCAATAAATCCTAAGATTTGTACTCAAGTATCTACACCTAAAAGGATATAAGATGAGGTGAGCCAAAACTCAGTATGAAATATAGAAACCACATACACATGAAACATACTATCACAATTCACATGCATATTTTAATAACCAATGTAGCAACCACCATTTATTATCTTTGATTATTAACTAACAACCATCACAATCTTAGCATTCTAAGACTTGAAGGTAACTCATGGCTTGTAAACAAGTAATATATATGTATATATATTAAATAAGTATTAGTATAGGTCATATCTTTCACCCTAATAACCTTTCCTAGAATCTAACTGGGTTGTCTCAATATATAACCCTGATAAGACAAGTCGTGGTGCCTCACCAATCCTCTTAGACCTTATTAAGGGGAGGTCAAAGTGAACCAGCATAAGTAATACGCAATTAATAAGTCCAAGTTTGAGTTAATTCTGTTTTAAATGACTACTTTAAATAAGCACAACAAGCAAACATGTATTCTATACCTAAGTCATGAGAGCAATTGGTAACATCTACGTCCAAAGTCCTTTCAAGATCTACACCTAATATACAATTTAAAGACAACAACTTTTAGAATCTATTTCCATGTTTTCTCATCCTAACTAGATTCCTTTATTATCTTTCTAAATTCTTAAGTCTAAATTTTAGCATAACCTAAGGTTTTAAAACCATCTTAAACTCTTAAGCAAGTTCATAATAGTTAGATTTTGATTTAGGAGGGTAATGAACAAAAAACAAAAGTAAAAGGCAAGGCTACAAGTTTATAGTTAGGGAATACGATAATAAACTTGGTTATGTTCTTTCTACTTTGTAAAATTGCATGTACATGGCCTAGATCATAGTTGTAAACCTTAGTTGTGATCCTTTCGATCATAAATTCTTCAATTTTCCATGCTCAAACTTCATCTCAATACACCAGTAAGGATCACAACCAAGATCACGCCTATGATCTTAGCTGTATTTCACCTGAAATCGCAATATTCACTCCAAACGCCACCTCTAACACCATCCTACTGCCAGTCCCACTTCAAAATCCTCTAACACCCCTCAAACATCATTATCAACCAATCCATAATCCTCTTCTTCAGCAATCCAACCCTTTTAACACATCAACAACTCACATCATCCTAATGTTCCAACAATATACTATTCATCTCCCACTTATAATCACAAGATCATTAAGAAAATAAGAATTTGAGATTACTCACATATTTTCTTAATTGAATAACACCTATGGCTTAAATCACCACTTTTAGAATACTATAAAACGTAATTTCTTTAGGGTTTAGCATCCTCCATTGAAGGAATAATAATTACCAATATATTAGGTAGGAAAACTTACCAAGAAATTTTGTATCTTTCCGTATCCGTTAATCTTTCATTTTCAAATTTGGTACCTATATCTCGATAATTTGAATTTTGGTTTTAATTTTTGAGAGGATTCAGAGTTCTTTGTTATTAATGTTAAAGGAATAAAAAGGAAATAAAATAAGTGATAAGGTTTTATCTAAATCACTATGTGATAGGAGAGATAAGAGAGTTCTAGCTTTTAATAGGCTCCCCTCAAATTTAAGTCAATTATAAGTCATGCAAACCCTTTAATGCCTTAAATATTTTCTTATTTTTCCCTTTTTTAATTTAAAATAAATAAAATTCGAGTTTTACATTAAATTTATTAAATGACTTAAATACATCTACTTAGGAGTGAATGCGGTTCAATTCCTTTATCGAATTAAATTTAATACAATAGTTTTTTTTTTTAATTGAACCAAAATATATGGTTCGTTTCATAAATTTTTCAAATTTAATCAAAATCAGTTTGGTTTAATTTGATCCATGATTTAAACCATTTATGTCTAATTTTTGTAAAACATTTTTGTCTCTAATAACATATTTTCATTTCTATTAAACTTTTATATATTTTTAGTTAATTTCTCATACATTTATTATATATAATAATACTTAACAAAAAGTTGTATAATTTCTTAATAGACCTAACTTGATTGGATGGAGATAAGAAACCCTTTTGTAATGAATAATGGTGAGGAGGGAGAAGTAGAACTGCTCGTCTAAAATCGATACGAAGAAAACAAAAGAGACATATTAAATATTAAAAAAAAAGTGAAAAACATGTAAATAGCGTCAAAGTTAAACTTTTGATTTGAAAATATATAAGAAAATAACAATTTATAAAAAAAAATTTAAATGTGAAATTTTAAATGGAACTCATTTAACTTAATTTTAATTATTAATTTAAGAATAAGAAGAAGAAGAAGAATATATAAAAAATTTCATAAATTTCATAAAAATTGATGAAAAAAATAAAAGAATTACAAAACAATTGCATGAATTTTTTTTTTAACAAAATGGTTCGATTCAATTCGCTTTCCTAAACCATACCACACCACGAATTGTTTATATTTAACTAAACCTAATCATAAACCAAATGATTTGAAAAAAAAAAAATTATTTTTTGTTTTGATTTATAGTTTAATTCACGATTTTTTTTTGCAAACCCTTCCTTTATTACCCTAAGTAGTTAGCTTATTGCCACTCATTTAATAAAATACTAGTAAGTAATGCACCTGCGATGCGGGTGTAAAATAATTACATATAAAATTTATAATATTGAAGTTGCTAATTTGTTTATCATTTTTTTTTACTACCTTACTTCTTTTTGTATTTTTAATTAAAAAAATAGATTCATACAACTCATCATTATTTATTTAGTGTCTCAAGAAATTTAATTTTATTAAAAATTTCAAATATTACAAATATGCGAACACATACTTTTACATTTATTTTATAAAATTTTGAATTTGAAATCAACTTCCACATTCAACTATATAATTATTTATTCATATCTATGGCTAACTTTCGCAAATATTAGAGTTATCTATATCTATATTTTTATTAAAAATTATAAATATTATAAATATATAAATGTAAACTTTTACATTTATTCTTAAAATATTTGAATTTGAATTTAATTTCCTATTTGGCTATAAAACAATTTATTTATATCAACGATTAACTTTCCATAGATAATGGAGTTATTTACGCCCAACAAAGAGAAATTTATAAGAAAAATTAATGATAAGAGATGAGAAATAACATCGAAGAAAATATTAATTTTATCTATATATAAAATATTTAATAGTTATTTAAGTATTAATTTTTTTATTATATAATTTTTAATTAGAGATCTAAATAATAATCTTAAAAGATAATTACTAAGCTCTTTTATCTTTAATAATATAGATAATAAATCTTTACCATTTCTTTACTTTTTATTAATTCCGGCTTTAGAGGAGATTACAAAAGTCGATAGAGTTTAGCAACAAACTTAGTAATGTAAGAAAATCCGTTACTGAAACTAACAAGTTCACGGAATCACAGGCTTCACTTCATCGTCTTCCTCGGTCTCGCACAACACTCCAGTGATAATCTTTAATCAAAATTTTGCTTTGCAATGGCATCATTGCTAACGGGACACACTCTCCTCTCTGTATCTCTACACTCTCAAAAACCCCACAAACTTCAAACCCTAAACTGCCTTACTCCCTCCAACTTTCTCTCTCCAAACTCTATTTCAACACTAAAGTCTCCAAATTTTCCCTCCAGTATAAGAACACGTAGCTTCCGTACCGCCAAACGACGCCGTTCTTCAGTTGTTTTCGCCGCACAATCCAATTTCTTGAAAGGTCAGCTTCCACTGACTTGACTTCTTTTGCTGGTGAAGTATTTTGATTCGTGTCGATTAATTTTCTCTGTTACTTTGACTATATTTTATGCTTCTTAGCAAATGGGTTTTCATAGTTGATCAAAATCCGGAGCTTTCGTGGAAACTATTGAATTTCATGGTAGAATATGCATCCGTTCATGAAGAATTACACATATAAATGAAACTGTCGTAAATTACGTATATAAATGAAATTGTTATACTAAAATGCGAAAATTACTTCAATTTACTGAAAGCAAGTGCATGATAGATAAAGAGGCAAGCCCTTTGTCGATTTCCTTGTCATTTTATATTTGATTTTTCTCAATACTATGCTGTATAGCGTATCATAACTTAAGTAGAAGTGGAAGATAAGTTTTGACAAACAAATGCAACACTGTTGGTTCTCTTTTTAATGTCTAATACAATGTAGCTGATGTTACTGTTGTCTGTTGTATATTTGATGATTGCCAACTTGAAGTGGATTGTGGTGGAAGGCAATCAGATGAGATGGTAGGCATTGTTGGTGGATAATAGTCGTTGATACTTGTTGTAAAGGTGAAAAAGGAGTTGAAGTTCATCATTTGTAATGAAACATCTTTAATTTGATGGATAATGATCACTGTTAATCACATGTATATTTTATTGTCCAAATCTGTAAAGGACTTCCCATGAGACAAACACATATTAAGTTAAAAATTGTTGAAAGAGGAAGAATTCATGTACTTTGTGGTGAAACTCTATGGGTGATCAGTAAACTTTACTTGTCTGGCTAAATCTAATACTACAAAATTTTTGTTTTGTCTATAGTAGCACTACAGGTTGACAACTAGGAGAATTATTACCACTCCTATTATTTTCAGCGACAAAAACATATACCGAAATTGAGACATTACTAAAAAGAAAATGTATTAGAGCTAGGTTTTCCACTTTGGGGCAATATCCTCATAAGATGAAATTGGTCTTCAGAATTTATCAGGTAAAGAGTGAAGAAGGGTTTTGGTTTTTAGTGTGTTAGCTAGTGCTCCGTTTTTAAATTAGGTCTACTCATGTTTACTTATACGTATTTAACACCCTTGTCCTTGAAATTGAGCGTTTATGCTCCTAGAATCTTTAGAAAAAATGCATTTTGATTCCTATATGACCATTTTATCATTGATTCTATGCAATTTTTTAATTTTAGAAATTTTTTAAAATATTCTTATGGGCAAAACTGTGAAAATGGTTAGAAGCATGCTTTTAAAAAATATGGGGTTTTAAATGCTCAAATTCAAAGGTGGGGGGCTTCTAAATGCACATGAAGGTCTATGGGAAAAACTGAAGGGTGTTATTTGCAATTTATCCTTTAAAATATCATTTTTGCTATGTCTGTTTTGCAACCTCCCACAAATTTAGCCAAAAGCTTATCTTAGATTTTGTAAATGCGTATATTGGCCTAAGTTTGGACTGAGGTTGTCATACTTGGAGAAGTTTCTGACTTTAATCATTATTGATTCCTTCTTTTTCAGTGGAATGGAACTACTTAAGGGAAACTCCTATTTGAGAAGTACTTCAACTCTCAATTGAAAATTGAGGCTATATTTTATATGGATATATCTTTCTTCCTCTCTACTTTATGGAAACCAGTAGTTATGACTGTATGAAATTTTTTCATATAAACTGAACTAGCTGGGCTGATAGCAGGAATTGGATCTGTGTCTTATCTATTGAATAGGCTACAGGAAAGAGTGTGATGGTACCCTTTGATAGACACTGTCTTCATCCCAAATAGAAAAATGATGTCCATTGCAGTCTCTAGACCACTTTTCATTTGTCTATCCTGCCTTTGAATCTGATTTCATTTCACTATACCGTGTTTCAAATTCTCAGCAAAATGTGAATCTAGTCAAGGTCACTGCTATAATTAGTTGGTTTTCGAAATTATGTGTTCCTATCCAGCTTACGAGTCAAGTTAGCTCCAGTTGAGTTAGCACTTATGCCTTTGAATGGTGTAGTTAACAAAGGTGAGCCAAGGGGCTCATTTGTACTGTAAGAAATAGACAAAGTCTCAGGAAAGGTTGAAGAACCTCTATAGCTGGCTCTATATGTGCTGTATATACTCTAATTCTATCTTGCAAGCTTTTTGGTTTTCATCTAGGTTTGGCAAGCTTGATGTTTGCCTCTGCATATCTCCACTCTCCATGTAGAGCTCCTTTATTTGGTCAGTCTCTGTATCAGTTAACCGATGTATTACAAAAACGCTGGCTGTTTTTCTATCATTGTGATTCTGTAAAACAATTTACTTATTCTTTTTCCAGTGTTTTTTTCCCATTGGTCCCATATACCCTTAATCCACATACATGGAAATTGAGAAACGAGCTTTGACATTGATTGAGAGAATAAATGTGGTTTAGCAATGACATTTTTCTGCGGAGCACTGTGTCCACAAGTGTGTATAGAAAGGTGTTGAGATAAAATGATTAAAATTTTTGGCTTCCGGGTTTAGGTTTTGATAGAGAAATCCATTCGATTTTGTTAGTGTGGACAAAGGCAAGGTCACTTTCCTTTTTCTTGTTGCACACTGCTTGTCCTTGTCTCAGCTTTGAAATTGTGAGATGGGTAGACAATCCCTTTGTCTTTCTGAGGACATTGTAGATAATCCATTCAGTTGTGAAGATTGATGAAGATTTTGAATGATAGGTATTTCTACCTTGTGTCCAAAAAGCTGTTAGTTAGATCTAATTAATTTATGAAATTTGGGCATAGAAAAACATTTAGATTAGATGGTTAAAAAATTTACATTTACAGTTAAATATAATAGTTGATGACAAAGAAATCCATCAATAAAGAGATCATGGAGGAAAGCATGGCTGCCCTTTTCTCCTGTAATCTCTCCTGCTTATCCTTGTCTCAGCTTTCAAACTTGAGAGATAAGGAGAAGATTTCCAGTCTCCTAAGTTAAAATTGACATGTACCTCTTTTTGTCTAGCTTATTAAGAACTCATGAAGACAGTAAATCCCTATATCAATTTGACTCATTGGTATTTATCTCTCACAATTATTCTGCTATTAGTGAGATCTACTTAATTTTTCTAATTTTGGTATTATGTTGATCTATCTGGCAACAAAATGGCGTGTGTGGTGCATCTAAAATCCTCTAGTTGTGAGTATTACTATATATCCCTAATGTCAGTAGTCAAGATGGTTTTCAAGCCATTGGTAAAATCATATGTGATATTGCAGTTTCCTGGGCATATCTTTGTAGCTTAAAATTTTGTCTGCATATTCTTTAGCATTCCCTTTCATGTATCTGATCTCAAGAGGCATCAAATTTTCTTGATTTCAAATAATTTTTGTCAAATTACTGATAAATCATGTAAAACTGTTAAGTGGTGGTTCTGTTTTGCACGGTTAAATAGTTCTTCAAACAGTTTGGACAGTGGGGAAGGATGGCATTGAGGCTGGAACAAATATGGTTCCTGTAAGTATGTGATGCCTTGTCCTGATTGTGCTGTACTCTCTCTCTGGAACATCGTAATCATTTGCTGGTTTTCTTTGGTTTGCAGGATTCTGTGCCAAGGCCAGTAGCAAGGATTTCTGTTACAGTAGTTGCATCAACTATATCACTGTTTGTGCTCAAATCGTTCTTGTCTACAGCTTTCTTTGTTCTGGTATGGCCTTCTTTTTCAACAAATCAGGACCTGTTTCCTAGTCAATAACACCCACTCTTCCCCCCCTTCCTCCTTAATTCAATGCTGATCCTTCAGTTCTTAATTGCTCTGTCCCCAATCAACTTTATTTTAATAGACTCCTCGCAGCATAAAGTACTTATTACTTCACATTGTTTTTTGATTATTTGTTCTCATTTCATTTTTTGACAAATGATGAAACCTTGTTTTAGAATCTTTATTCAAAGTGGATTGTCTGATGCAGGATCTGTTCTAAATTGATTGGAGATTGGCATACAATATTTTTCAATATTCTCTTTTTAAATGTTGTTACATGAATTGACCAAAAAAATGTTGTAACATGCTCTGGCTACACGTGCAGAAATCCAATCTGTAATTTTGGATAGGAGTGTAAGATTGTCTTTTTTTCATATGCTAAATTTTCCAACAAGAGAGTAACTTGAGGGTTACAAATTGTTGTGTTATTTGGGCCAAAATAAACCGTTTTAAGGGTCATTGGACAGGGCCTGGGGGCAGTTGTGACAGTTGCTGACAAAGTTTATTGTCTCAGAAGTTCATCCAGAGCAACTTCCCAAAAATTCTTTTGCCTGATTTGCATTTGCATACATTTCATTTTATTGTCAAAATCAGTCTAAAATTTGCAGAAGGTTGGAGTAATGAATGAATCTGCATTAAACTCCCTTCCCTCAGTAGTTCTATCCGCTAATAATTGTTAAACCTGATGCCAATTAAACCAAGAAAACAACACATGTAACCCAATAGAACACTAAATACAAACATACTCTAATCTAGACAGACACATACAAACATTATTTACATGCACAAACACAAACCAACACTTGTAACACACACTACAAGACACGACATTAAGTACTTATTTTCTTCCTATGCTCATACACGCAAACTCCTTCGCCAGCCTGTGCGCATTGAGGCGTAACATTACTCCATCCCTCCAAAGTGCACATGACTTCATGCACAAACATAGGATAACGTTGGGAAATCTCCATAGCATCTTCCCATGAAGCATCTATTGGGGAATAACCGTCCCAATGATGAGGACCTTGTGTTTAGAGCTGTTTTTGCAGGTATGCTGCATTGCCTTTGGTAGTGGAACGACTAATCCTTGCTGCACATTAGGCAATGTTAGTGGTGCTGACACATCACCTGCAAACTTCTTTAAACATGACACATGAAAGACCAGGTGAATTTTAGTTTCAGTTGGAAGGAGAAGTCAATACGCTATTATACCCACCTTCGAATGCACTTGGAACAGACCATAAAATTTAGGTGCAAGTTTCTGGTTGCGTCTGGCAACAATCGTGGTTTAGTGATAAGTTTGTAGCTTGAGAAGAACCCAATCACCCACCTGAAAATGAACTTCTCTATGATTCTTATCATATTGGTGCATCATTTGGGCTTGTGCTTGTAGTAGATTCCCCCTTATTTCTTTCCACAGCAAGTTCCTTTCCGACAATTCTTTTTCAACAGCTTTTATCTTGGCTTTACCTAGACAATAACCAATATACAATCTCAAAAGGTGTAGCCTTAAGGGATGTGTGGAACTCGGTATTGTAACAAAATTCAGCCCATGCTATCCAATCTACCCACTTCTTGGGCTTGTCACTAGTAAAACAGCGGAGATACATCTCAATAGTGCAATTAACCACTTCACTTTGTCCATCGTTTTGGGGATGCTAAGTTGAAGAAAAATGTAATTGAGTATCGCTTAGTTGGAACAATTCTTTCCAAAAGGCACTTGTGAAAGTGACATCCTTATCACTTACAATTGACTCAGGCAAGCCATGTAATTTAAAAATATTGTCAAAAAATACGTGTGCTACCTAGACAGCAGTATAGGGATGACTTATAAGAATGAAATGAGCATACTTAGAGAATCGATCAACCACCACTAGGAGAACAGATTTTCCATGAGATATTGGTAATTCGTCAACAAAATCCATAGACATCAGACTATACTTGAGTAGGAATAGGGAGGGTTTGAAGTAACCTGGCTGATAATAGAAGCTGGACCTTATTTCTTTGGCAAATAGAGCAGGCTTTAACAAAATCTTGTACTTGTTGCTTCATACCTTGCCAAAAGAAATCCTTGGAAATTCGGTACAAAGTTTTTGATAGCCTTCATGATGAGTATAATGAATGACTTCAATAATGGCTTGAGAGAGATGTGAAAGAGCATCTAAGCACACCTGATTTTTGTAGAAAATTAAACCATCTTGTACTTTCCATTCCAGGCCCAATTCTCCATTGGTTTTTCTTGAAACAAGTTGCTGAAGCGTGGAGAAGTGTTGTACTTCTTCTCTTACTAAGTTGAAGAGGTGCAAATGAGGAAAAGAAACTGCACAAAGCTGTCTTGATACATCCTCTCATGGACAAAACATTAGCCACACAATTCTCACAACCAAACTTATATTCAATGGAAAAATCGAACCCCAAGAGTTTGTTGATCCAGTATTGTTGAGGGGAAATGGTAATCTGTCGTTCTAATAGACACTTGAGGCTACAATGATTCGTTCATACAATAAACTTTGTACCCTAAAGATATGCTCACAAATGACTTATTGCCTTTGCTAGTCCAATCAATTCCCTCTCATAAGCTGCCAATTTAAGGGGTTGTTGTGCAAAAGGACGCCTGAAGAAGGAAACTGGACGACCCTGCTGCTGCAAAATTGCACTAACACCAGTGTCAGATACATCACATTCAACTATAAAGTCCACAGAAAAATTGGCAACGCTAGTACCATCGCTTGGGTCATTGCTGTCTTCAGTTTTTGAAATGCTACTTTAGCATTAGTCGTCCAAATAAAATTATTTTCTCAAAGCATTTTAGTGAGAGGCTCTGCAATCTTGCCATAATCCTTCACAAAACACTGATAGTATTCAGCTGATCCAAGAAATCCCCTTAAGGCAGTGATATTCGTTGGTTTTGGCTACTTTATCATTGCCTCCACTTTTTTAGGATTGGTCTTAACTCTATTTTTCAAAATAAGATGACCTAAATACACAACTTGTAGCTGACCAAAGAAGCACTTAGATTTTTTTAAAAGTAAATGGTTATCTTAGAGTAAATTAAATACCTTAAGTAGCCACTGCATATGTTCCACCTATGTTTTATTGTGTATCAAAATGTCATCAAAGAAAACAAGGACAAATTTCCTTAACATACCTTTGAAGATATCATTCATAAGAGCCTGAAATGTTGAAGGAGTGTTTGTAAGACAAGGCATATTGAGAAACTCAAAATGGCCATGATGAGTACAGAAGGTGGTCTTTTCAACATCAGCTTCTTGCATTCGAACTTGATGATATCCTAAACATAGGTCTAATTTGGAAAAATATTTTGCTCTAAGTAACTCTTCCATCAATTCCTCAATAATCGGAATGAGAAACTTATCTTTTACCATCTTCTCATTCGAAGCATGATAATCTATGCAAAATCACTAAGTTTTGTCTACCTTTTCGACTGACAAAACTGGAGATGAGAATGGAGACTGACTTGTGCAAATAATCCCCTTAGTAAGCATGTTGTCACACTGCCTGTCTTTCTCATCTTTCTGCTGGTGTGGTGTGGATACCTATAGGGACGCACCACAACTGGAGATGTACTTAGTTACAACCTGATCTGATGATCAAAATCACGAGAGGGTGGCAAACCTTGTGGAGGTTGAAACAGGTCATCATATTCCAACAACAAAATCTGCAACTCCTACTGTTGTTCTACTGCAGTGATTGCTGCTGCCATGGAAAGAACATTCGTGGTCATCCTTTCAAGTATGATGTGCTGTCCATTTATTCAAAATTTCATACGCATTGCACTAAAATCCCAATCTATGGCTCCCAAAGACATCAGCCAATTAAACCCCAACACAACATCCACTCTGCACAAAGATAAAGTATATAAATCGATTTGAAATTTCTGGGCAGCATGTGTCAAAGACTACTCTCTTACAAACACCATCACTACGGATCTTCTCTCTATTTGCCATCGTCACGCAAATGCATTCCCTTGAATCCATTACCAATCCCAACCTTTCCACCGTCATCATATCAATAAAACTATAGGTACCACCAGAATCTACCAACACCACAGGCCTCTTTCCTTGTATAGTTCCCTCCAACTTCATGGCTTGTGACTTCCCTACCCCAACCATGACACGGAGTGAAACTTCTCCTTCACCTTCTATCTCTTGCGTTAGTAGTTGATTATCATCTTCCACTTCATTACTCTCCTCAACATGCTCCAACTAAAAGAGCCTCTTACATTTATGCGCTACTGTAAACAATTCATCACAATTAAAACATAAACCTTGTCTTCTTCTTTCTTCCATCTCCCACTTGCTCAGCTTCCAAACATAAGGATTCTACACAACTATCAAATGGGCAACAGCTTTCTTCTTAGGAAATTCGGTTTCCTCTCTCAATGCTTGGCTTCTCCTTTCAAATATCCATGCCAAGTTCACTGCTTGTGTCAAATCCTTAGGCTTATGAAGCCTTACGTCCAGCACAATATATTCTTTCAGCCCACTCAAAAATCACGCTTCCTACTCTGGAGATAGGGAGGGGACTTATGCTATAACTTGTACAAATCTCTTCTGATAAGACTCCATGAACCCTAACTGTTTTAATTTGGTAAGTTCGCCTAATGGATTGTTTTGCATGGGTGGAGCAAATTGGACGTTACAAAGTTCTTTAAACTCTTCCCAATCTAATCCAGGTCTGTCTTTTTCTACTTTCAAAAACCAAAGTTGCGCCTCGCCTTCCATATGGAAAGGTTGCAATTTCTACCCTCTCCTCTTCCACGGTCTTTTGATGTTTAAAAGGATTCACACCTATTCAACCAACCAATTGGATCCACTAACCCATCATACTTGGGAAAATCTAACTGTGCAACCTTTGGAATCACCACACATCTGTCTTGGACACTATCGCCTGTTGACCTTTCATCAACACGCACAACCACTTCACTAGTCTCCTCTCTGTTCTTGTCCCTTCCTCTGCTGGTCGGGACTTCCTTATATAAGTTCACCATTTGGTCTTCCATGTGTGCGCGATCAGCCTTATACATTTCCATGAAAGCTTCAAATCATTGCTGCAACTGCTTAACCTCCTTCATATAACCTAGATCTGATATAAAATTGTTACAGGATTGGGTTGAAAACCTTCCTTTTCTACCTATTTTTAATTTAAGGCTTGGGCTTGTTAGAGAGAACCTAATGATCTCATGTGTTAGGAACAATTCTTGGGAATCAGGTATGTCATTGTTCTTTATTTTTCTGCAATATATGTTTGGTACAATTGACAGTTATTTTCTGCTACTCCTGATTTCTCTTCAACTGCCACATGTCCCTGTTACACAACTGCTCTTATTGGATAATAAATGGTGCACATGGACCGTCAAACCTGATGCCAACTAAACTGATAAAACAACACATGTAGGCAAATAGAACACTACATACAAGCATACTATAATCTAGATAGACACACATACAAACGCCAATTACATGCATATATACAAACCAACACGTGTAACACACTACAGGACACGCCATTAAGGACTTCTTTTCTTCCTACGCTCATACATACGAACTCCTTAGCCAGCCTGTGAGCCTTAAGGCATAACAAGAGGATTTGTCAGATGTCCCCCAAAAAACAGAAAAAGGCCATGTAAGCAAGCAGCAGCCTGTGAAAAGGCGGCTAGAATCTCCCCCATAATAGTGGGAATTCTGGTATGATAACCAAGAAGAAGAGATTCTGGAAGAACTATGGTAAAATGAAGGTAGGACTGTCATTTTAAGATGTTAGAATGTACTCAGGTGGTGCTTTAAGGAGATCTGGATATCACAGCCTTATATCCTACCTCAGCAGAACCATGTGAATTTTACTTTCCATCTATCTCTGTTTTTGGCATACAGCATCATGAGGTAGTGCTATAGTATAGGGTTTCTACTGGTAATTTTCTAGTTAACTGTAAAGATGTGGATGTTGTTGAGAAATGAGATTCATGGTAAATGCCTTCATGATTGTTACCATATGTGTTGTTTGTGTAGAGACAATTCTTATTTTGCACAAGCTATAGTATAAACTGATTCTCATCCCTCTAATTTCCGGTTTCCATTGGAATTGAAAGCCTTCCTAGATGATAAGACGGTTATTCTCATTCTCATCAATTTCCACTTCTTAATGTTCAGGGCACAATGGGACTCATATATTTCATATTCCTTGCCTTGAACAAAGACAGTGGACCAAAAAGTGGTGGAGGCACAGGCACAGGCACAGGCACAGGCCCGACGTCAGTTGAAGACTCCTTGGAAGAAGCAAGGAGAATAATGGAGAAGTACAAATGATTAGAGAAGATTTGCTTCATCGATTCGGATCAAGTAATTTTTGGAATCCCGTATATGGAAATGTATATGCTTAGCATTCAAATTTTTTTTTCCCCCTTTTGTGATGGAGCAGGTTGCATCTGTAGTATCATGTCATTTAACTGCAACCGCAAGTACCAGTTAGTGTTCCTAGATGGGGTTTCCCTCCTTTTACAAACTAGTAAAAGTTGCAAAGAAAATTTCAAGCCACAGCATCATGTCATTTTGTGATGCAAAGCATAAAAGCCAAAAGATCTTCGTATGGAAATTCTCCTGTATATATATTTTAAGGGACAATGCTATGATTTATGTCTCAAGACTATCATTTTTTTAATATACAACTAAAATTTCAGTTAGTTTAATTATATACCAAATTAAAATTTAGTTATTATTATTGAGATCTCAATTAATTTCAATTTATATTGTTAGTCTAGTTAACATAGTTAATCAATGGATAACCATTTCATTTGTTAATTATGTTGATTAGACTTAACAACTAAAACGTTAATTAGGAATATGATGAGATAAATCGGAACTTTAAATAAGAAATGGTAAATTTTAGGTATATAACTAGGCAATATTAATCCCATATTTTAAGGAGTCTCCTTCAATTAAAGGAAAAGAAGATTTATACAATTGGTTATACTTATTTTTATCTTCCGTATATGCATTAACGTGCAGGTCCTTTTCTTCTTCTTCTTCTTCTTCTTTTTTTTTTTTTAATGTGAAAAATCAATAGGAAAGATAGCATATATTTTTACGCACAACCTATGCTAAATTTCCTTCTTTTTTTTTTTTTTTTTTTTATTTCCCCAATTGCAGACCCATTGTCATAAACCCAGCTTTTTACGTTCTAAAGAGCCAGTAGCTCGTGAACCGGAGTGTTTAAGCTTACCTAGACATTAAATTAGAATGGTTAACCCTCTTGACTGATGGGTAATGAGAGTACTAGAGATGATTAGAGCATTCAAGTGGATAGAGAAAATGAAGTGTACTAAAAATGTTCTAAATTCAATAAAACTTTCGGCAAAAATTTCCATTACTTAAAGTGACACCTTCTGGGCTACTTTCTTGACTTATTAGTAAGTTTGTGTTTTCAATAAAGCAGATTTGTTCATCCTTATTGGCGGTGAGGTTTAAGCATGCTACAAATTGCACAAGGAAAAAAAAAAATTGAAGAAGAAGAAGAAATTACTCAATACTTGACATTCCCTGTTAAGAGCATTAGATAATTATTTAACTGCAGCAAATTTTAGTAGCCTACCATTCCTTTTCCACTTAATCCTACAAATGAAGCATAAATCTTCTACTGCAAGCTGCTTTACATTAGAAAAATACGCATTACTTCTTAAGGTCGGAATGATTTACACTCTGTTTGATAACTTACAAGAAGTATGAAAATGAAAAGAAATTTAGGGAAAGGAGAAAAAAAGAAAGGAAAATAAAGAAAATATAATTTTTACTCATGTTTGAATAAAGGATGGAAATGAAGGAAAATGTATAGAAATGTTTCTTTTTTGCCATATTTCTCTTTTATTTTCCTCTCTTTCAAATTTTACTTATGTGATTTTATAAACATTCTATCTGTTTCCTTTAATTTATTTTTAAATTTGGAGAGAAAGAAAAGAGACTTTAAAGTGGAAATAACTCCACTCATTTTTCTTCGATTTACCTCATTTCCAAACCAAACATATAATTTATTTTCATTTCTATTAATATCCTTACTTTTTTTTGCGAATTCCACCATTATAACTCCTACTTTTGTCTTCGCCATTTATGTGCTATTTATATATAGAGTTCAAAAGAGATATACAGTAATTAATATAAAAGGAGGAATATTGATTAGAATTAAATTGAAGGAGAGAAAGTGATAGAAATTTAACTAAAATTTTCTCTTTACCTGATTTCCAAAAAAAAAAAAAAAAAAAGAGAAAAAAAACAGACAGAGAAATATGAAAATAGAGGCATTCAAGGATTAATAATTACCATGAGTAATATAAAAAGAGCAGTAAAAATGCTAAGAGGGATTTTATACCCAGCTGTTAGAATTTATAAACTTACTCCTACTTTCTTCTCTTTCTATATTCTTTCAACATCTCTCATATATATAAATATTGTCAATTATTAGAATACAGAGGAATGAGAGAAATTAAATATAATCTATATCGTCAAGATTAATCTACATATACTTGCTTACAATGGGCTTGCTAATATCCTTTTATATTAAAAACTATGAACTTTCTTATTAGATATAATAGATAATTGAATACTAATAGAAAGGCTAAAAAAATCCAAAAAAAAAAAAGGAAAAATCTGCTGTAGCACTGTAACTCGGGATGCATCCTAAACCTGACGCCTAGAAGCCCAATTCGTGAAGATGTTTCGTGCAACACGATCCGTCAATTCCGTTTCGGTGGAATTCGTGCGGTTGGATTTTTTTTTTTTTTTGTTTTTGCTGACTGATATTTCTTGTGGTTCCGTGTACTCGGACGATGTTTTTCATTTTAGGGTTGGTGTTTTGGATGCATATGTACAGAATCATAACAGATAAATACTGCAGAATAAGAAATCCAGAGGGCCTAATACGTAAAAGACGTATATATTGCAATATACCCAAAAGAAAGAAAACCTCAGTTTCAGATGAGAGATAGACAGATGAGAGGGTTTCGCGATCAACCAAAGACGGGCAACGTCGGCGAGGTGGCATCCATCATACATCGGGAGCAAAACCCTCTTTCTCTGTCGCTGTGGTCGTATACATTAAACAGATAAAACAACTCCCATAAACTAAAACCATCTTCATAATTTCACACCCCAAAACATGACAACACTCACAACACCAACAAAACCCAACAGTCACCCTTCTAATATCTTCCCAGATATCACAACCTGCACATCCATTTCACATCTCAAGCAAATCCATGCCCAAATGATCAAAACATCCCAAATCCACCACCCACTCGCTCTTCCTCAGCTCCTTCACTTCACTGCCTTATCTCCTCACAGGGACCTCCCCTATGCTCTCTCTCTTTTCAACCAAATGGACCGCCCAAATTGCTTCTCTTACAACACCCTTTTAAGAGCTCTTGTGGAAAACGGTAGTGATAATGTTAATAGTGTTGATGATGGGTCAAAGTTTGGGGCTTTAGGCATTGATGCTTTTGGGTTGTTTTGTAAGATGATGTGTGATGAGTTTGTTAGACCTAATAGGTTTACATTTCCTTCTGTGTTGAAGGGTTGTGCTCAATTGGGGTGGTTAGAGGAAGGGAAGCAAGTTCACGTGTTGGTTGTGAAGTTTGGATTAATTAGTGATGAGTTTGTTGTGAGTAATCTTGTGAGGATGTATGTGTTGTGTGGTGCTATGAATGATGCTTTTAGGTTGTTTAATGAGAGGAAAAATGTGGTAGAGAGTCTCAGTGGTGGTGGTGGGGATCGAGAAGAAGATGTTGAAGAGTTGGTTAGTATTAGGAGGAAGGAAGGTGATGTTGTTTTGTGGAATGTGATGGTTGATGGGTATGTTCGGCTCGGAGATTTACAGGCTGCTAGGGCTATGTTTGATAGAATGCCTTGTAGGAGTGTTGTTTCATGGAATGTGATGGTTTCAGGGTATGCTCAGCATGGGATGTTTAAAGAGGCAGTTGAGACGTTTCGTGAGATGCAAACAGAGGGAGTTAGCCCGAATTATGTGACATTAGTGAGTGTTTTACCTGCAATTGCACGGCTTGGGGCACTCGACCTGGGAAAGTGGGTGCATTTGTATATAGAGAAGAAGGGGATTGAGATTGATGATGTGCTTGGTTCTGCCCTGGTTGATATGTACGCCAAGTGTGGCAGTATAGAGAAAGCGCTTCAGGTTTTTGAAAGGCTACCAAAAAGGAATCCGATCACTTGGAATGCTATAATTGGGGGTTTGGCTATGCACGGCCGAGCAAAGGATGCGCTTGATTATTTTTCTAGGATGGAACATTATGGGATAACCCCCACTGATGTTGCTTATATATCTGTGTTGATGGCATGTAGCTATGTGGGATTAGTAGAGGAGGGCAGATCATTTTTCAACCATATGTATAGGGTGGTTGGTTTAGAACCTAGGATGGAGCACTATGGATGTATGGTTGATTTACTGGGGCGAGCTGGATATCTTGATGAGGCTGAAGAGCTTGTACTGAATATGCCAATTGAACCGGATGATGTGATATGGAAGGCCCTCCTAGGGGCTTGTAAAATGCATGGAAATGCCGAGAAGGGTGAGCGGATAGCAAAGCGATTAATGGAGATGGATCCTCATGATAGTGGATCATATGTCGCCCTTTCTAATATATTTGCCTCTCTCGGAAATTGGCAAGCAGTTGCGGAGTTGAGATTAATGATGAAGGAAAAGGACATTAGGAAAGATCCTGGATGTAGCTGGTTTGAGAATAATGGAGTGATACATGAATTCCTAGTTGAAGATGACACTCATCCTAGAGCTCCTGAAATCCACTCTATGTTAGAGGAGATTGCTAATAAGTTGAGATCCATCGGTTATTGGCTTAAGATATCTCAAGTGTTGCTCAATGTTGATGAAGAAGAAAAAGAGAGTGCATTGCACTACCACAGTGAGAAGATTGCCATTGCATATGGGCTAATCAGTACAAGTCCCGGGACACCGCTTCGAATTGTGAAGAACCTAAGGATATGTGAGGATTGTCATGCTTCGATAAAATGGATTTCCAAGATTTACCAACGTAAAATAGTCGTTCGAGATCGAAAACGGTTCCATCATTTTGAGGATGGCTCATGTTCTTGTGGAGATTATTGGTGATCCCTTAGTTAGATGTGGCTATTGATTCTGTGCATACACTTGAAAGCAAATCCATTGTAAATGAGAACACAAGAAGGACAATTCCAATTGAATTTTATGTACGACATGCTTGTATTTTATTACTTCTTTCTTTCTTCTTTGTTTTTTTTTTTCATTTTATTTTATTTTTGGGTTCTGAGTGCTATTATCATAATCACGAGAGATAAGGAAATCAAACCTGGTTCATTTTACTCGAAGATTAGTGATTATGTCACCTAGTTATAAAGGCTTTTGTATCTATTTGTCACTATATACAGGAAAGTTTCTAAGTATTCGTAGGATATCAACAGTATATACCAAACTAAACTGCCATCTGAACGATAATGAAGAGAAGAATGCATTGAAATTGCATTTGAAGCAAAGGATGAAAAACAAAACAACTACATGGTGGCCATGAGCTTTTCACATTTCTTTGTCATATGGATTACATGTATCGGAAGTTCCTTATTTATGTAGCAAAATCCAATCAAGTATTCTTTGTTTTGAATGATTCAGTTGAATTTTTTATATCTTCGTCAAGATTCAATGGTTTTAAGCTAGTCATTTAAACTTTTTATATTTATATAGTTGCAACAAAAAATCCCTCTATCAGTGTTCTTTGTGATTTATATCTATAACCATGGAAGACTTATTTAGTGCAATAAGACAAATGATATAAATTAGTTATTTTAAAGGATGCTAGTGATTTCTATAGGGTGACCATTTGTACGATCTAAAGCAAGCAAACATCTGGATTCTGGAGAAACGATACTATTGGTTGTTTAATGCACATTGGAGATTCCATCTTGCAATGGATATTGTTTGATCAAAGATTTTGTCGATCTTGATAGTAATATAAACTATGATTGGAGCGCAGAGTTAAATACATTTCGGCTGTAAAACGCTGCCAGCCTCCGGTCATTTATGAATGCTCCTCTAAAAGTTGAAAAAGCAAAGGATCTATTTCTCCCGGATTGGCTCCTGTCCTAGGCATGTCTATTTTTATATAAGAGGTAAATCAACATTTGAATCTTGTTTGTGGGCATGGTCCAAGGTGCAAATAAGTCACACTAACTTTACATCATTCGAAACAGTAAAAGAGTGCCTCTCTCACTAGTTTTTTAAAGGGAGACATTCCTCTCCATTTGGGAAGATTCCCTGCACCCATGTGGTGCTCTCTAGTAACCACGTTGGATAGCTTGCTCTCTAATGATTTCGCTTCATCTGTGAATAACAAACTTGATTCTCTTATGTATTGCTAGCTTTTTTGCATCAAAATTCATTTGTCACATTTACATTCACGTAATATTACAAGATACAAAAAGTATCATCATTACTCTGCTCATCCTTTCATTGTTCTCATTTTCAATCTTCTCGTAAGTTAGTCTACGTCAAGCCATCCCCTGTTGTTTGTTTCTTTCACATTCCTTTGCGTTGTCCGTTTCTTTCTTCCATACTCGTCACTGTCTCTTTTACTTTGTTCGTGTTGTGTTTATAGTCTTTGTAGTTGTGTCAGTTTTGTCTTCATTATCCTACATGCTATACCTGCATTTATTCATATAGTATATTAGTATTTGATTTTGTTTCCAATCTGTCCAGATCTAATGGGTAATCGTGACAAAAGAAAGAAACCAATTATATCCCAAAATGTTAATAGCAATTCAGAAGAGAAATTAATATTAGAAGTTGATTCTAGCAATTCGAGCAAGAGTGATATAGTAACGGTGGGTAAAGTCTTTGTGGAAAAACAAATAAGTAACTTGGCTATATTGAATGTGTTAAAGAAATCCTGGTATAATTTTGGGGTAGTTCATTTTAATCCTTTGGGTGCAAGAAAATTTCTGATCAACTTTGATTCAATTACTATGATGAGAGAAGTGTTAGTTGAGGGTCTTGGAATGTTCATGGCCATATTTTTATTTTGAGCAAATGGTAGCCTAAAAATAATATTGATGAAGTAGATTTACAATCAATGTACTGCTTTTTAGATTCAAATTTATGATCTAAAATTGGATCAAATGACTAATAACAATGTTAAGATGATTAAAGCTACACTAGCTAAGGTAGTGGATCATGAAAGTGTTGAGAAGGATTCTACGTTGCAGCATTGCTTTCTACATGTGAGAGTTTTGATTGATTGTCACAAACTGTTGAAAAAAGATATGTTGATACATAGAAAAGAGGATATGCTTTATAAGATTTACTTTAAATATTAAAAACTCGGATTTTTGCTTCTTTTGTGGGAGACTTGGTCACTAAGGAAGAGATTGCAATTTTATGAATGGAGGAAGGGGTGACTATGGTCCCTCTCTTTGTGCTATTCTAGTCAATGATGGGTTCTGGTCTAATATTATGAATAGATTTGAAGGTAGCTAGAGGAAGGATCGTATGCATTCATCACTTCAACTGAATGATGTTGAGTGTATCAAGGAACAATAGAATAAGAGTATTGTAGGGGAAATAGTGAACAGTCAGCATATATGGTTCTTAACCTATCCTCCCAATCTCAAACACTTGTGACTAATCAACCTATTAGACCAAACATTCCCCTACCTAATGAAACAAGCTGTATAGAGTTTGAACCTACCCAATCCATTGTTTTGTCTCCACCTCTTAGCTTTAAAAATAACCAAAGTTGGACTCACATTAACATGACCCCAAACACTCAAATAACCTACGTTACTCCCTTACATACTACATCTGTCAGGACCTTAAGAGAAGCTTAATAGGATTACTTAAAATTTTTATATTAAGTGTACACTTATGATACGAAAATTACATTGCAAGTTAAAGATTGTAAAACTCCGATTAATTAATCACTATGGTTCTAATTTTTAATTTATTAACTTATCATAAAATATAAATAATTATGAATATTCAATATTTTATAGTTCCTCAGAACCATAGAGAATTAGTATCTCTTATCAAATAATAAGACAAGGTAAGTCAACTTTATAAATTAGAAGAATTACTAAATTATATAGAACCATAACATATAAATGCTTTCTACATAACATGTTTCTGTACCAGCTATACATTTTTCAATTAACTTTAATATTGTCTTACATATCTTCGATTTGCACTTTATACTTGAAATTTATCCCAATCTCAACTTAAATGAACCTACAAAATAAATTTTTAGGGAGTAAGTTACACGAGTTTAATGAGATATCCCTCCTACTATACCTATTAAGTAAATTATCAAACAATTAATTAACAAACATATAAATGTATGAACAAGTAGTATGTTAAATAATATATGCAGTTAATCAAGTGCTGCATATAACTTTGAATTTAATACCTTCAGAGGTAAGGGTTGAAGATTCATTGATATCAATTATAATTGAGTTGTAGCACCTAAGCTTTTAATCATATATTGAAGTTTTATATTTCACAAAATATTTTCTATTTCCGACAATCCAATAACTTACAAATTCCCAAGTCTAGTAATAAGGTGACTCCTACAATACGCTTTACAGTGGTGGTCTCTATACTCAACCTTGAGTTACCTACGGTTAACATCTTTAGCCTAAGTAAACCCATGAGCCAAAGGTAAGGTCTTATTGTATAAGTGCTCTTGTACTGTACTAATTATAAATACTCAAATCACATAGGATTCCTATCTTTGTAAGATCCTTCATTACTATTTGTGTGAGATGACGGTTGGAATAACAAATGGAATACTCATAAGTATGCATGATTCATTTATTTAATTAAGTTATATGGGATTAAGTTAAATTACCAAGTGATCAACCAATATTAACAAGTCATCCAGTCATACTGTAATAAACCAAACAATCAATTATTTAACTATTATATTTCACAATATTTTACATAAGAAATAACCAATATTCAAGCACATGCATAACTCGAACTATAAGCATCAAGTTATTAATATTAAAACATTTAGGTATACTAACTACAATTACAAAATAAGTGTAGAGTTATCGAAAGTATTCGCTTAACCACAAAGATAATTACAGTATCATTATAATTATGGAATATAAAAGATAATGAGTATCTAAGTAAGATAATTATTCTATATAAATATTTATTTAAGAATCTACTTAAATTTTCTATTTATCTTACATAATTTTCCAGTTCGAGCTTTTTCTTTAATCACGTATAAATTTTTTGTCTTAATTTCAATTTTTATGATTTTATAGTCAATTTTTATCGTTTTCAAACGTACTATTATGTAACGAGGTTCATTTTGAACGTTCATATTTTCTGTTATGGGTTTAGAATGTTACAAATTTATTTGTTTTTGGCCCAAATGTTTTAATTATCATTTTAAGCTTTTCTTTAATTATTTTATTGATTGGATTTTTCTTTATTTTTAATAACATCTTAAATAATTTCTAAATTTTACTATTTTTTAAATATTTTTATTTTTGGGTTCATTTTGTAATAATTTCTTTATTTTACTATTTTAAGCTTAAATCATTAATTATCTTAATTTTTGTTACAATTGTAATTTTCTAATTAATTTATTATTATTATCATCTTATTATTTTTCTTAATTTGTGGGTTTAATTAGAAAAATTAGGGAAACTGATGTGACAACTTCTTATTGGTTCAAGATGTAATGTTTCTTATTTTCTCCAATTTTTGTATTTTTACCAATTTATAATATTAATATATACATATATAATATCCTAAATAATTAAATAATAGAAAAATCATTTTTATCTTCCTTGTGATGTTCTTGTCTAGCATATATACATATTTGTATATATTTATACTTATTAATATATATTTAAGAAAGTAAAGTACTAGTATACATATACATGTATTTTTTGGTATATGTACATATGTAAATACTTATACTATATTATATGTATATTTATTTAAACCTTAGAAAAATAGAGCCAAATATACATACATATAGGGGCACACATATAATTCCATATTTTACTACTTATTTATATATGTATTTATACTATTTCACAATATTCTTTGTACATATGTATATTGAAATAAGTATTCTTAATGTTACATATTTTTACATGACCTACATATTTATATAATTATGTAAATATAACATATGTATACTTATAGTTAAATATATTTAAGTATATACATGTATAAATACATAAATATGAAGAAAAAGAGTTATACATACAACTAAATACATATTCATATACTTTTATTACAAAAGATACTAAATATACATTACTCCTATACATATTCCTAATACATAAAGTACTACAAAATACATATTAACATAAAAAAAAATACACAAAATTTATATTACAAAGAAAAACTAAAATAACATAAGAAATCTTTAATTATTTTTTATCTTGAAGTTCTTGAACATGAGGCTTCCTAATTCCCTCTTGAAGCTAGTAGTAAGGTAATGATGAAGAGAAGATAATATGTTGTGAAAAAAAAGGAAGAAAAATGAAAGGAAAATAGAAGATATGTGTTAGCCTAAAAGTAGAAAAAGTGAGACTTGCTATTTGAGTTTGGAATTGAAAAGAAAAAGAAGATTTAAGTATGTTCTAGATGAACACTTAGTCGACCAAAATGAAAAGGAAAAGGAAGAGAAAAGAAAGAAGAAAAGGAAAAGAAGAAAATATAAGGTGATGATGTGTTGACTTTACTTTCTTATCTTGCTTTTTAATTTTTCTCACATGGGATAAACTTATAAGACATATGGATGGACACTTGTACAGTTGAAATATGAAGAAGAAGAAGAAGAAAAGAAGAAAAAGAAAGAAGGAAAGAAAAGAAAGAAAGAAGAAAAATTAGAAATTTACTTTTTGACTTTTCTTGATGCTTTTCCAACTTTTAGGTATTATTTAGGATGAAATATAATGTAATTATAGAAGAAAATATAGGATATAAAATTAATGTATACTATATAATACATAATCATAAAATATGGAGTAAAATTAAATCAATATAAAACCAACATACATATATATATATATATATATATATATATATATATATACACACACATATGTGAAATCATAAATAATCATAAAATAATATTTTTAATATTGTTAATTTATTTAATTCATTTATTACTCTATGTTTATTAGTATTTAGGAACTATCTCTATTTTTTTATTAGTGATTTAACGTGATTACGGGTGTCTATCGATAATTATACCCTGTTGACATGGCACTTTAAACATCGACCCCTTAGGCTCGAATGGATCTAACGTGTCTTGTAGCCTAGGGCTTAAGCTACGCCTTTATGAGTCTAAACCCTAGGCCTGTATTGACCAAGCTTAATAAGCCCTACAATGATTAGAATGTACAAGATAAGGATGAAATAGCCACATCTGGAATAAGTGGGACATACCGGACATAATAACCCCACTCTCCCATGCTTGCGGGAGAAGATCTCTCCTACCAACTTACTTCTAATTGTCGATTTCACTCTACTATAAATACTGGGTCACTGCCTAATGTTAAATCTCTCTAGACTCTGCACATCAGCCTTACATATTATTCCATATTACCTCCTATTCTCAAAAGCCTTATTATTAACTTAAGTATCGGAATAGCTACGTTGAACAACCCCTCGGCGTCCTCTTATTGGGTATTGTTTTACAGACCTCCCATGTGCAGAGCCTAAACATTTATTGACAAGAACTCAGAGACGAGATACCTAATTAGGGTTTTATTACTATTAGGGTAAATTTATAGGTTTTATAAGCTTAGGGTTTTAGTTTTAGGGTTTTTATCAAATTCAAGTTCTATCTCTTGTATTTACACGTACATAAGATTTAAAGTTTTCATACGCAATTAAGGTTCCAAATAGTATATCAGTATTTTTTATATTCTTTTTAGGTTTCATATTTAAAATTTTAACCAGTTTTAAATTTATCACTTTTGTTGACTTAGGGAAATTATTTACAATACTTGAGTTTGACTCAATACTCAAAGGAATAAATTTATGGGATTCACAACACTTAATTAAGCCATTTCTAGATATTTTATGGAACTACCTCTAAAACATGATGCTAATCCTGTAGTGGCTTCCCAAAAGAAGGATTCACCTACAAAAATAAATGCTGCTATACCTTCACATGTTGTGAGAGCTTTCAAAAGCTTAAAATTAAAGTGTCATAAGGACGAAGCAATTTTTTTGGTAAGTAAAAAAGTTGTGTTTTGATAATGTCACTTTGGATTTGGATGCATTTGTTGTGTTTCACATGGGGAGTTTTAGTTTAAGGGAGATAGACAAATAGAAAGGGAGGAAAAAGAAGGGTATAGGACATGTTTCAACTCAAAATGAGCAAATTATAAATGAAGATCACCTTATCAAAGTTACGGTTAGGGAAGGCAACATTTCAAACTTCAGTAGTAGTGGTGGTTGGCTGTTAATAGCCATAGGATCGCCATAAGTATTCTAAGTTGGAATTGCTAAGGACTTGGTCTCTCCTTGACATTTCAAAGTCTAAATGGACTAGTTTTAAATAATAATCCATCTTTAGTTTTTCTCAAGGAAACTAAAAACAAAAAAATTTATGTTAATAAAATAAGGAAAAATCTTAAGTTCCAATATGGCTTCTATGTTAACCTGGTGGATGCAATTGGTAGCTTGGCTTTATGGTAGGTGGGTGATGTTAGAGTGGAGATTTTAGTAGCAAACAGAAACTTAATTGTGTCAAAGGTGGAAAGCTTAAATAGGCATAGTTTTTCATTTGCTAGGTTTTTTCTCCTTTAGAATTTCATCAAAAACAAAAGTTATGGAATGAGATTTAAGTTGGGCTGCTATTTTTGAGGATATGTAGCTATACATTGGATATTTTAGTAAAATATTGGATGACTTGAAAAAATTTAGGGGGGAAGGGGGGTGGTGGTGGTGTTTGAGGGGAGGTTAGGGGGAGTAGGGGTGCATAATGCACGGAGTAGAAGACAAATGGAAGGATTCTGGGACATAATTTCACAAGTTGGCCTTATTGATCTTGAATACAAGGATCAAAAGCTTACTTGGTTGAATAGACGTTTTGATGGTGTATTGGTAAAGGAAAGGATTGATAGGGCTTTAGGATCTAGTGAGTGGCTGCTGAATTTTCCTAATACAGTAGTTTAGCACCATCCCATTGTTGGTTTGGATCATGTAGCGGTTTTGGTAGTGTTTTCTTCCTTCAGTAAAAAAAAATTTGATAAATTCAAATTTGAATTTAAGAGTTATGGGGGGTTATAAAGAAACAGTAGAAAGAAGTTGGATGTTAGATGAAGAAAGTGAGCCCTTGATGAATGTTATGTTGAAACTTAAAAATTGTGAAAAGCATAAGAAGGCTTGGAGTAAAGCACATGTTCCTAACAACGAAATAAAAATAGATGAATTGATGAGAAAGCTTGGCGAATTGTAGCATTCAGATTCTCTTCAATGTGAGGAAGACAATGCAATCCTTAAGGATTTAAAAGAATTATGGGGTTGGGAACAAGAATATTAGAATCAAAGATCCAAGGTCAAATACTATGAAGATTAAAATACAACGTTTTTTCTTCAATCAACTAAGTGTAGACGAGGGAGGAATCAGATAGAGAGAATTAAGCTCCATGAAGATGTCTGGCATAAAGATAAGAGGAGAGTGGTAATAGAATTTGTTAGACATTTTAATTGAATATATTGGAGTGATGGTCAAGGGAACATCAATAACGTGTTGGAGTGGGTTAGTACAGTATTTACATTGCAGGATAATGAAATTTTATGTGCTAAAGTGATTACCCTTGAAGTGGAAAATACTGTGTTTCAATTGGGAGCTTTAAAAGCTTCAGGACTAGATGGGCTTCTCGGGATCTTTTATCAACATTATTGAGATATAATTGGTGCTTCTGTTGTCAAGATAGTCTAAAACTATTTCTGAATAGGTATGTTTCCCTCTTCTATAAACACTACTGATTTGATTCTTATTTCTAAGATTCTTATACTCAAGTTAGTTAGCCAGTTTAGACCAATAAGTTTATGAAATATCTTTTACAAAATTATCTCTAAAATTCTTATCAATAGAGTAAAGCCTTTCTTGTCTAGCTTCATTTCCAAAAATCAAAGTGCATTTATCTCTAGTAAACTTATCTAAGATAATATCCTTGTAGCTCATGAACTATTTCATTTTCTTAAAAACAAAAGAGTTGGGAAGGATAATAGTTGTGCTCTCAAGTTAGATACAAATAAGGCCAATGATTGGGTGGAATGGGATTTTTTAGAAGGGCTTTTGTTGAGATTGAGTTTAAATAGGATTTGTGTGGGGTAGATAATGACATGTATCAAAACAGTTGAATTTTAATGTACTTGTTAATAACAAAAAAGTAAGGAAAGTTAAGCCAATGTGGGGTTTAAGGCAAGGTGACCCCATATCTCAGTATTTGTTCATTTTGGTCATTAATATGCTGTCTAATAGGTTGAACAAGTTTTGTGAGGAAAGTAGGTTGTTAGGATCAAATCTAAACCTAGCTGTCCTACGGTTTCACACTTATTATTTGCCGATGACTCGCTTTTTGTTCTTAAGATTTCAGGGGAATCTATTACTAATTTTAGTAAGGTACTCACTGAATATTACTGTGCATCAAGTCAATCAATAAATCTAGATAAGTCATGCCTAGTTTTTGGCAAGAATGTACTAAAGTCCATAAGGCGAGATCTAGTAAAGGTGCTGAATGTCCTAGCAATAGATAACCTAAACAGATATTTGGGTCTACCTTCTTTATGGAGTCGATCTAAAACTAAAGCACTTAGATCTGTTAAGGAAAAATTTGAAGGAAGGCTTCAAGGATGGAAGAGGAACCTATTGAGTGAGGTGAGAAGAGAAATATTGATAAAGCCTATAACTTTTGCCATACCAACTTATTCTATGAGGTATTTTAAATTTCCTCATAGGTGGTGTAATGCCGTAAATAGTCTAACTTAGGAGGACTCGAATTCAAAGACTTACATCCATTTAATGTGGCATTGCTAACAAGATTAGCATAGAGATTGCAGAGTAACCTAAAGGCTTTTTTTAGGTAAGAATTTTAAAAGGGTTGTATTTTCCACGAATGGACTTTAAAGATGCAAAGAAAGGTGCCTGTACTTCTTGGGGATAGACAAGTCTATCGAAAGGAAGGGATGTATTATTTGAAGGTGGGCTATGGAAAGCTAATGATGGAAGGTCAATTAAAGTACGAGAGGACAAGTAGATATTAGATTGTGATGGTTTTAAGATTCTTTCAAAGACCATGATGGTAGATCGTAAATTAAAGGTTGAATCTTTAATTAATAAAGAAGGGAAATTATGGGATTTTATAGGAATATTAGAAATCTTAACTACTAAAGAAAAAATTGCAATTAGAAAGATCTACTAACTAGTTAAAGAGGCAAATGGAATGATGTTAGGGCCATTTATAAAAGATGGTATGTGCTCAGCTAAATCAACTTACTTTTATCTAACCTTAAAGGAGAACCATCCACAACCATTGGACCCATCATTTTCACGCTTTATAACATCTAAAGCATGGAAAGAATTATGGATGTTAGATCTACAACCCAAGATTAGGCATTTTCTTTGGAGATTATACTAAAAAATTTTACTTGTCATGTCTGGTCTAGCTAGTTGTTGAGTGATTTTGGATGATTCTTATGTCTTGTATGGTAAATGTGAAATGAAGGAATACGCTTTGCTTCTCTACCCTTAGATGAAGAGCGTTTGGTTTGGGGAACTTGGAATTACGGTTTTATTTGTGACGGTAGAGCAGTTCTAGAGTTGGATACAAGGACAACTAAATCAGATGACTGGAGTAGGTAGATCAAGATTAGATCTTGCATGTGAAATTGCTTAGCTTATTTGGGAACTTTGGAAAGAGAGGTGTATAGTAGTGTATGACAGTAAAGGGGTAGATCTAATGTGATACAATTCAACATGGATGAAAACATGACATCCAGTATCACACAAACTAAGGAGATGGGTCCAAACCTCTAGAAGGTCTGAAGGATAAATGATAATCAAAGGTTAAGAAGGGATCCTCATACATTAACGGTAAATATAACACACCAATGCCTTATATGAGCTCTAGTCACACTTGATATTACACATTAGTGTAACCGAAGGTCACTTACCACTAGTCCATACTCAATGGATTAGATAAGAACAGTTAAGAGTAAGCAAAAAACACTAACTTATGAAAGCATGTTTGAATATCGCAAAAATATATTAATTGTTGGGATTATTACAATACGTGAGTATTTATATGACATAATTAAGGTAAGTTCTAGGTAAGTGTAAATTACAAAAAGGATTCCTATTAGTAAAGTAAAAGGAATAATTTACAAAGATAATGTTGTAAACAAGCATAAAGAATATTTGGTGATAGAAAAAGACAATACGAACGTTAGGAAAATCAACATCCGTGTTAGTTGTCCATTTTGTAGTCCTAATGACACTACTAGTCGAGTAGAGTAGGTTCTGAATAGATCAAGTCGGTGTTAGCAGTTAGACAACTCAGATGTTTGAGGTTAGTAAGAGGTTGGTTTAGAATGTGACTTATTGTCAAGGCAACCTCGAGTCTTCGGCTTCGAACAAGTGTTAGCTTGACCTTGGCATGTATTAGGTCAGCTATATACTGTTTCGATACTTAGCCTTGGACGAATGCGTTGTAGAGAGGTTGGCTTAGCATGCAGTTTGATCACCTCGGTAGCTTCTTGGATAAGGTGTAGAGCAAAGTCACTCGATAGGTCAAATTGGGGATTGTACCACTCTTTTGAGTTCAACTCTCCTCGAATAGCCTGGTGAACTATATAAGTAAGTCCTCGAGCTTGGCAACACGTAATTGGTCTACAATCCTTATCACTCTCTTAAGGTTGTTTGAGATTTAGGATCAAATTTGATTTAGCTCCATGTTGCTTGTCTTCAGGAGTATGTGGCTGGAGGTCAACAACGTTGAAGGAGTCCAAGACCCCATACTCTTCTGGTAGTTTAAAAATGTAGGCATTAAAATTGATCTTTTCAAGCACTTTGAATAGTCGAGTTTCATAATGTTTATTAATACAATTTGATTCATAATTGGATATACTTCATAGTTCTTTTTTTCTCTTTCTCATATAAACTCCATTATTGTCTTTAATTAGGTATCTTGCTTTCTTGTGTTGCATTATTACTATGGAATTGAGTGTTGATTACGGTTTTAGGTTAGCTAAATGATTTCATGTGCAAGAATCCTTATAGTTGCATTATTGTTAAGTGTCAAAAATCTAACTAAGAGGACTTTTTTTTTTTTCAAGCTTTTGTGAAATTAGCCTTGTAAAATTTAACTTAACAGAGTCTTCTTTTGTTTGAAAAATCAATCATACCTTATAATCTCTTTTTCAAGTTTCTTTTTATGTTGTGTAAACGATTCTTTTAAGTTATGTGATGGGCCATGGTATGGTTCAAATAAGAATTTTTTTTGTAGTTCTAACTATGTTGTTGTATATTGATGATCGATGAAAATGTCCTGGCTAGTAAGATACTACCCATGTTCTATTACAAATTTATATGGGAGTTCTAGTGATTGTTATCCAAAATTTTTTGAGCTATTAATATACTGTTACCGTAGGCCTTGGTAATCTCCATTGACCATTGTTTGATTGTGAACCAAGTTAGACTAAATCATACTTTTGGATAAAAAAATAAGAATAAAAATAAAAATTTGGTTTAGGCCTTAAAAAAGAGAGAGAGACCCTTACATGCAATTTAGTTTGTTTAGTTTGAGGGCAAGTTAAACCATGTCTACTCCTACTACCTACAACTTCATTCTAAATACTTGGCTCTCTACAAACAAAAAATATCTAATATATGACCTACTTATTGATTGATTACCATTTTAACTCAAGCACAAAGAGTAAACAACAATTCACAGTTGAATAATTAATAGATCATTTATCTAGACATGTGCATAGAAAAAGCATACAATGGTAACCTACATACCTAGAGTTGATTGACTAACATGTAAGTAATCCAACTTTGAAGAAAATCTAATAATTATTTACAAAATAATTATTAATACATCAATTAGATGAAGACATCATCAAATTAATTCTAAATCCTTAAATAACCTAGATCAATTGATCATAGATAAAATAACATTGAGTGAATTCTTATACGGCATAAAGTAGTTACTAACTTTGAACTCTAGTCGATTACGTTTTCTAAATTCCTTATGTAGTCGATCAATTCATAATTTTGTAGTTGAATTTGCTATATAGTTGACAAGTTTTTGGTGCAATTGGCATCTACACTTACAGTTACTATTTTCGACTTATCTTGTTGAAGATGACTTTAGGCATCTCAATTGAATTTCTAGCCTAAAGATGGATCCTCCATCACTTTATCATACCTACGATCAACTCAATGATTCCAATTACACTTTTTTATTGATATCACTATATATATGATTCATTCTAAGTTTCTAAAACTCCATAACTTCTACATCAAATTTTTGAGATTAAGAGTAATCTAATTTAAATTCCAATTTGAACATCCTATTCTCTTCATAGTTATGATTATAAGCTTAATGATGGTTTAAACCCTAACTTTATAAGGGAATCTCAATCGGGTTTGACCTAAGGTTCTCATCTTATTGCAAAACATGTTAGAGTGTGAAATACTCCTAACCACATATTTCTACTTCTTACCTTCACCTTACACTCATTTCTCCTTATTAATCTCCTTAAACAAAAATCGTGTACAATATGAATTAGAATCTTTTTACATGAATAATCTATTTGTAATTAGAATCTTCTATAATATGTATGGTTGTAAATATTAACTATGAGTGTCAAATACACGAAATGCATATGATGTTTAATTATAATGAAATAGATGTTTATTTGTGGAAAATCATGATATATCTTATGCCATCTAAACATGTTTTAAATAATATTATTGATATTTGAGTAGTTTATCTTGACATACTAAACAAATGGATCATGCATAAAAGGTTGCTCACATGTCACGGCATGTCCAATCTTGTTTTCCATGAAATTTCTATCCAAACCTTTTGAAAAGTGATATGATGGGGATTAAAGTGCATTCCAAAGCAAGGAATGTTTAGGGACACCTAAGCAAGTTGACAGATGACCATGGGGTCGAGCAAAGCAAGCGGTCGACGGAGTGTTCATTTGATAAGGGGCAATTAACCAAATGTTAGCGTTCAACTAGACAATGGTCGCCCAACAAGGTAACACCATCTAGGCGTTTGATTTAATTCTATTAGCTTTTTTAATTGGTGTTATTTTCTAGGTTGGTCAAGGCAATTTAGTTACCAATATTACTTTATTTATTCATTGTTGATAGGAAATTTTGAAATTAGACTCCCTAGGTTTAATCCAGCCGTGCTCCTACTCTTAGACTATCTAGGAAGGCCTATTTTAACAAGGGCTTAACCCTTTAATTAGATCAACCCAACCTAATCCGATCTTAGGTTAGATCTAAGGTCTTCCCCTAGATCGAACTTATCGGCTACTTTAGTAGAGTTTTACACTCAACTTGTCCTAGTGAGCTAACTTACTCGACTTAACCTGACTTGCCCTCACGTCAAGTTGCTTATGGCATTGCTTGATATCCATCAAGGAGTTCTACACTCCATGCAACTTTCTCTAGCTACAACTTATAATTCTATTGATGAGAGCTCCTCTAAGCTCATGCATATCTCACTCCCCTTAGCCAAGTCAAAGTTGATATGAAGATACTCGAATCTAGGGTAAATCTTTACTAAAAATATATTCCGGTTTCTAAAAGATGCATATTTACATAAGTAGATACACTTGCCTATTTGAGAAAATTTAATTTCAAATATAGCAATGCAAATCTTTCTTAAAATATTTTAGCTTTATCATAGGGGATGAGTCCCAAGTATGATCACTTTTCTCTATTTCAATTGTTGTTTTGCTACTTTGTTAAAAATTACTAACCTAAGTATCAAAGTATTCATACCAAACTAAACTCAGATTTGTTTTTGCAAGTCACCACATTTAAGGATTAAGCTTCCAAATGACAAATGACATTTATCTTTTCAGTTAGTTTTTTCATTTATAGTATTTCCATTTTAATAGACAATCAGGGTTTTATTTTGATAGCCTATATATGAAGGCCCTAGTAGTAACCGACTAATTAATTCAGGCCATTTATCTAGTGTTGCTTTTAAGAATTCCTTCATTTTGATCCTTTTTTTGAATCACCATTGTGATTTTGGTGAACCGAGATTTCTAGACTTTTGTATGTGATATCAGTAGTTTTTCACATCATTCTTAAACTAATCCTTCAATGATCGTTGCATTAATCTTTCCCAGTTCGATTTCACAATTGCCGAGGAATATCCAATTGTCGTATCCCTTTTACTTTATCGTTTTATTTATTGAATATATAGAAAACCCTAAAAATACTCCCTTTCAGCATTTTAACCTACATAAAAACCATAAATTATTTATTAGCAATCGCAACATCAATGGAATACGTTCTAACCTCGAAATCGATGCATGTCAAGATACATACTTAGACTCGGCACTAAAAAGTTACACATACTTAGATATAATAATTACAAGAGATTTTCAACACTTACATTATTTGTCCAAAACTATGTCGTTTTATACTCCCATCAATTTGTAAATATCAGCTAAATATGACTCTAATTTTCAGCTTGCATGTTTTGAAGTCCGAAATGTCACTATAATTTCGAATATTTTCAGAGGTGTAAATGCGATTTACCTAATAATTTGATTGTTGTTACTCGTATACCCTCTCTAGTTAATTCTTTATATGGGATCCACAAAATTAATTATAGTAAGATAACATTAAATAATAATAATAATAATAATAATATGATGCATATGCTATCAACATCCCTTGAATTTTAGAACCTAATAGAAAATGAGATTAAAATTCTAAGAAATTGGAATAGGAAGACATCTTTTCGTACTCCACCTACACACTCGTAGAGCTTTACAAAAGAAAGAACTGTAGAAAGTCGAATCAAGGATTCTATCTTCTAATTCAATTTCATATTGCCCAAATAAGATTATCATTTTTTTCCATGTATCACCGTCGCTGTCATCCATGTATAGCAACGTTTGACTGTATCTGTATGTTTGCAATGAAAGATCGTCTAGGATGGCACACCTTTCGATTGTCAATAGGAGCTTTTTTTCATGATTAGTATTACAATTACCAGCAGTTGGTGAATATATATATATATTAAGTCCATTATGCATTTAATAAAAAAAAAATGGTTATATAAGGATTTGAAAGACTTCCTCTTTTTTCCCTTTTAAAGTAGGACACCTTCAACAAATACATTATAATTTTGCTTCTTTTTAATTATGATTTTTCTTGTTAGCTCTATTTGGAGAAATAGGCATATGATAAGCAGCCGGAAAGACTGAAGAGGTATCGAACATGTTAATAGCCATGAGTTGTATGATTGTCAGGGTAAAAGAGATGAAGTCATTTTCCTATAAAATGTTTCAATATTATTAATATTTTGTACGCAATTTATCGATCTATTTTATGTATTAGTATTATTAAATTTTTTTTCTTCCGTTCTAGGAAGGGGTATTTGCGGGAACGTGCAGTGTAATGCACTAGATGGCCCGAAGGCAGGCAGTTGGAAAGATTAAATCGGAGCTTCATAATTGGTGTCATTCAAGTGTAAGAGAACAGACAATGATTTTACGTCAATTCAAGTCAATATGGGGACTTATTGAGTTTGTGTCCTATTTTCATAAGACCCGGGTTTAAAAGGGCAAGTAAGTAATGAAATAGCAAAAATAAATCATTATATGTACTTGACAATTTCCTATTTATAATTTTTAGTGCTTCAGGATAATTTGATCCTATATTATGCAATTTCTTTCTTAGTAGTGAGTAGTAAGAAGAGAAGCTACAAGTATAAGGTGTTCTATGATTACACTACTCACGGATCTATCTATCTAATTTCTTATTGAACTTTACCTATCTTCGATTGCCATGCTGTGCTTTTCACTCCTTATCCTGTACAGAACAAAGTCGATCTTATTTAAACTAAGTTATTTCTTATTATATGTATTGGGGTTCCAACTTCTTGTAAGTCTATATTCATGCTATTATGTATGTGGAATTAAATAAGTGAACATGAGAAAAAAAAAATCCTGCGGGCTCTTTTAAAGGAAATACTACTATTTGATTGTGAGAGAGTACCATTCTTGTTTACATTGCAGTATTATGTTATATTTTGCGTATAGTATTTTATCCCTATTCATTTTAAGGGTTTTCACCCGAATTTTGTGTGATATATTTTCTTATTTACTCCTGTTTCTCTTCTTTGTCGTGAGTATTATGTAACTGTTACTTAAAACCCAGATACAGTCTTAGCGATACATACAAAACCAAACTAAGACCATCAATAATTATCTCTAATGGTAATTCCTTGGTTTGACTCATTAAATAATTATTGCTTCTTATTGATCCATACACCTTCTTCAATTTAGATATGGTACTACCAATAAGTGCAATATATGTTTATCAACTTTAGAAAAAAAAAATACATAAATACAAAATATATAAAAAAAAAATCACTAAAATACTGTTACTATATCATATCTTAAAGATATAATATTAATAATACTGCATCTTCAAAATGTAATATTAGTACATTTATGTATTATGATTATATCACATCTTTAAGTATAATTATATTAATATCGTATTTTAAAGATGCGATATAAATATTATATTAATATTATATTTTAAAAATATAATATATAATATAATAAAATAATGATTTTTATCTAATTTATATTTATGTAATATTTATTAACTTTGATTTCTATGCTACGAAACAACAAAATTATGACAATAATGTTATCAGGAGCGATTCGCACCTAGTCACTCAAGGGTCGATTGCAGACAGCTAATTGGATGTCCTATGGATACGTGTACATCCTAAATCATTGTTACAGCACTCATGACCATAGTCATTTGTGGCCTTCAGCAACAGTATTAAATGTTTTGCGATCATTTGAGGGGATAAACACATAGTTTAAAACTTTTTAAGATGGTAAAGTCATATTATGAGATTATAGAATGTATCTACAACTAAAAGGATAGTTAAAAATGAGTCTTTAATTACCCCCGAAAACCTTAAGATTAGATTGAATTATAAAAGTATCTAATTACTATAAAAGTTATAAACTTGATCTTAAGAATTTGGTGTTATGGAGTTATATCTTCTTATCCACGTATCTTAGGTTTCTATTTACTCTACTTTAAAACTTTAAATTTATTGAGTAAAATTAACACTTATATTATGACATATTCAAATATTATTGATAATCACTTACCACATTTACGTACATGTGATAAGTAATACTATTAAATATTTTTCCATAAATTTAGGACTACACTATATTAGGTTTGCTCATATCATTTGAGAAGGAATGGTTCTAAATGTATCTACTTTTATACAATTTCTATTTATTTTAACACATATAATTGGACATTACATACAGATTCTACTTTTCTGTATAGGAAAGAAAAATTTTCATATTTATTGATGTTAAAAAGAACATGAAACGTACTCCTTTACTTAGCTGCAGCATCGAGGACTCGGGCACTAACTTTCAAATACAACTCAGATTTATCTGTTGTTTGATTCACATCCGGATTGAATCAATCTTGGAATAGATAGTATTTGATCAAAGATTTGGTGGATCTTGATAATAATTTGGGTTATGATCATGGGAACGGAAAAAATGAATGCTCTGTCGGCTGTAAAATGATGCCAACCTTTAGTCATTTAGGAATGCTCCTCCAAAAGTTGAAAAAAGCGTATGACTCGGATCCTTTTTCCCCCCACATTGGCTCCTGTCCATGTACTGCCTATTTTTATTTTTTATACAGGAAGGGAATCAACACTACAATCATATTGTGGGAGCAACCGCAGCGTAATCATTGTGTTTCCACCATGCTAAGCATCATTTCTCATCAAACAACAACATTTCTGCTTCGTTTCAGGACATGCATTTCTTTAGACAACTCCTATGATTAAAAAGAATCGGAGAGAGCCAAAAAAAAAAAAAAAAATTGATAATGGTTTCGAATAATGTAATATATAATATAGATCTATAACATATATTGCAAATATAACATTCTGAGATCCAAAATGGTATTACAACCTGATATATACCTTACTAATCAAGAACATGCTAAGGCTCTAAGTCAACCAGACCCAATTTCTGAAACTCATCAACTTCTCAACGTCAATATTAAATAAAATGTCAACATAATAATTCTTCATATGGAAGTACATCCGAGAAAACAACATAAGACATACCAAAATGGTTTAAAGGAGTCTAATAAGCTCCTAAAGCCACAAGTATTGGATATTGTAAAATAAGGAGTCTAAAAGCTTCATAGTAATTTCAAGTTAACATAAACTAAGTAAGGAGTCTCGTTCTCCACACTCATGAAGCACTCAAAAGGAAACAAAGTCTCTAAGTGAACACAAGTCATATTCCTAAGCTCAAAACATCAATAAGCCTCTAATCATCATAGAAACATATATACTCAACTCCCTACTCTTTCTAAATATTATCCACATAAAGCTCTTCATAGATAACATACTCATCAGTACTTGTGCCTGAAAAAGATAGAAAGTGAGATGAATCCTAATACATGATATACAAGCACAAGCTAATGCCACACATTTCAATTAACATGCACAATGCAATGAGAAACATATAATAAGTTATTATCTTGAATTTAGTTTAGAAAGCAACAAAGGGGGACTCATGACCCCTTATGCCATGATCTTATATGTATACGCTCATAAACACACATATAAACACATACATAAGCATATACAAATTTTCCTTTAAATTCTTTATACTTAGAGTCCAAAGTCCTTAAATCATAGTATTTTAGTTGCACAATCCCATATACAAGTCCACTAAGGAATCTTCGCATATGATCAGCAGTTGTCTCCAAGAGATTTGCCACTATAAGCTTCTAGGATAAGCTAGTCAAGCACAATCAATACACAACATAATTAGGCAAGGTATAACTTAATCGAATTAGTACTCTAAGTCTTAGCAAACACAAGCAACGACCAAGCATCACATACTTAAGTCAATGAGTATACTAAATAGCTTGAAGGGAGATAGGAAAGCAAAGGATTCTAGGCACCTAACTTAAGAGATAATAGATTCAACTTAGTTTCTTTATCTCCAAATCATGTAAACAATTATAAGATTCTATTCAAGCCATTTTATAAAGCTTAACTTGCTTACAAGTTTAGTCCCACTTATTGATCCATAGACCCACCTTTAAATATCTCATTTAAATCCAACTTATAAACCTCTTTGGCAAGCCATCTTAGTTCCACCCCTTTCTTAAGTCTCTTAGTTAGACAACTTAAAAGCACTTCTAGAGCTCTAATTCTTACGATAAAGTTTGAATCTTTTGAAGGCAAAAAGGCTAAATAAAAACTTAGTGATGCTATTATAGGTTGGAAGGAACCTTGGAAAACAAAGGAATCTTAAATAAGGTATGATGTTTGGATGCTACAAAGAGTGGCATCCAGATGCTAAGCTGAAGCCAATTATAATGGCCTAGTGTTCAGATGCTATAAAGCAAGGCATCCCAATGCCATAAAGCAAGGCATTCGGATGCCTTGCTACTACTCTGCAAATTATAGAACAATCCAACTTTGAATCTAATATAAAATTAACCCACTCTTCTCTCAGCTTTCATAAACCTCCAAACAAGACTTAAGGTATGTTTTCTTAATGATTCTCGACATTATGATTTAGCTACAAACTTAAATTCTAACTCCCAGCTTCAACAATTCCTTGCAAACCCAAAACACCAAGAGAAAACTTGTAAAAACTTACTTGTAATAACCTAAACACTTGATAAAGTTTGGTAATGCAACTAAACACCACCTATATCTATAACAAATAATCCATTATAGATTCAATCCTTAATAACACTAAGTAAAATACTTTAAAATTGGATAATTGAGTTTGAAATTGACTTAAAGTATGATAATCCTTGAGAACTCACCTTAAATACTTGGAGAAGATGCTCTTGAAGAATAATAGACAATCCCTACTTTAAAAATCTTGAGTGCAAGCTGTAATTAACTAGAAATGGAAGGTAATAGGATAAGGGATGGCCTAAAACAAATTTGCTTAAGTTGAACCTTCAATCTTCTCTCAATCTCCACTATAATCCTTCTTAGATAGAGTTTGGGGTTGCTCTTCTTAAGTTTTTGTAAATGAAGAGGTGTTTAGAATACATTTAGTAAGGATTAAGGTTTAAAATGGGGGGTTGCTTAAGGAGGTTGGGTTTTAGTAATTCTTTCAAAATACAAAATTACCTTTGCTTTTGAAAATAAATTTTTATTAAATTACAATAAATATATTACAACATATATAAATTATCACATATCACGGTCCATGAGTTAGATGGCATATGTAGGTGTTCAACTTGGTATAATGAAGTAAGTGTCATAAGCTCTAACTAGTTTGCTCACGGAAAGTAAAACTTGCCTTTAAGGAATACCTAACTGATGAACAAATCACTTTGGTGATTATGAGTTAGCTTATAACAAGAATTTATTAATATCTTTATAAAATGAATTTTAGTAAATAACCACTTAGTCAAAGATGATTTTAAAGGATAAGAGGAAAGTGTAAAGGTAAAAGGATGGAAGCCTAAAGTCTTGGTCGAATTGATTTTAGGTTAGTTAGGCAACAATTGAATGAGTTGGTCATTTATTGGGCATGGTTATTGATAATTTGGCCTTATGACAAAGGCCTTATGAATTTAGGTAGAAGAGAATATCATAATCTATGAGTTGGAAAGAAAATGGAGATGTTTAATTTGGGCTTATATCAAAGTGAGTAATGCTAGTAGGTGGTTTATTCGTGGGTTGTATTCTTTAAAGGAAGGTTTAGACTCTTGTAAACAAATCACTTGAATGTTGATATCGCTCTTTTGATTATGAATATAGTAGGTTGAAACCAATTGAATAATTAGGCTTCTCAAATATATGGAGGCTCATGATAGAGTTAAGATGAAATTGGTAATGAGAAAGATGAGCTTGGAATAGTCTTGAGTAAAATAGGAAGAAAAGGTTAGTTTGCAATCCAGATACAAGTGAAATGTAAAGTTAAAAGATGGCTAAGTGCTGTATGAATACTCTAAGAGCGGTGAACCTCTTATCCCATGACATAAGAACCTAAACCATTGGATGTAACAATTTCTCTATACATTCCTACACTTAGCAACTACATGTAAGAGTCAAGAGCTTATCAATATGATTCATAATAAATAATTTAAAAAATCATAGAATTACCATCTTTTAAATTCTATAGTCATAAGGTTCATAAAGAAATCTTAGATAAAATACATCTATAAAAGGTCTTCATGTTTCAAAATCCTACTTTGAAAGATCAAAGCATCTAACTATAAATCATGCTTGAAAGCTACCAAGAATTGCCTGTTTCTCCTCCCATACATCTTTCTAATCACATCCTTCTATGTGTCATTTGATCAAATATTCTCTAAAGTAGATTGACATGTGAGATCATGCAAAATGTATGTGATTAACATCAAACGCCTAATACAAAACAAAAACATGACCAAGCTTGAGATTATTCAAGGTCATCTATATGTGGTAAGCTCCTATTTTTTTTTTTTTAAGTGTGTCATTTCTGAGTATTTGAAGCATTTAATGTGTTTCTAATTACGCATTTCAATATTCATGTATAAAGGTGTGAAAGATTACATTTTTTTTTCCTTTGTAACTCTTTCAAGACATCTATCATCATTTTTTTTTTCCTTTTTTTAGTTACACTTTTCTTGAGAAAATTCTATGTAAGCACTAAGTATATAATCAGTAGGTATTAAGAAAAAGAAATAATGCATAAAAAGTTGTATAACTTTCAAAATCTTTTAATCAAATTATTGAACCTTGAGAAATCAGAAACCAAGTCTTACTATCATATCTTAAGTTTGAGATTTGCCTACAAATAAGATCATGTAAAGCTTCATGTTATCAATGACTATCAATCTCTTACATTTCCCTAAAATAGCTAAAACTTCAAAGAATGAAGAATCTCCATATTATCTAGATGATGACCTAAATAAGTCAACAACATACGTACATAGCATAAGCAAATGTATAAATGCACAAATCAAATATATTTGAAAATCACCTCTCTCTCTCTCTCTCAATAATCTAATAAACCCTAGTTGACAAATATGGTCATATGGCTGCCCCTTCTTCATATACCTCTTGCCTTCCTTTACCATTTTAAGTTTGTAAATCTACTAATATTAATCTTAACATCTTCAAATCTTGCTATTATTGATCTTTAGTTTTGTTATTTTGTTTATCATTTCCACAATCACCAACCCATAAGTATTACATTTCCATAAGCATAATTTTAGTTCTATAACTCCGGTTAGCTTAGTTTAAAGATTGTAATGATCGGGTCAATGTTAGTTTGTGGGTTTATGTTTTTATTATTTTTCCTTCTCTTTTCGTCTCTATTCCTAGGAAGTGCTTTATTCCCTTAGGAAGAGTGATGTTACTTCTCATTGGGTAGATATACTTGTTTATTCAATTGTGTTTTTGTAACCTAACTCTTCTTCTAACAACCCTCTTATATACAGCCCATAACCAACCCCTCCCCCCCTCCCCTAAAATAACCAAAAAAAGAAAAAGCCTTTGATTGCTAGCTCTTAACCTAATTCATCCTTTGGTACTCAATCCATATCCTTATATCTACCCTTCATGAAGTGACAAGCACTTAAAATAACAACTTACTTTGGTTTTCCAACCAAAGGTAGTTGCTAAGAGCTAGTTTGCAACTTATGCATCTCATATAGGCTTGGTTCCAAAATTATGACCACAAATTGCTTCCTTATGACTTCTTAGCACATTTATATGCCTACAGCTTAAAACCCTTTCTAATGATTCATCCATTATTAATCTGTGGTTGGTACTTGCCCTACTCCACATTAGGATTAGGCATTTGGTGCTCGATCTACTCATTCACCTTACTATAACTTTACAACAACTTAAATGATAATTGTAGGTTGCTTTATAGGTAGCATAAAGCTTATCTCACAACATAAGTGTCCTAAAAACACATGCAACTAATATCGATTGATAATTAACATGATTTGCTAAAAGATAATTCAAATTTATTTTGTTTTTATTCACACTAACATATAGAACAAGTGCTACTCTAAGAATACAATCAACAAATAATCTAGAAGGTATTAGCTACTCATTTGAAATGCTCCAAAAGTAGGTGTTGTTGATGTATTTTCTTTTTCTTGTGCTTATGGAAATCATTCTTTAATTAGCAACAAACTAAAAAAAAAAAAAAACAAAAAGGAAGCATGTAATATTGCATAGATGTACTTTGTTATCGAAGTGCACTTCTCTTTATTTACAATGACAAATAGAGTGACATCAAATATTGCTTTTCATATTCGCTTAACATGTTAATTGCTATTAATATCCACCATCTAAGTATGATTAGCTGAATTTAGATTGCTATGGGCATTGTTATATTTGTATGGTAGTGTAGAATTCTTGATCAATGACTCATTGAGGGTTGTGATTAGAGAGAGGATTTAGAGGAGGAGTAGTGATCTTAGTAACTTATGAGCACTTGTAATAGATGATTGTTCTTAAGTGTTCTTAATCACCCTTAATCATTTTTCATCATATTGTTCATTTGATCTGTAAGGAGAAGGTTTCAGTAATATGATGGCATATTTCTGCATCTTTTGAATGTTCTAAATGAAGATGATGAGGCCTCTACTCGTAGATTTTGGAGATCATTTTCAACTCCAAAAATTAACGAATGACATAAGCCTTTCATGACATATGTTGGATGGTCTTACTAATCAACAGACAAAATATAGCCTTTATTATTATATTTTTAACTCCTCCAGTCATATATAACTAATCTTTTATTAGGCTTAATATAGTTTAAACTCGATAATCTTGTGAATAAGCCTATAGACGTCTTATTGAGTGTGCAATCCAATTTACTAAGGCTAAAAGTGGTTGAACCCATTTGATGATTGCTCTTTAGAGTCAATAAAGTCAAATTTTAAATCATCCCTTAATAAATATGCTCAACTACTTAAACCTTATTACTAGTTCAAGAAGTTGCTCCATGATCTTAAATTGGGTTAAGCCCAATTACCCAATAAGCTTTCTCTCTCTTCCTCTCTCCATCTCTCTTTATATATAATTAAAGAAGAGATATGTTCCTTGAAATGCATGTTGGAAACTAACAAGATTAATCCGATTATACTACTTTGAAGTATGAACAAGTTTGTGATGTAAAGGTTGATATGGCATCGTAATTCAGCATCTGCTATGAGACAGTGAAAGAAGTCAATCGAAATAAAATTCTTTAACGTGATTTTTTGTCTTTCCAAAATAGTATCCACTATTTTGTAACAACTCTTGAAAGCTTCATATGGTGCCAACTTTCTTCCGATGTCGAACTTCATGAGATGGTTGAGAAGGTGATTTATTGATGTAGCTTCTATCCTTAAATGCGACACTGATTAAGCTTGAAGCAATAATTCTAGAAACTGTATCTATTTCCATCTATATTAGAATTTGGTTTATGTAGAAATATAATAACAAATTCCTATTATCATTTTCTCTCTTTTGTTATACAATTGATATTATCAATAGACTTAAAACTTTTTATAATTTAGTAGTATAAATATCGATATCTTAACAATTTCACAATCGATTGCTCTTTAACTATTTTAATTCACAAAATCAAAGCGAATAGCCAAAAAATGTTTTAAATCACTTGACTTTCTTTCTTTTCTTAATTCTCCTAGAAAATTGATCAAATTATTATCCTTGCTTGGCACAACCCACTCGTACTACCTTTAGTGCAGCCTAGGGTTATTTAAATTCTTTCTTGCTTAGAAGATTCTTGTTCTGTCTAACGTCAACATTTCTATATTGTAATATTTTTGAGTTTTGTTTCTATTTTCAGGGTCCTTGTATGTGATAGCATGCCTATTTCACAAATCAAACATGATATCAGGTTTGTTGGGAAAGGAAAAAAAGAAGGTGATATCAGATTTATATGCGGTCCAATTAAATCCCTTGATATTATACGAAGTAAATACAACCTTAAACGTTTCGCCAACATCGTTGAAAGTAGAAAAAAAGAAAAAAAAAAGTGCCCAGATTTGATATGAATATACGATAAAGGTAAAGAGACACCCAGATAATGATTAATGGAACTCACGTATGCTTTAAATGAAGCCCACAAAAGTGGCCTTTTTTCCCTATCTTAATGTTATTCCCTGACCCCACTTTCTTCATCGTCTTTGGACGATCTCACCTACTTTGACCTTTCTTTCTCTGTTCTTTTATTTTTTCTTTTCTTTTATTGATCATTCTCTCGGACCCAGAAGCATGCTCCCCTACAGTTTCTCTATGCTCAACAGTCAACGTACAATTTATTTAGAATGGAAGCGGGACGTTTCGATGGATTTACTGGAACAAAACTGAAAAAAATAATAGTTTTTCTTTTTTTTTTATGATTATATTTATTTTTAGAATGAAAGTTTTGTGAAATAACATTTCCTTACCGAGGGGAAAAAATGAAATCACTAATCTATTCCACATTATGTGCAATAAAGATTATTATTATTGTATAATATTTTACAAATCAAATTAAAAAAATAGCTATTCCATAATAATTGAGATTAAATAATAACCCCATTCTAATGAAACAAAGGCGGATACAAGTGATTTACCATCTTCTTCCTTTTGATTTCCTATCAGAATATTATTATTAGAAAAAAAGAATATACTAAAGGATGATGTACTTTAATCTATTTTCTCCCACCATATAAGAATATTATTATCGAAGGAAAACGATATACCAATTTACTTTATAATGTAAACCAATTATACTATATATTTCCATAGATTTTTTAAATTAAAACATGTCATATGCATTTTTTATATTATTTCTAGCAAGACATAGAATTTGTTAATATATAGCAAGTAGAATGTATAATAGCATTAATTCGTTTTTCTTTCTTTAACAAAAAAGTTCCAAGAATCGATCGGCTGAATTACATTTTTTTTTTAACACAACATAATACTTTTCTGAAAAACTAATTCGGGGATTTTTCTTTTATTGGATTCCTCCAAAGATTAATAATAATTACAAAATTGAAGGCCCATATCAATATCATTAAAAGGAACTGTCTAGACTTAAATTTTTTTTAAAAAAAAAATGAAAGGTCTTTATAACATTTCAATAAAATGAATGGCCCATGTCAATATCATTAAAAAGTACATAGAGAATATGCATGGTTCATTCATCTGATTTTAGAGCGGAAACATGAGAAATTCGGTGGACTTGAGCTTATGTGATAATTCCTAATGAAAAGACAATACCTGGTAGCCTCCTGAACACAAATTTCTCAAATGTCGCAATTTGGAAAGAGCCTCGTTAAAAAAGATTGCTGCAAATTCCAAAGGTGTAAGCAAGCGTGCACTACTAAAAACAAGTATAAAACTACAACTTATATGTTTATTATTTGTTCGTGTTTTGTTAACCAGCGTATTTGACACACTTGCTAAATGTTGATATTAAAAAATAATTTTATATTTTAAAAATGAATTATATTGGTTTATGAAAATGTAAATACTTAGAATTATATAATAAAAAAGAAGCGCCTTTCATTTGGCAAAAGAAATTATCCGCTAAAAAGTCATAATTTTAAATATTAATTGTATATTTGAAATCATAAGGACTCCAACATTCATTATATTATATATTTAAAATTTTTTCAAAGCGATATTGTCAGAACAAATTAAATGCATTACTATACTGAAAGAAAAGAAATATCACAATTTACATTTTAATTTTATTATTTTTTATAATTATATACCTAAAATTTAATTTGTTTGATTATATATCCTATTAAAAATTTAGTTATTACTATTTATATTTTAATTAACTATAATTTATATCATTAGTACAATTAATGTGATTAATCAATAAAATAGTCACCATAATCTTAAAAAGATTGCATAAACCCCAAAGATGGCAATTGACCACCCATTACAAAACATTGAGTAGTGACCAACTTAAAAAATGTGAGCCATGGACCTACTTGTAGTCTCCTTAAGACCATAGGCAATTACCCTATTATTTGATTATGTTGATTAGACTAATAGTGTGAATTATATAATGAGTTGTAATCCATTTTAAAAATGTGGGCTACAAAACCTACTGTTAGATTACCTCATTGATTGATTATACTGATTAGAGTAACAGTATGAATTGTAATTAACTAAAGTGTAAAAATGACAACTAAATTCTAATTAGATATATAATTAAAAAAATCGAAACTTAAGTATATAATTGTAAAAAGTGAAAAAATTGAATTATAAACCATAACATGACCTCTTTATTATTTATTCAGGTTTTATCAACTAGCATTTTAATACACTTGTTAAATATAAAAATAAAAATAATTTTATGTTTTAAAAACAAATTATATTGGTTTATCAAAAAGTAAATAGATAGAAGTGTAAAATAGAAAAAAAGTTTATCCGCTCTTGGGCTGAAAAAACAAAAAAAGAAAAAACTTTTTTTCGCTACAAATTCATGCTTCTCAATATTAATTGTACATTTAAAAAGAATTGTATACAACATGGCAGAAAAACTTCTTCTACTTTATAATTTTCATGAGGACCCCAGAATCCTTTTACAATTATTAGAGAGAAAAATCAAAGCAAGATTTGACATACTTTAGATTTTTTCAAAGCGATTTTGTCGGAATAGGAAAAAAGAAAAAAAAAATGTTATAATGAAAGGAAGGAGAAAAAAAAAAATACTGCAACGTATATGTATCACTATAAAATTTTTAAAAAATAAACTATTGATAAAATTTAAATACATGATAATAATTATTTTTTTTTCTAACGATATTCTATAGTACAACTTAAAAAAAAAATAGAATTTAAATCTAATTAATCTTATTAAAATACTGCAGTTTATACTGTTAGATGACAATAATATGTTCAATAAAATAAATAATAATTTTCTATAAACTATATATTATCACATAAATAAATGATCTATCTAATTCTTACCAATATTCTTTACTAAATATGTACCACATCATCACATGATCCCGCCACTAATCCATCTATATCTATATCTAAACTTCAAGTCGTATTAGCCATTAGGTATTCTTTTGACAATTTGAAATAAAATGAAGAGCGTTGATTTACTGGACGCGCTGAGAACTCGTAAAGTCGTACACAACACAGTCAAACACAACTGGAAGCTATGTCTGTCGACTTTCCAAAAAGTAAGAAACACACACTACACTCCACTACACTCCACCCTCCCTGCTCTACTACTGCTGCACGCTTCTCTTCTCTGCTTTAAACTTTCCCCTCTCTTTCTCTTTCTCTCTCTCTCCCCCACTTTGTCCATGGAGTTTCCCAAACTTAACTCCCTCACCATTCTCCTTTTCTTACTACTCCCAATCTCCTCGCTTTCACAATCTTCTTCCTCAGATGTTGAACTCCTTTTACTCAAAATCAAGCCTTCACTCCAAGGCAACAGTGAAAGCCTCCTCCTTTCATCATGGAACACTTCAGTACCTTTATGCCAATGGAGAGGCCTCAAATGGGTTTTTTCCAACGGTACCCTTCTCTCTTGCACCGACATATCTTCTCCACAATGGACAAACTTGTCCCTTCACAAAGACTCTTCACTCCACTTGCTCTCTCTTCAACTCCCATCTGCTAATCTCACTGGCTCATTACCCAGAGAGTTCGGTGAGTTCTCTATGCTTCAAAGTGTTTACCTTAACATTAATGCACTTAGCGGAAACATCCCTCTAGAGCTTGGATATAGTTCTTCATTGGCTTATATTGATTTGAGTGATAATGTGCTGAATGGGGTTTTAGTGCCTTCTATATGGAACTTATGTGATAAGCTTGTGTTGGTTAAAGTTCATGGGAATTCGTTATCTGGGTCTGTGCCAGAACCTGCTTTGCCTAATTCAACTTGTAGGAATCTGGAGTTTCTTGATTTGGGCAGTAATAAGTTTGGTGGGCAGTTTCCTGAGTTTATAAACAGGTTTCAGGGTCTTAAAGAACTTGATCTTTCAAACAACATGTTCTCGGGATCTGTTCCGCAGGGTTTGGCCGCGTTAAACCTTGAAAAGTTGAATCTTTCTAGTAATAATTTTACTGGGGCTTTGCCGGTTTTTGGCACTACAAAGTTTGGAGCGGATTCGTTTGAAGGGAATGATCCTGGACTTTGTGGTTTGCCTTTGAGAAGTTGCACTGGAAGTAGTGGTTTGAGTTCTGGTGCAATTGCTGGTTTGGTGATTGGTTTGATGACTGGAGCAGTTGTTTTTGCTTCCCTATTAATTGGTTATATGCAAAACAAGAAGAGGAAGGGTACAGGCGGAAGTGAAGACGAACTGGAAGAAGGAGAGGATGAGGAAAACAGCAGTGCTGTTGGCAAAGGAGGTGGTGGAGAAGGGAAGCTTATTCTGTTTCAGGGTGGTGAGCATTTGGCTTTGGAGGATGTTTTAAATGCGACGGGGCAGGTTATGGAGAAGACGAGTTATGGTACCGTTTACAAGGCAAAACTTGCTGATGGAGGGACCATTGCTTTGAGGTTGTTGAGGGAAGGTAGTTGCAAGGATAGGATCTCATGTATACAAGTTATAAAGCAGCTTGGTAGGATCCGACATGAGAATTTGATACCGCTTAGAGCGTTCTATCAAGGAAAGAGAGGAGAGAAGCTTCTCATCTATGATTATCTACCTGTTAGGACCCTACATGATTTGTTGCATGGTATGTTATTTCACTCTTTCTTTTATATTCATGAATTACATTTATTCTTAGCGGAAACTTTTGATTTATGCCATATGTAGTTTGGAATTTGAAAATCTATTAGATGATACAGTAGCCAACTCAGTTGATATGATTATGAACCGTTTCATTCTGCCGTCAAGGGATGCTGTAAAACAATTGTGCATGGTGCATGCATTTTCTGTTTCTCGCATAATGAGATAAATTGCTGATAACCATTACAAGAGAAAAGCATTAAATTTAAGATATGCCATCATGTTGAGATTTTTTGTTGTTATGTGGCTAGAAATAGACCTTGTCAATTACAACTTTAATTCTGCTCATGTTTGGAGACATGAGTGACTTTTACTATGAAGTCTGTTTGGAATTCTCTAGTTCTTATTTAATCCCTCTTCATGCATTGAACTTTCTCAATAGAATCTTCATGTCATTAATACTATAGTGAAAGTATCATGGTTGCTTCCCAAAGTAGTTTCAGGAATTTCAGCTAAAACCTGGAATGTCTGACGTTTGTCCCTGAAAATATGATACATGATAGTCCTTGAAGATTAACTTGGTTGGCGATATTCGAGCTCTAAGAGTTCTTAATTAAATTTTTTTGCCTTAAGCATTTGCATTCGAATATTTAGGATACATTTGTCAATTCTAAGATAGAGAGCCAAGTGCCAGTTATCATGTACCATTTTAAACACATGAAGGTGGCTTCATGTTGATGGAATGACTGATTGGTTTAGCAAAATCTATCTATATGTCTATCTATTATTGTTGTTGTTATTATATTATAGTTGTTGTTTGTGTGTAAATAACTAAATAAGAGCTGATTAGAAGAAGATCGCAGAGGATATCCTAGACAGAAGTCAGAAGTCAGACATACGGCTGACAAGCCAGATATGTAGCACTTGTTAGTAGCTTCTTTAGAGTCCACTCAACTTCACATCTTCAGTTGAATCAAATGTAGCTCCAAGGGAGTAGACTGTCATGAAGTTTCCGATAATGACAAAAACAACTAAAATGGTTCCATATTTAGCTAATGTCATTTTGCAAACCAAACAAGCCTTACTTTCAATTGTTTGCTCAATGTTTGCATGAATTTGTTTAGTATCCTTAGATTATCTTTCTTTTTTTCTTTTTTTGTTTTAACTTATATTTGAACGCTGCCTGGTAAACCTCTTTTTGATTCTTCTGGATGATATCAGAAAGCAGAGCAGGAAAACCAGCATTAAATTGGGCCAGGCGACATAAGATTGCACTCGGCATAGCCAAAGGTCTTGCTCATCTTCATACAGGACTTGAAGTACCAATTACTCATGGAAGTGTAAGATCCAAAAATGTGCTTATAGATGAATTTTTTGTGGCAAGACTCACTGAATTCGGACTCGACAAGCTAATGGTTCCTTCCATTGCCGATGAAATGGTGGCTATTGCAAAGACTGATGGATACAAGGCACCAGAACTTCAAAAGATGAAAAAATGCAATGCTAGGACAGATGTTTACGCCTTTGGGATACTGTTGTTGGAAATATTGATTGGTAAGAAACCTGGCATAAGTGGTAGAACTGGTGATTATGTGGATTTACCATCAATGGTAAAAGTTGCTGTCCTGGAAGAGACCACAATGGAAGTTTTTGATGTTGAGCTTCTCAAAGGGATAAGGAGTCCAATGGAAGAAGGACTAGTTCAGGCATTGAAGCTTGCAATGGGTTGCTGCGCACCAGTGGCTACAGTGAGACCCACAATGGATGAAGTCGTTAAACAACTTGAAGAGAACAGACCAAGGAACCGGTCTGCATTGTATAGTCCTACTGAAACACGAAGTGAAATTGGAACACCTTTCTAATCTTATTTCCTTCTTTGATATCTTTTTTCTTACTTAGGGAACGTCGGACTGTAATCTTATTTCTTTCAAGTGAATTCTGTATTTCTTAGGTTGGTTAAACATTTGGTATAGCTTATGGGATTGTGTTGTGACATATAATTTTCAAAGAAAGGTTAAGTTACTAGATTAGTGATTGCTTTAATCAATGATTATATGTATTTATCTGTCCCATTTTCCTGCAAAAGGTGGAAAAGCAAATATTTTCTATTGAAATGTGGTCTTTTCACTATGAGATAGAATGAAATATGTCGTTGAAATGCTTTATTTAGATGATGTCTGGGCAGCATCATTCGTGGTGAGCACTTAGTATCAGTGGGAGAATAATTTACCAACTCCCTAAATTTGTTAAATGGTTTATTATTGCAGATATAGGGATCCAGCCATGATGCTCACATGCACTGCAGCGTGCAACTTGCATTATATGTGATTTTAGAGAAGTAACGTGGAATGGTACATAGGAAATGATTAAAAGTGAAAAGGGCACTGAGGGTGAGCAAGCAAGCTTAAAAAACTTGAATGCACGCATGGGTGGTGCAAAAGTTTAATGGTATTAACCCATTGTTGCGTTATGTTGACAGCATAATAACATTTTCCTTGATTTCTTGACACGTGAAATTTTGAAGACTTTGAATATGATGATCGACAATTAAGATAAACTTCTTAATGGACACTCGAATGAGTTTCTCTTAATTTCAGCTCATGGAAGGCAATTTTTTAAATATATCAGCATCCTTAAGAAGAAATGTTGACAGCAGAAGAACTATCCAGCTATCTTTTTTTCTAATTTTATTATACTAAATATCCGTTCATCTTTTTAAAATCTATAGGACTTGATATTTTTTTTTTCCCCTATATTCAAAAAGTCAAATCCAGTTCATTATTCAACTTAAAAACTCAAGGATCAGTTTTAGCTTTCTATGACTGCAAAACCATACTTACATTTACTAGCATAATTTTATAAATTAGTTAGGTTGTAGGGTGACCATCGAAGTTGTAGAGGCCTAAAACCTCTCGAGTTTGCGTGGTGAGGTTGGTCTTAGGATAACATGACATTACATGGTAATTTCTAGTTTCAAAATTTCCGAAACCTATAACTAAGTACGAAGAATGTACCTCTCCCACATTCTATTCGGAAACTGTACAATATATATTATAGAATCTAAATTTTAGGTAGTCTGTAATTCCTCAAATCATGCATGGTATCCTAAACATGACATGTACTTACACAATATATATAGTGAAACTTGAATCATGCTGACTTAGCTTACCACTATTATTTATTCAAGCCAAATGTTCAATCGAATGGTCAAATCTTTTTTAGACATTCAACTAAGTAGGCATCATGGATTAGGCTTATTATAATCTGTTACCATTTTTGTCGGGAATATATGATTAATTCTATCTAACATAAAAAGGTTGAGGAAAAGTCACATGTTCCAGAATTATCCTAAAATAAAATCATCAATCAAATCCCACCCTCGAAAGAAATTCCTGAATCAAGGTTATTGTAGTTTAATCGTATATACCTGCTTTCTAACGAGATGGATTTAGGTATGAATCCTTTTCTCTCCTAAGTTATAATATAGCTGACAAAAAATAAATAAATAAATAAATAAACACGAAGAAAGAAAGATGCTCACGAGATCAATGTTAAACGATCAGTTTATTGAAACAGACAAATTAGTAAAAGATTTATAAGTACATATGAATTAGCTTTCTTTAGAGAATTTATGCCTCTTACAATAGGTTTACTATGGGAGTTTTAGTACAAAATTCTCTTGGAATATAATTAAGTCTTGATGCTTGAATGGAAAAAATCTAAGTATCAAACTACACTTTAGATATAGAATGTATTTGAATTAAGTAGTAGTTTTGAGAAAGAGTGAATGCAGAAAAAGTATGATTCATGGTAAAAGGCTCTCCAAAAACAGAGAACCAATAGGTACTTATAATTTCAACAATTTTGAAAGGACAAGACATTTCATAAAAGTCATAATCTTTTGAGACTTGAATGTTATCCATTAGATTTAGTTTAGATTAGATACAAACTGATTTGGATCCTTAATCACAAATGGATATGACCCTTACACTCAAAACTCATTATAAGTTTGATTAAAAGTTGCAATTCTTCAAAATACAACATTCTATAAAGTTCTACTACCAGATACAAAAGATCTAAAGCATTTGAAAAAAGGCCAAAGCATTTTGCATTGTCAAACCAAAAACGTCTGGAGCAATTGAGAAAAGTACAGACCTTTTTGCTTTTGGTCTCTTTAAGGGATAGTCAAACCTTTTTACAAAAGATCCAAACCTTTCCTATAAACACTACAATTCTCCTTCCTTTGTTCATGTTTAAGAAAGGTATCGTTTTAACTAATAATTAAGCTTTCCGAACATATAATTTACACTTCAAAATACAATTGGCAATTTACTTCAGCATTCCCCCACTAGATTTCAGATTATCTACTAGACCTACCCAACTATTTTTTCTCTAACTTTATCATGTCAAACCTCCTTCAATCATTTTAAAGTATATGGACTTAATTTTTTTTAGGCTTTATTACTTTAGTTCAAAGAATCAAATATAATTCATTACTAAGTTTAAATCCAAAGAATCATTTTTAGTTTTCTACAACTATAAAACCATATCTATATTTACTAGCATAATTTTAGAATTAGTTGGCTGTAGGGAGTTGTAAAGCCCTAAAACCTGTCGACTTTACACGATCAGGTTGGTCTTCGGATAAAATGACATTACATGGTAATTTCTGCTTTCAAATTTCCTGGAATCTAAAATTAGGAACAAAGGATATACATATACCCATCCTACATTCTATCCGGAACATGTTCAATGTATATTATGGAATCTAAAATTCTAAGGTAGCCTATTATTCCTCAAAATCTGCAAGGTGTCTTAAGCATACATTTTGTTTGATTTGACAAATATAGCTCTGAATTCATTATTTATTCAAGCCAATGTTAAATCAAACGGTCAAATTTTTCTTAGATATTTAACTAAGTAGGTATCATGGAGTACGCTTATTATAATTTATTATCATTGTCGGAAATAAATGATTAATACTATCTAACTTAAAACGGTTAAGGAAAAGTCACATGTTCCATAATTATCCTAAACTAGAATGACCGATCAAATCCAACGTTTGGAAAAAAGTTCACATCACTACTTCAGTACTTCTATTCCAACATTTTGTCTAGTTATAACATATTTAAAGTATATATACAGGTGCATATATCAAATATCACCTTAATTTGTAAAGGTCCAAATACATTGATAAATAATATATAATAACATTTGTATGTAATATATACATATATATGTATCATAACATATGTATATATATATATACATATATGCGTGTGTATGTGTATCTGTGTATGTGTAAGATATGTGTTGTATGACTTAGTGTATTATATATTTTAGATATAGATAATGTTTGACATATTATAAATGACACCTTAGTATCTATAATTACATAATATAATATATTATAATTGATAATAAAATTACATAATATATATTATAATATATATTCAGAAATAATACTACAATAGATACTACCATTAGATATAATAAATATATTGTATATGTCATCGTATATTATGATATATATATATATATATATATGTTTGTTCGCATTGGAAACGAAAGCGGGACCATATAATTAGGATGGGACTGGATGTAAAATCAGTGAGTTTGGTACTTATATATGGTAGGGGGGAAAAAAGAAACAGAGGTGGGCAGTTTGAATTAAAAAATCAAACAGATTTTTTATTTTGTGGTTTAGGTGAAGCATGGAATTTTTTTTAAGAACGAAAGGTTTGGTTTTGAGAAATTTCTTTCACAGAAAATCAAATCGAATAAAAATATTAGCTATTTATATATTTCAAGATTTGATATACTATCGATAATCATATGATATATAAAGAATATTACATGCATATATAGTAAATAATGTACACTTAAAATATGATTCAATCATCTGTATAACTATATGTTCTAAAAACATATGACACATAATCAATGGGAACTTACAGCATGATACTCCAAATCATATATAGTCATATTTATAACTTATAATATATAGTAACACCTTATGGTTGCATAGTTTATATCGTAGTTGTGCTAAATTAATTTAATTGATGCTACTATGGACTGTTTGCCAATTATTTATTCATATATTTGTCATTTAGTTTAAAATTTAAAAAATCTTAAATATATATATATATATATATATATATATTCCTTTGCCAAACTTTTGTCTGGTTTAAGTTTATCGATTTAATTTGAATTCTATATGGAATCAATTCAGTTTTGTTTGAAAAGCTCTCTTAACCAAATCAAACGAAAATCTAGACACTCCAGAAAAAGAACTGCAACAAAGCACAGATAAAATAATCAAAATAAAAGAAAATAGATATGTTGAGTTAACTTGATATTTTTCCATGTTACAAAGTCATTTCATGAAAAAATGCATATGAAATTTTGAACTGATATAAATTGCCAATAAACATGAAAAGAAAAGCAACAATTAGGGGAAAAAGAAAAAAGAAAAGAAAAGAAAAAATAAGCTCTAAATAGATCTTTGAGATTTTAGTAACATTATCATGTGTTTGTTAGCATTAATATAGTGTGAATTAGTTTGTGATGTTACAATTTCAATTTCAAAAGGTAAATAGACTAATAAAATAATGATCTGAATTACTATTCCTCATGCTTGGGGAGGGAAGCACATTATAGTTAAACCTAGTAAATTCAAAGATTTTATAATAAACTAATAGATTATACATATCAAAATAGCAGTTGTAATAAATCAATAGATTGTATACGTCATTTTGGAAAAATGTAACAGATGTAACTAACACAATAAAAATAGTTATAGATTGTACCCATAAAAGGGAAAAAGGAATAAAAAAGGAACATCTTTAATTTGCAATCTAAAAAGAAGTGTTTACACCTTCTTTGAGGAGTCCTACATTGCTCGAAGTGATCACTGCTAATCCCTAGCAAAAGAAACAAGATCAAGTGTTATCATCTTTCTCATATGAGTTTTTGCAGTTAGAGAGAAAGAAGAGGAATATGGTTTTAGAGGAGGCTTATCATTTGGGAAGTATTGAGAAGGAATCTGAAGAAGGAGACTTAAGGTTAAAGTGTAGTAGAAGTTTGTGTTGGGTCAAGCTTTTGATAGTAAGCACTAAAATTTTGATGCTCTCTTCATGGCTAATTCAATAAGAGCTTCAATCTTGAATGAAAAGATTAATTATTTGTAGAATATTTAACAGAAACATAAGAAATATAGTACAAGTGTTTAAAATAATGAATCTCAAGGTACATCATCATATTCCCATATAAATGCTTCTTAAGCAGATAATATCTTGAAAGGGATCAAATTAGAGATACCTAAGTTTAATGGCATGGATTTTCAAAACTAATCAATTCTTTAATTTTCATCACAAACTTGATGAGCAACACATCAATGTAGCCTCTTTTGTAATGGAAGATAGAGCTTTAATTTGGAATCAATGGATGTACCGTAACAAATAGTTAAGTTCTTAGAGTAATTTCATAGTTGCATTGCAAACAAGATTTGGTCCATTAAAGTTCAAAGATGTCCAAGGCTTAATAGTGAAGATTACACAAAGCGGATTTGTTGCAAAATATCAAACACATTTTGAAGAATTATCAAATCGAGTCCACAGATTATCTAAGAGTTTTAATGCAAGTTTCTTTGTATCAAGTTTAAAACCTTATTTAAAGAAAGAAGTACAAATTGTTCATCCTTCTTCCATTTTAGAAGCAATTTGGCTTGCTAAAATGAATGAAGCAAAACATTTAGACCAACAATTTTATCATAAGAGTTCATCTTTTTCATTAAATGAATCATCTTCTTCTATTCAATTCTCTAAACCACTTCAAGACAACAATAAATCCACTAAACTACCCAATACTTTTCAGAATGACTCTTTTGTTAAAACTACCTTCCCTATTAAGAAAATGACCTAAGAAGAAATGAATGCCAAGAGAGAAAGAGGATTATACTACAATTGTAAGAAAGGTATCATCGAGATTACAAATGTAAAACCAAATTTTTGTTGCTTCTTTAAGGTGATGAAGAAGAACAATTTAAGGACCAAGTGGACGATAATTATGAGGACGATCAAGCTCAACAAGTAGAGGATTCAGTAATCATCAGTTACCATGCTTTATCAGGTGAGTCCATTCCCCATACATTACATTTTAAGGGTAGTATTAAGGGGTATATGGTTACAATCTTGGTGGATTCAGGGAGTACTCATAATTTTGTACAAAGTGGATTGGTTAAATACTTGAGTCTTATTATTTTTCCATCCCTTAAATTCCAAGTTATGATTAGGAATTGTTAGAAATTGAGTTATGATTAGGAATTGTTAGAAACTAAGTTGTGAAGGAAAATGCACTAACTTAAAAGTAGAAATTCAAGGACTCAAATTCAAGGACACTTTTTATGTCCTTCTAATTTAAGGGCATATGTGGTTTTAGGTGTACAGTAGTTACAAGATTTAGACTTAGTCACTATTGATCATGCCAAATTGACAATAGAATTTCAAAAAAAGGATTGTATTGTGTCATTACGAGGGATGGCAACTGGGGAAAATGCTAAAATCACTCATAATTAATTAAGAAAATTGATTGCACAAGATGATATTGCATGACATTTTCATCTTAGGGCTTAGAAGGTGAATATAGAATCAAAGAACACCACCTGCAATACTCTTATAGAAGAAGTATTGGGTAGATCTTCTCAATTATTTGAGGTACCATCATCACTGCCTCAACTAAGAGAAATTTAACATCAAATTTGTCTTAAAAATGGTAAAGGCCTTGCTAATGTTAAACTTTATAGGTATTTACACTTTCAAAAGTAGGTGATTGAAAAGGAAGTACAAGAAATGTTGCAACCGGGTATTATTTAGTATAATAATAGTCATTTTTCTTCACCAGTACTATTAATGAAGAAAGGATGGAAGTTAGAGGTTTTGTATTGATTATAGGCCCTTAGTGAAGCTATCATCAAAGATGAATTTCCAATATTGACAATTGATGAATTGAAGGGTGCCTCTTTGTTTTCAAAGTTGGATTTAAGATCAAGCTACCATCAAATTCGAATGCATCTACAAGATGTTGACAAAACCACATTTATAATTCACAAGGATTACTATGAATTTCTTGTGATGCCTTTTAGATTAAGCAATGATAACCACTTTTCAAGTCATCATGAATAGAATTTTTAAGCTATACTTGAGGAAATTTTTCATTGTAATTTTTTTATGATATTCTACTCTATAGTATGACTTTGGAGGTACATGTTACACTTTTAACTCAAGTGTTGCAAATATTTGTTGATAACACTCTCTATCATAAAAAGAGTAAATGTGCTTTTGAAAAGGATATTATCGACCACTTGTGTCATATTGTTAGTAAAAATGGAGAACAACCAAAACCAAGTAAAGTCTAAGCAGTGCAATAGTGATCACTTCTACAAAATGTTAAATAGTTAGGAGCTTTTCTAGGATTGTTTGTATACTACAAAAGGTTCATTAAAGAATATATTATGATAGTAGCACCTTTAACAGACATGCTCCAACATGATCATTTTGTGTGGATAGATAAGGTAAGGGACTCTTTTTATAGACTTAAGCATGCTTTAGTATCAACCCTTATTCTTACTTTTCCAAATTTTGGTAAACAATTTATTATAGAGATTGATGCTTTGGGGACAAGAGTTGGAGTAGTTTTGTTGCAGGAAGGGCACCCAATTTCTTACTTTAGTAAGAAGCTTCCTAAACATTTGACCAAGGCATCTACTTATGTACATGAGTTGTATGCTATTGTGGAGGCTATTAAGAAATGGTGTTAGTACTTGTTGGGTGCTCATTTTATTATTAAGATGGATCACAAAAGCATTAAGGTTGACTCGAGTGATTACAACTCCATAGCAACATAAGTGTTTGGCAAAGCTCTTGGGTTATGACTATAGCATTGTCTATAAATCTTGCCAAGAAAATATTATTATAGATTCTTTGTCACAAGAGTATAATGCCTTACATATGGCTCTATCTATGCCATGTTTCAACATAGTAGAGCAACTTAAAATAGAGTATATTAAGGTGTCTACTTTTTAAAAGATTATTTGGGTTATGACATAAGGTAAGGAATTGAAGTGGCCATTACGATGGCACAATGGGCTACTTTATTTCCAACAAAGATTATTCTTGATGCCTACTTCTCAGTTAATTCCTTAACTATTAACTAAGTTTCATTGCTCACCATCAATAGGGTACTTTGGTGGTATTGAAAATTTACAAGAGATTGGCATCAGATTTTTATTGGGAAGGGATGAAGCATGATGTGGAAGTTTTTGTTAGAGGAATGCTACGTGTCAACAGCTTAAATATCCTTCTAAGCATCTAGTTAGTCTTTTGCATTCATTACCTATTCTACAGCAAGTGTAGGAAGATATTTCTATGAATTTTATTACTTGTTTACCAAAATCCTATAGATTTACTATTATATTGGTGGTAGTGGATCGTCTCTCCAAATATTGTCATTTAGGGGCATTGAAGAAGTATAATTACTGTCACTAAGGTTGCTCAAGTATTCTTAAACATTGTAGTTAAACATCATGGGTTTCCTTTATCGATTGTTTCTAATGAAGATACTATCTTTATTAGTTAATAGAAAGAATTATTCACTTTGACTAAACTCTCTATGAATAGTGCTTGTCATCCTCAAAGTGATGGCTAAAATGAGGTGCCTAACAAAGTGATTGAATAGTATTTGCAAGGATTTATCATAGAGCAACCTATGGACTGGGTTAAGTATTTTCCATGGCAGAGTTGGCATACGATACATCCTACCATTAAGGAATAGGATTTGCTCCATTTGAGGTGGTTTACGGTAGAAAACCACCAACTCTTGTTCACTACTTGAGAGGGGACTCAAATTTAGCTGTAGTTGATAGTGATTTATCTTCTAAAGAAGAGATATTATAGTTGCTTAAGGAAAATTTACAAAAGGCTTAACAGACCACGAAGAAATATGCTGACAAGTCAGGTCTTTTATAGAATTTGAGGTAGGGGACTTGGTTTTTGTTAAATTGCAGCCTTATAAACAAGTGTCTCTTACATCATAGGAGCATCATAAGTTTCCTAAACATTGCTATAGGCCTTTTCTAGTACTAGATGAGTAAGAGATTGTGCAAATAAGCTCCAACTTCCACCATATGCATGAATTCATAACGGTTTTTCATATCTCACTACTTAAGCCTACTCATGGCTCTTATATTCCCCCATCAGAATTACCATTGAATGCACTATATAGTCATCCGTTGATTAGACTTCTTACTATTTTGGCTATAAGGGAGACTATGCGACAAGGACATAAGGTGCTTAAGATTTTGGTCTAATGGCAAGGTATGGCACTAAAAGATGCTTTATGGGAGGACTATGAGACATTTAAACAACTTTATTCAAACTATGACCTTGAAGATTAGGTAATTTTTCATGAGACAAGCAAAAATGTTACAAACAACAATAGAAGGATCACTAAGAAGCTCAGTAAATTTAAAGACTATATAATTAACCAATAGATTGTATACATTAGAATAGCATTGTAATAAGCCAATAGATTGTATAAATCAATTTAGTAGATGTAGAAGATGTAATAGATGTAACTAACAAAACAAAAATAGTTACATAAAAGGGAAAAAAGAATAAGAAAGGAGCATCCTTGATTTGAAATCTAAAAAGACATGTTTACACTTTCTTTGAGGAGTTGTTGTTTGCTTAAAGTGATCACTGCAAATCTCTAACAAAATAAACAAGATCAAGTGTTAGTGGTATCAAGCAAGCGTACCTATCATGTAATAATATAGTTCAAAGAATGGATATTATTCTCACAAGAATTATGAGTATTAATATTAACCATCTCCTTATTATCTAACTAACAAAACTTTAATTCAAAAACTTAAAGAATTTATTCTAAGTTATTGTCACGCCCTGAAGCGGTAAAGTCGCAACAGTTCCACTGTGCAAACCATTATAGGACAAAAGCGGATAGTACAGTTGTTATCTTAGACTTAGTTTACATAAGGCATCTATGACTAACTCGCTTTAAAATAAACAGTTTATAAATCAAACATATTATTTAACTATAAAATTATGAAAAAAAAATACATACTTACACTAAACTAACTCGAGTTTATTTACATGATTTAGTAGCTTATTCATAATCTACTTAAGTAATACATAAATCAATATTAAAAAACTTAAAGTTAAGACCCAACTTTGAGAGTATGACCGATCTTCAGTTTTATATCCTCACTTTCTAAGATCCAGTAATTGCTAACTTTAGGGTACTTATATAGCCGCTTCTTAGTTAGTACTTGCAATAACATCTATAGAGTTGTAAGCAACCATCCGCTTAGTAAGTTAGGACAGAGACTTAAAAATTTACATCAAACACAGACAGGGTTATCAACTAAATTGGTTAGATGTAATACATATATAAGTAAATGCCATCGTATAACATTATTTGGTCCGTTGCAAGGTTAGAAAAACTACACCTACTCTAATCCGGGTTGAAGAGTTTTCATATTTATGTAACAGCTCATGACCAAACTTAGGCTTGTGTAATGGAGACACCACTCTTCTCACAACTACCTTTGAACCATTGACTTCACCCTTGTCGTGACCTCTTCTCTTATCATTTAGTTTAACCAAGGATGAAGAAGGGATCTATTATATTATCTAACGTTATCTCTTTCGAATGGGTCAATATTTAATTAGAGAATCCTAAACATTTCCTATCTTGGGTTGTTATGCAAGTCCATTTTAAACTTACAAGTCATATATTTAGTTAGGTCCAATTTAAGGTATTTAATCATTTTAAACAAATCACACAACTATAAGTCAAAACACTAAACTAGAATCATATCATCAAACTAAAAAACAAGTACATACAGGCATGCTACAGTCAACTATTTAACAAACATAACCAAGAACAACCTTAAGCCTCTGAGTATAATAAATTAGTACTTCGAAATACAATAACGTAATGATGCTAAATTACCTAGGCTTCCTCTGTTACGCCCCGAAGTCGCAAAGTCGCAACAGTCCCGCCGTGTAAACCATTCTATGATAGTAATTGGCCTCACAGTGCCTACCATAAAGATAATCTACACAAGGCGTCGACGACTCCTCACTTTGAAGTAAACAGTTCGATTAATGATTATACAACAATTATGATAATTATCACAAAGTTCTTTAAAACATAGATAATTATAAATATGTCCACAGAGCTTCCCAGGAAGTTTTACACAATAACTACAGTTTACTAATTTACAGAATAACTAACAGTCTTCAACCTTTAACTACAAGGTTAATCTAGTTACACATTTGCTAAATAACTTAATCCTCACACCCCTGGCTTCAAAAGGACTAACCTCTGGATAATTGTAGGGCGGCATAGTACTTGAAGAGATTACAAATCAGAACCTGCAAAAGGATCTATAAGGGTATGAGCAACTACAGCTCAGTAAGTTGAATTGGAGACTCATGAATGCATACAAGCACAAACAAGGTTAACAAACAATTATTTTCATGCAATGCAACAATCAAGTGTCATCGCACAACGTAGTCCGGTCCGTTATGAAATCAGAGAAATTTCACCTGCTCCAATCCGGGTTGAGGAGTTCCATGTTATGCAGCAGCTCACAACCAAACCCAGGCTTGTGCAATGGAGACCTCGCTTCTCCCACGACTACCTTCGAACCATTGACTTCACCCCCGCCGCGACCTCCTCTCCTGTCACTTAGTTCGACTGAGGATGAAGAAGGGACCATTTTGCAATCCTGCGCTATCCCTTTCGAAGGGGTCGGTATTTGGTTGGAGAGTCCTATGATCCCCTAACGGGTTGCAATGCATGACATTTTCGGTTATTAGGGTCAACTAAGATTAAATTTCTGGTAAGGGTGTTCAACAAGTTCATACCAATTCAATCAGTCACAAAATCATTCACAATACAAATTCCAGCACAAATTCAGATACATCAAGCACATGCACCAGCTACTTACATTCACAATCATATACAAGCCTAAGTCTCCGAGTACTACAAAACTAGTACTCTATTACAATAAGCAATAACCCAACTTACCTGAATTTGCTCAATCGCTCGATCCTCTAGTTGCGAGTTGATTTGTTTCTGGGTGTCCTATAATACAAATAGGTTCTTTTAGTACTTATATTTTATGGATTCTTATTCTAATTTATAATGTAACTCATTTTCCTCATGTATACCTACAACATATTAATAATTCTCTGTATTCTATTTCGGGGTTCGGCTCCTAAACTAGATTCTGGTTTTAATTCCTAAATCGTAATTAGGCTCGAATCCCAATGTGACATTAATCACCTTATGCTCGGGTATTCAAATATCCTATTGGGTCGTAATTTTGGTATTCTAAACTATTCGGTACACGCTAACCCTAATTGAGATATCGGATTTATTCCCGATGTGTAAAAATCTTACATTTTGAGATATTTACTTAAAATTAAATATTATTTCAGATTTATTATTTTTCTGTTTTCAATTATAATATTATCTAAATAGCTTTATTTTTTTAGATTTATTAATTTACATTTTCACATATTCCTAATTTCTTATATTCTTTACCTAATTTCCCTAATTAATCATACTTAATACCTAAAGGCTAGGATTAGGGTTCCACTACAGAGATTAACTTCCTTAAACATCTAATTAAGATCCAAATCAGTAATTAACATCCTAATCACCTAATTAATCCTAAATCACCCAATTTTACCATCATTTTAGGGCTAAAAATTAACTTAAAATTTTCGAAAATTAATTTAAAAAAAATGGCTTCATAGCACTATTCTACATCATATAAGAATCCTACAAAAAAATTTTGAGCCCCAAACTACATCCCTAAGCCTATTTAATTTCCGGTTTAATCATGCTCGGTTTTGAACAATTTGTTAGGGACCCTATATTTCTAGACATAATTAAAATAAATCAATATTTTTCCCTAAATCTACATACAATAAAACCTCAGAATAACAAGTTTCATAATTTTCTGGGCAAAATAACTAATTTTACAAAATTATACAAAAATCGGGGTGAATAAATGACTAACCGTTTCGAAGCTTTCTGGCCATCCAAACCCGGTCCAAGGCTGTCGGCCGGTCCAGGCGCTGGTTCTAGTGTAGGGTGGTGGTGGTGGTGGTGGTGGTTCAGTCCCAGGTAGTGGTGGGTGGTGGTTTTAGTTCACCTTGCTAATCTGCACAGTTTTCTTTTTTTTTTTTTTTTCTGGAATTTCTCTCGATTTTTCTTGTGTTTCGATTTTTCTCAGATCACAAACTAGCCAAATGACTTTTGAGAATTTTTTTCTTATTTATAGACAAATGTAGTAATTAATGTGCATTAATTTGATGGGATTTTGCCCCATTTCCTTGATTTTTGGCTTTTTGTTTGTCAAATTCTTATTGGTTATTTTTTTCTTTTCAGTCCACGACCTGATCTTATTGCAGTTATCCTCTTCTAATTTTTTTTCTGATTTTTTTATAATTATTTTGTATTTTTCTTTAATTATTTACTTAGTTTTCGGCCAATTTTAGTAATTACGCGTATTTTTATCTACACGTAAATACATGTAGGGTACATGAGAACATTCCTAAATATTATTTTGGTCATTCTAAAATTTTTAGTATACATATAATCTATCTCTACTAATTTATTAGTTATTATATTACACTTTTTGCCTTTTCGGTAATTAGTAGTTATCATGCTTAAAATTTGAAAATTTTATAATCTCCTATTTTATTACTCATTTTCTTAAATTTAAGTTTACAGGATCATTTTTACTGGTATTTTGTTAAATAGTTTATAATTTGGGTTTGATCGGATCCTTTAGTCGATCGCCCTAAACCTTAGATTTTAAGCTCAACCTATGGTTACTTGGCTTGGCTTTAGGGCTTACATCCTCTTGCTCACTTAAGGTGCAACTCGCACAAGCCATCACCAATAATCCTATAATACAAATATTGTTTTAGTTTTCACATAACTATTATAAATAGGTTTTATTTTGTAATTTAGATTATGAGTATCTTTAGTTTATAGTCTTCTTATATTTAGTGATTTAGGTTTAGGTCTATTAGAATTACTTCTCTTATTCCACCAAGTTTCAAATTTGCTTCTTATTCTAATTATGATTTTAGCTTCTAAAATAGGTTTTAGTTTACCTTTTTCTTTTTATTACTCTTTATTTGTAAGTCTTTTAACCTTTTTCTTACAGTTTATTTAATGAGTATAACTTTTGGTTTAGGTTTTTGATTTACTATCTAATATACTTATACTAATCCTAATTTAGATTATGTTTTTTAATTAGATTATGATTCAAGAATAATCTATATTTTAATGTAACCACTTATACATATGTATGTCTATAGACATACACATAAGTTTTAAGTCATTAGTTTTTAGTTTAAGATTATAATTTTATTCAATTATTTAAATTCTATCTCCTATAATCGAACTAGTTTTAAATTAATCTCTTATTCAATTTCTGAGATCAGTTTCTAAATTAAGTTTTGTTTTAACTTTTGATTACTATTTTTATTTGTAAACCCTAGGAATTTCTTGCGGACTCATATGTGAAATACATCTAACTATACTTAGATATTCTAAATATTCGTTTTAGCTTCTAATTAGTATTTTAACCAGTACAATACACTATATTCATAATTTAACTACCAAATTAGGGCTTAATTTGAGAAAACCTATATTTTTCATATAATTTTATAAATTCACCTTCCAAAACAAATTTATATCATATTCCTAATATTATAATACCATAAATTTTTACCTAATATTTTCTACCCATTTAATTCCTATATACATGTATTATGTATTATTACATATTATTCACTTATATCACCTATCTAATACTTCTAACACTACATATATTATCTTTCATCATCCGATAACTTATCTAGATGTCTAATTATATCATAAATAATAATTTATACCTAATTTACCCTAAATCAAACTATTAGTTTATTTATGCCTTTTACCCATTATTTATCATATAACATACATAATACATGCTTCTAACACTCTAAATACGACAAATATCATACTACTTCAGTAATTAATATCCTAGAACATCTAATTATATATTAAATCAAAATTTTTGCTAGATTAACATTAAATTACAAAATTAAGCCCAAATATTTCCTTTTAAGCAAGATTTTAGAGCCTAAAAATTAAGTAAAAATTTAGAAAATTAAATTTGACAAAAAATCTTCATAGCACTGTAATATATATCCTAAATAGTCTATACAAAAATTTTGAAGTCAAAACTACTTCTTCAAGGTTATTTATTTCAATATTAAAAACTAGCTCGGCTTTAGTTATTTCTTAAAAACAGTATATCCTGAGGCCTAATTTTATCAAATTGATATTTTTTTCCTAAATCTAAGTACAAAGATATTCTATAATACTAAATTTTATAATTTTCCATGCATATTTGATATTTTGATTAAATTAAACAAATTCAGAAGGGAAATTGGAACTCATTGATTTAAGGGCCTCTAGTCATTAGCGATGACTCTACCATTGTCAGCAACTCCAGGCATGCAATCCACTGTCCGGTAGTGGTAGCCATTCCTACCCAAGTGGTCGTCGGATGTGGGTTTCTTTTTATAAGTCCTAATTGTATACTAATTTTCTATTTTTTTTTGGTAAATTTGGTTTTCCTTTCTTCTTTCTTTTGCCTAAATTTTTCTTGATTCTAAACCGAAAAAAAAAAGAGTTTTGATGGAGGTTTTCTAAATTTATAAGGCTACCTTGATTTTTTGGTGAATTAATTGTAGCCATTTGTCCTTCATCTTCTTCTAATTTTACTATATATTTGTCTTAATTTTATTGGTTCACATTTTCTTCTTCAATTCTAGCTTGTCACACCTCATTTCTAGAATTCTCTTTACTTTTTCATATTTTTATTGATTTTTATTTAATTATTTATGAATTTTTGAAAATTATTTAGTATTATTTTTAGCATATTTCAAGTATTTTAAGTAATTTCGTGTATTTTTACCTACACATAAATACATATATGGTACAAATAAATACTCCTAAATATTATTTATATTATTTTATAATTTTTAGTGTGCATATAATTTATTTATATTGGTTCATTAATTATTGGAACTCGTTTTAGCGTTTTTGATAAATATCGGGTAATAGACATACAATTTAATATTATAATAATCAATTATTTTATCATCTATTTTCTTAAATCCAAACTCATAGGATCACTTTTACTAACATTCCTAACTTTGTTGTAAACTTTAAGCTTAATTAGACAACTTACCAAATCATTTTAAATTTTATGGATCGCACTTTGAACACTTAATTGCGGGGCTTACAGTTACTGCTAAAACTATCTAAAGATTAATTAAGACTCCATTCAAGAAATTAACAAGAAACCAATTCAATTGAAAATTAATTCAAGATTTGATGTCGTACCTAAATCTTACTTACTCTAGCATTACGCATTCGACTTTACTAATGATTATCTAATTTAATTCTTAATTTTCTTCACCAAAAAAATTCTTTATTATAGTTGATAACTTTCCCAAGTCTATTAACCCTAATTTTTAGATTATGTATTAGAATTTCTTCCCAATAGCATAACCAAATATTGCATTAAAGAACAACAAATTCTCTTAAAGTTAGTGTTAAATATTTGAAAAGATTTTACAATTTATCTCTAAACTTGCAAGAATCTTCATCAACTATGGTTACATTTAATTATATAAGAAATCTCTCAATTGTCTTGCACGATATTAGATTTTAGACTAATACCCTTGGAAATATTAATCTAAAACAATCAAGTACACATAATTGAATCAAAAAAATTAAAGATTTTTATTAAATCTAAGAAAAACCAATGTCAAATAATAATTTTAGATTCCACAAAACTTAGATACGATGTCTCTACTTGCTATTCTTAGTAAAGCAATAATCTTAAACAAAATTTAAAGAAGAAATAGAAAAATAAGCCATGAAATCAATAGAAAAGCTTGAATCTTAAAGTGCATCACTTTCTTGAATGTTCAACCCTTTGAGTCTCTTAAAAAGTTGTCTAATTCATTCTAGTAAAATCCCTTAAGGAGCCTTTATATAAGGGATGTAAAATTTAGCACATCGCTAGAAATGACATGACTTAGTGATGCAGTCGTGTCACTAGTTATGTCCTTAAAGATACATTGAATCTCAACAAATCTTCTTAAATCTTTGTGAAATCTTCAATTGACACAACTTGGAACATGGTCATGTCTCTCAAGTTGTGTCACTTACTATAAAATGTGCTTTTGTGTACAAAATCTTCATTGGAATCAATATAGTCATATCATATGGTCATGTTACTTCAAAACTTCATAATTTTTTCATTTTAACTCTAATATGAGTGAAACTTGTTTCTATTTTCTCTTTTTCTTCTAAAGATCATTCCAAACCTAGAAAATAAGATTTTCCTCAATTAAGTATTATTTTCTTAAATACATCAAAATTTCATGGAAAAATCACTAAAATTTACCATATAAAATATAGGCAATTAAAAGCTTATCAATTAGCATCATTCTCATATGAGATTATGTAGTTAGAAAGAAAGAAGAGGTTTAGGGTTTCAGAGGAGACTTATCTTTTGAGAAGTGTCAAGAAGGGATTTGGTGTAGAAGTTTGTATTAGGCTAAGCTTTTGATACTAAGGACTAATAGATTCAAAGTAATAAAATCATTAGATGTAGTTACAACATATGTATTATTTTATATAAATGAAATTATATAAAGTAAATATATAATATATTGTAACATGAAATATATAGATTTATTACATAGAGATAAATCTATATACATTACATCATCATACTTTTAGAGTGTATGTGTGTGTGTATATATATCCATATATTATGTTTTGATGTATTTCTACATAGCATGTTGCTAAGATACGTGTGCACGTGCATGCGTGTGCGTGCGTACATGCTTCCATACGTACATGCAGGTGTGTTTGTATATACATATACATATATATATGTTGCTTATAATGAACAATTATTGGGGTAGGGGCGGGTTGGGGGTTTGTACGATTTGAAGTAATTATTACCAAACTTGAATATTTTTCACAAAGACTACCTTTCTTAATTATTCAATAAAGATAGCTATCAAACCTAACTTCCATTTTACTTTGACATGATTAGATTTGTAAGTCAAAGTACAGGAAGTGAGCAACAATATATAATAGGTAATCAATATTCATGAAATATAAAAAGTGTAGGGATTAAAAGATTTGGCAATCAATTTATAGTGGTTCTACCTTGTGCGTCAGTGATAGAAATCAAACCACCGAACCCTTAACCTAAGCCCAAGTTAGAGGGTTGGAAAGCATTGCTAAGCGAATTCTTTCCCTATAAACAACCATCGACGAGTCCGAATTGCTGTAATTTGCCAACCTGATGCCCTGGCCGAGCTGAACCTTCTTGTACTCATCATTTGTCTCTAGCTACCGGACTGAACTACACTCGATCATCAACTTGACTCATCTGACCATCAACTTTGCCGACTTGGATCCGAGCCATACTGAATACGCCTGGGGCAAATTCACTTCAAAATAATTGTTTGCTCAGCTTAGCACAACTAACCTACCACATCTGCTCAGCACCTCGACTCGATAGTTACAAACTTGAACAATTTATCTTTTTTGCCAAAAAGCCATCTACTCATAAGGAGTTACGTATCCGAGCAATCATGTGATAAAATCCTCCATAGAAGATACCCACTTTTATTGTATTTTCAATTATACCCTTCATTATTTCTTATACATTACTTCTTTTAGGCATTACCCTTTTAGTCTTTTCAATTTTAGGTAGGTTGCCTTAGTTTTTCGGGTATAAATACCCACTATATATGCAGTTGCAATATCTCAGAATACTAAATATACTCCATTCCTTTGTGTGGACATTGCTCTTGTTAGCTTTTTTGCTTACTTCACTCTAATCTTAATCCTTAAATAAGGCCAGGTGGTAAGTACTCTTATCAAACCATCTCATACATCATATCGAGTGATGCTATAAGTCCTCGAAAGTTTCATGGTGCATCATATCCATAGAGCTATTTGTGGGTTTGTTTGTTTTACCTTTCTTATTGATTTTTTGCGCATTCTCCACTTTGTTCTTCAAGCTTTTTACAAGCTTGGACCTACCCCTATGACTAGCCTTGTTAGTCCTTGGCATCAGTTCGCATCATCTTAGTATCAAAGCAAAGGTTTCATTTAGACTACTAGAAGCCTAATTTCCTCTAACTTAGTAACTAGTGCATATGTCTCATTGAAGTCTATTCCTTCTTCTTATAAGTAGTCTTTAGCTATCGATCTTTTCTTGTTCCTAACTATTTTACCACGTTAATCTAACTTATTTTTAAATGCCCACTTCATTCCTATAATAGATTTATCTTTAGCTTAAGAACAAGTGTCCATACATAGTTTCTTTGAAATTGAGTTAGCTCTTCTTTTATGGCACTTATCTAGCTATTATCAAATAATGCTTCATCAATAGTGTCAGGCTTAAACTCAAATAATAAGGAAAAATGATTTTCTATGTTTCTCAAACTAGCTGTTGTTTTGACTCCAAAATAGATATTACCTACCACTTGTTTAGGTAGAGGTAAGACTTAAATTTGCTTGTTTCAAAAGGTTCAAATATTACTTAGGAAGTTTCTAATTTAGCTTTTGTATTTGCTTCTGATTTTAATTCTAATGAGCTTTCAACTTTAGCTTCTCCATACGTTTCTATTTGACCTTGTTGTACATTTTCATTTTTACCTTGGGTTTTCACTTGCAAGTTATCATTAGAATCATCTACTTTGATTTCATTAACAAATTTCACATTCATAGATTCCTCTACTGTTCTAGTAACCTGGTAAAAAACACCATATGCTTTATTATTTAAAGAGTGTCCTAAGAATATGCCTTCATCCACTTATTCCTTAAACTCACCAAGATTTAGACCAAATTTCTTAATAAAGCAAGTGGAACCAAATACGTGAAAATAAGATACTGTGGTTTTCTACCTTGATATAACCTATATGATGTTTTCTTGATAAAAGACCTTATATAAACGTAATTAATGATGTAACATGATATCAAGATTGCCTTAGCCTAAAAATATTATGCTACAACACTTACGTTTAGTAAGGTACGTATCATTTCTTAAATTTTTTGTTATTACATTCTACTACCTTGTTTTGCTTTAGAGTATATGAGGCTGAAAAATTGTCAGTAATGCCATTTTGTTTATAAAACTTTGTAAAATCATCATTTTCAAACTCTTTTCCATGATCATTCCATAAACTAATGATGGAAAAACCTTTTTCATTTTGAACTTACTTAGAAAACTTTTTGAAAGTAGAAAAAGAATCAATTTTATGTCGTAAAAACAAAACTCAAGTATACCGAGAAAAGTCATCTACTATAACTAAACCATATTTGTTACCACCTAACTCAATGTGCATGTGGGACCAAACAAATCAAGATATAAAAGTTCTAAAGGCCTTTTTGTTTATATAATATGTTTAGACTTAATAAGACAAAATCCGTCTTTATTAGTCCCATATAAGATATTAAGAAGGGGTAGGGGGTGTTAATTGATGTCTTTAGAAATTTTGTTTATAACTTAGATCGATATTACAACTTAATTTGATGATCAGTGGCACCTTAATAATTCAACACTCAAATAAATAACTTAAAGTAAAAGGGATAGAGAGAAGAATATCAGGCTTAGGATTTAAAGAGCTTCAGCCTTATGCTTACTGCTCTCTTCCTATTCCACTGTTAGGGACCTAATCTATCTCATTGGTGCCATTTCACTTGATCCACTATATCAAAACTAATTAAGAGAAGTTTACAAGTCTTTACTCTACCTATTTAACCTCTCAACAATCTAGGCCAATTACAAATATATAGAGTACAATCAAACTTCTCTCAAACAGCACTCAAACAATAGATAATTTTTGCAAATCAGAAATGAGAACAACGATATAAATCTCAAATAGTTTAGTATGAAAATAGATATGAAGATTGTTGTAAATACAGCTTTAGTTCAACATACATCCACCAGGTACCATCCTTTTTCGGTACTAGGAGCACCGGAATAGCACAAGGGCTGAGACTCTCCCTTACATATCCCTTTTATGATAATTCATTGACTTACCTTTGAAGCTTAGCAACTTATTTGGGATTTATTTGATAAGCTATTTTGGTTGGCAATGCAGCACTAAGTATCAAGTTAATGCAATACTCAATGCATCTGAAGGGCTGCAAACCTTTCAATAGCTGTTCAAAAAACTAGTCGGCATATTCATTCAGCAACTCCCTTACTCCCAGGGGTAGTTCACCCCACTCCCTCAACTTTAATAGTCGCCTAACCAACATGAAGGTCAGTGCATCAGCTTTAATAGCCTCTCGGAGCTCGGCTCTACTCATCATTAGAGTCTTCTTTGATCCTCAAGCAAGTTTTTCTTGTGGTTTGTTAACATGACTCGGTAGCATTGGGTTCAGCATAATCTTCTTGCCATCCTTCTTGAACACATAAGTGTTCCTATATCTATCATGGATAACTCTTCTATCATAAAGTCATGGTCATCCAAGCAACATATGTGATGCATACTTAGGTAGCACGTTGCAAAGAATCTCATCGAAGTAATGTCTAATTGTGATCAGTAGTAGCACTTACCGAGTGACATATAGTGTTCCCTTTTCATTCAATCAATGCAACTTGTACAGCTTCGGATGTACGACAGTCAACAACATTAACTTCGTAATCAGATCAACTGATGCTACATTAATATGACTACCACTATCCACAATGAGTGCACATAACTAATCATTCACCTTACATGTGATATGTAATAAGTTCTCCATCTACTCCTCCTCGTGTGAGGGTTCTACGTCGAACAACTAGGATTAACTGATCTAAGTCCTCAGCAAACACATCCTCTTTAATCAAGTCATTCTCTTGAGAAGTCTCTTTCTCAACAATGCTCTCTTCTTCAAGTTCCTCATCAGTAATATCTACGTCAAGCTTCGGGACATCTCCCTTGATGACCATAGTCCTTCAGTTAGGACATTGAGTAGCCATATGTCCGAACCCTCAGCACTTGAAACACTTGATTTGGCTCGTTTTCCTACCAAATCCTTACCCTTTCTCGTATGTTCGAGTCAATACGTCACCTTCTGTTTGGTCCTTTTGGTTAGTCTTAACATCTGCTCGCTTAGTCACCTCGGTACTTGACTGACTTCGGTAGCTTCCTTGAACAGGTTAGCTAGTCAGCGATCGGCTCAACATTCAGCCCCTTTTCTACTCTTTACTCACTAAGCTATCTGTACAGCTTCATCTATTGTAGTACATTATTGGAGATCCACAATGTCTTGTATATCACACTTTAACCTAGTTAGGAATCTAGAAACTATTTGTACCGATGGCTCCTCTACTTCATAGCGAATCATAAGCATTTGAAACTCTTGAACATACTCATCAACAGTTCAACCTCCTTATCTCACTCTTGAAGCCAAGCGAAAGTGTCTTGTACATATGTATTCAGTACAGATCTATTTTTGAGTATTCTCTTCATCTTAGGCTAAGTACTAATCTCTCAATAACCTTCTTGTCTTCTCATGACATAGAAATTCTTTCACCACATGGCAACATATCTAAAGAACTCAACAACAGCAGTTCTCACTTTATTGCAATCTTTGTATTGGTAATAATAAGAAACTCGCTCTACCTTCTCCTCCAAATCTAAGTAATCATCTACACTTCTAGACCCATTGAAGCTCGAAATCTGAAGCTTCACATGGTCAGATGCTTAGGGTGCTTGAGCTCATTCTTCTTCTCCATTATAGTCTTCTTCACCCTCTTCATCCAAATCTCTTAAGTCAATCCTTCTTCTCACTCGTCCACCTACTCCTCCACCTCAAACTTGTTGAGCTGGGTTCTGACCTTTAGTAGTTTAGGCAATTTGTAATGTGTTATGCACGGCTTTAGCAAGTCTATAAGCCAATGCATGAATAGCTCGAGTCAAATCCACAAAGAGGTTACCTACCTCATCAAGTCTTTTATCTGTGCTTCTTAGAGTACCTTGAGATTGTTAGCCATAGTAGACAATACCATTGTTGTCATCTACAATACCATCACTAACACGCGGGTCTATCATTTTCTCTAAAAAATTCAAACCTTAAACCCCTCAATTCGGTGCTACAACTGACACTATCTCTCAAATTCACACAATACACACTCCCTTTAAACCTGAAGCTTAATAACTAGCAAACACAATAGTTAAATTAACACAAAAAATTGCTTTATTTCACATGCCTAAAACAAAGTATGAACGAGGAACTTTGAGAACACACTACTGTAATCCAAACAAAACCTTCACTCTGATACTAAGATAATGCATACCGAAGCTAAGAACAAATAAGGCTGGTTGGAGGGATGGGTCTAAACTTGCCAAAAGCTTGAAAAGGGTATTGGGGAAATGCATGAGACAACAAAGATGAGAGAAAGAAAGCAAAATCCATGAATAGCTCCAAAGAATATGACCCACCAATGGAACTTCCAAGGACTTACAGTATAGCTAGATATGGCCCATGAGTTGGTCTAGTGAGATTACTCGCCACCTGGCCTTGCATAAGGGTTAGAATAAGAGTGAAATGATAGAAATCAAAAAATGTTTATGAAAGGAAAATATCCTGTGTATTAATGATAATCTGTGGCTACATGTACAATGGGTATTCATACTTAAAAAATTAAGGCAACTTACCTGAAAATGGAAAAGATAGAAAGGGTATTGTCCTAAAAGAGTCATGTACAAAGAATACAAAATGGAAAAAATGAATATTCAAGAAAGATAATGATTAGTGTAGAAGATTCTTCATATGGTCTTAGACACGTGGGAGTGATGCATTGGTGATGCTATTGGAAAATGTGGACAAAATAGTATGATCTACTTAGGTGGCCAAGTAGGCATAGACTCATCTGAGCAAGATTAGCTAAGGATTTATACAGGATAGGTCTCTTAGCCTCTTGGTAGTAATATTGTCAAGCAAGTGGTCGACCTGGGCATGATTGAGTAAGTACGCGAGGTTTGGTTGCTGTTAAAGCATTCTCTTAGTTAGCACATAATTTCTGAGAGATGTGCAGTCACTCAGTAAAGCATAGGGAGTTGATCAGTAGCAAAGAGTAACTCGGCCTCGACAGGTGTTGGCTGGAGTAGAAGGATTCATCTTGTTAATCCCTCTAGTCCTCGAACTCGATTGCAAGCTAAAGGCCTAATAGCTTAATTCCTATTAATAAGCCTCTAAAAGGTTGGCAACATTGAAGGAGGAGGTACCTCATATCCTCCAGGCAACTCCAGTTCATAAGCATTGTCATTTATGCATCGAAGGATCTTAAAAGGCCCATCTGACCTAGGGGACAACTTGTTTATCCTCTTCCCTAAAAATGTTCCTTGCTAAGGTGAATCCAAATAAGGTCCCCTGGGTTATAAATGACTTGCCTTCTTCCTTGGCTTCCTTATTTCTTCTATCAAGTTACAGTCTTGGCTAGTTACTCGGCAACCATCTAACGTAATTTCTTGAACTCTTTGGCATGTTATAAGTCGGATTGACTTTTTCTTTGGGAGATTGAACCGATAACCATGTCTAAGGGAAAGTTGAAGTTAAGTTCATAGATGAACTCAAAAGGTAACCTTACTATTAAGTTATGAGTAAAACAATTGTAAGCAAACTCAATGATGGGTAGGCATAGATCCTAATCATGTAGATTCTTCTCAACAGTAGCTCGAAGGAGGTTGTTGATTGTTTTATTCACAACTTCTATTTGCCGTCTGTTTAGGGGTAGCAAGAATTGTTGAACAAGAATTTAGTACCAAGCTTCTTCCCTAAGGTTCTCCAGTGGAAGCTTATGAACTTTAAATTACAATTAGACACAATACTCTTTGGTACCCTATGCAACCGCACAATCTCCTGTAAAAAAGGGTTAGTAACAAATAAAGCATCATTGGTTTTGTGGTAAGGGATGAAGTGGCTCATTTTGTTGAACCGATCAACCACCACCATAATAGAATCATGTCTTCTTGATATTCTAGGTAAGCCGAGTATGAAATCTATGCTTAGGTCGATCTATGGTTGTTTAGGTATGGGTAGAGGTGTGTACTCTCCATACGATTCCTTTCTTCCCTCAGCATGTTTGCACACCTTTCATCTCTTAAGAACTTAGTGCACATCCTTCATCATATTAGGCTAATAGAAATGTTCTTTTAGTAACTCAACCACTCTCTTCTCACCAAATTGATTAGCTAAGCCTCCAACATGGGCTTCTCAAACAAGTAATTTCCTAGCAGATCCACTTAGCGCATAAATTTGTCTCCCCTTCATTAGAAATCCCTTGTTCATATAGAACCCATTCGCAACTCCTCCAATGTTGGACTTGGTCACTAAGGGCCCAAAATATGGATCATGCTCATATTAGTCAAGCATGGTACCAAATCCGAGTATCCTAGCTTGCAATATTGTAATGCATGTCAATGAGAGAGTATGTCGGTAGATGACATAACAAAAAGTTTCCAGGAACTTAACCCATTTAACATGATGTTGAGAAAGTTTTTGCTACCCTCTAAGATGCTTGAGAGATTCATGGTCTATGTAGATGATAAACTCTCTTGACAGTAAGTAGTATTGCCAACTTTGAAGTAGTTGGACAAAGGTATAGAACTCCTTATTGTATGCTAAGTAATTCAATGTGGCTCCTTTGAGCTTCTCACTAAAATATGCAACTAGTTGATACTCTTACATAAGAACAGCTCTAATGCCAACTCCAAATGTGTCACATTTTAATTCAAAAACTTTCCTAAAGTTAGGTAAGACGCGTACTGGACAGAAGTTAACCTAGACTTAATCACATCAAAACTCCTTTGAGCCTTCTTAGACAACTTGAAATCAAAGTTCTTCCTAATCAACTTAGTTAATAAGGTAGCTATGGAACCAAAGTTTTGAATGAATCTTTGATAGAATGAAGGTAGACCATGGAAACTCCTTACTTCGACAACAATAGTAGGCATTGGCAATAGCTTTGACTTTCTCGTCATCAACTTTGATACCTCCTTCAGAAACAACATAGCCAAGGAATATTGTCTCGCTCTAGCAAAATATACATATCTTTAAATTGCCAAATAACATCTCTGCTTGAAGGATATCGTATAGAGGATGTCAAACATAGATCTCAAATGTACGATATGGGGCATGAGGTAGGCATTAAATACCAAATATCATTGAAGTACACAACAATGCACTTGCCAATTAGTGATCTCAATACGTAATTCATGAGTCACATAAAAGTATTCAGCGTGTTTATTAGACTAAATGGCATCAGCATCCATTTAAACAGACCATCCTCATCATGAAAGCAGTTTTCTACTCGTTTTTAAATCTCATTCTAGTCTGGTCATAGCCACTCTTCATATCAATCTTTGAAAAGATTCGTATACTGTGCAACTCATCGAACATATCATCTAATTGAGGGATCGAATATCAATACTTAACAGTGATTTTGTTGATTACTTGACTATCAATATACATTCTCCATAAGCCATCTTTTTTCGGCATTGGGATAGTCAGCATAACACATGGGCTCATGCTCTCTCAAACATATCCACATTCAATCAACTTGTTTCTTCAGCTTGACAACTTAATCTGGGTTGAGCCTATAAGTAGGTCGACTAAGCAGAGTAGCTCCTAGCTAAAGATCAATACAGTGCTCTATACCTCTTAAAGGTAGTAATCCTCTTGGCATCTCAACAGGAAAGAGGTCTGCATACTCTTGCATTAATGTCTACATCTCGGTGGGTAAGGTTCCTGCTTCTCTCAACTCTAGAAGTTTCCCAACTAACAACAGTACACATTCTTTTGCCCTGACATCTTTGGAATATTAGGCTCAGGAAATCATTAGGGACTTCCTTTGTAGTGACTTAGAAATATTCTCCTGTGACTCTTGAACTTCTTTAGGGCTCATTGGGGTTAACATAACCTTCTTTCCATCCTTTTGGAACATATAGGTGTTCCTATGCCATTCACATAGTACTTTCAAATCAAATAACTAAGGTCAACCAAGTAATATGTGTGATGAACACATGGGTAAGATGTCACACAGCACCTCATCCTTATATCTATCACCAATAGTAATTGGTACTTTAACTTGTTTAACAATAGGTAGACCTCCCTTCTCATTTAGCCAATAAATCTTATACAGCATAGTATGTAGGTAGGATGTCAATTTTAGAGCTTTGACTGCTTTTTGTGCTATTACATTGGTACAACTCCCTTCATCAATGATTAATGTATAAAGCTTGTCATTCATTCGGCAGTTTGTATGGAAGAGGTTCTTGCTCTACTCATTCTCGTTAGACACAAAGGTATTAAGAGATTGTCATACAACCATACAATATGCAGCTCCTATTTCAAGTAGAGTCATGGTATCTGAATCTTCTTAAAACTCACTTAGCTAGTGATGGACATCCACCTCTTCCTCTCCTTCACTAGCATTTTCCACTTCAAACTAAGGTCTGTCTCCCTTAATAGTTGTGATGTGTCTGTTTGGGCACTGACTAATCATGTATCTAAAACCAAGACATTTGAAACACTTGATCTCTTGGGTCTTCCTCCTTGAGCTTTGACCTTGGTCCTTTCTAACCTCAAGCTCCTCAGCCTTGCTCTCGCTTCGGCCATCATCAAGTTTACTTAGCGCTTGACCTCAGCAGTCCACCTTGAAACTATGTTAAGCTTGATCATATCCAGGTTGGCTCGACATAACACTTTTGCTTAGCAAGTCAGGTCGACTACTTAGTACTCAGCTGATTTGGTTCCGCCTTTACCTTTCAACCCTTTTCACTACTTAGACGGTCTCATCTAAAGTCTAAGCCTTTGCATCTTCACTATGTTACTAATTTTAGTCCTTAGTCTAGGAATGAATCATGCTTTAGTTCACATCCCGAGCTCGTCAACATCACATCTGATCATTAATAACTAGAATTCTCAAACATGCTCGTCTACTAATCGGTTACGTTGTCTCAAGTCTTAGAGACATCGGAAAGTGTCATGTTCATAGTGTTCTAGAACAAACTACTCCTTAGAACTCTCTTTATCTCATTCCATGTTTGGATTTCACGTCGGGCTTTGTAGCATGCATTTTACAACTTCTTCTATCAGGACCCTAAAAGGAACCTAGTAGGATTGCCTGAAAATGTTCATATCATGTGTGTACCCATGATATGGAAACTGCCTTACAAGTTAGAGATTGTAAGACTCTAAATGATAAATCACTAAGATTACTAATTTTTAAGTAATTAATTTGTTATAACATATAAATATAAATAACTGTGGATGTCTGATATCCTACAATTCCTCAAAACCGCAGAGAATCAGTATCCCCTACCAAATGATAAGATCAAGTAATATAGACTTAAAAGTTTAAACTTAATAAGGTTGAAAAATCTAAATACATAAGTGGTATTTACATTTAAAGTTTCACATGAACTAAACAACTTCTCTATAATTCCAACCTCTAAAATGTCTCAGTACTTGCACTCAACGCTCAGCTCTTAACCTGTATTCAATTATCTATCAACCTTAAAAAAAAAAAAAAAAAAAAAAAAAAAAAACTATTGGAGAGTAACCTACAAGAGCTTAGTGAGTTATCCCTTATACTACACTAGCAAACAAGTTATCAAACAAATTATTACAATCATATAAATGCACACACAATATGCCAAACAATATATGCAGTTGACCGGTGCTGCATATAATATCGGATTTTAATGCCCTTCAAGATAAGAGTTGGAGATAAATTGGCACTAATCACAACCAAGCTCTAGCACTTGGGTTTTTAACCATAACTTTGAATTCCGTATTTCACAAAATACATTTTCATTTCTAAAAATCTAGTACACGAAATCCCAAGCCTAGCAGTGAGGCAGCCTTCGCAGTCCACACATACACTCTACAGCAAATGTCTTTAGACTCGACCCTTAACTATACGGTTGGCATCTCCATTGCTTAGTAAACTCTTAGGTTTGGGTAAGGTCATGTTGTATGAGTGCACCGTACAAAAACACTTTAATATATATAAATAACCCCCGCAAGGCCTCTCTTTATCTCTGCGTAAAGTGATAGCCAGAATAAATAATACAATGCATGGATAATGCATAACCCTTTTAATTTAAGATAAGCTAAATATAATTAAGTCAAATTATAAAGTGATCAATCAATAACAACAAACCATCCAAATTATGTAACAATCAATTATACAATTAAATACTCAATTATTATATTTAATAATATTTCTCATAGTAATCAATTAATATCAAGCACATGCATATCTTGAAACCCCATACATCAACTTATTAATATTCAATTTAAGTGCACTAACTATAAGTATAAACAAGTATAGAGTCATCGAGAGCACTCACTCAGCCTTGACGTTTCTCATGCTTATCGTAATAATTAGTTGAAAGATCCAAACCCTCATCAAGATCACCTAATCATTACGAGATAAAGATGATAATAAGTAATTGAATTAATTAATGGTTCTAGACATCTATCTATCAAATTCTACTTAGGTTACTATCAGATTTTTTTTTTATCTGATTAGACTTTATCGCTAATCGTATATAACTTTTTCATTCTACTTTCGATATTTACGAACTTATAATCGTTTTTCATCGTTTTCGGACGTACATTCACACAATGATGTCCGTTTTGGACGTTAAAACCCATGTTTTATGATATGAACTAAATTCATTGAAATTTGAACTATTGATACTTAGATGTTCTTGTTGTCTAGTTTTATATCTTATTTTAGTACTTAATGGTCTAATTAGTCATTAGATTCTTACACTTAAATGATTTTACATTGTGATTACTAATTTATGGACTTAAATAAGGTCATTTCAATTTAAGATAGGTATTAAGGGCTTAAGGAAGTTTCAGCCCATATATGTACATGTATATATATATATATATATTTTATTATGTTATCTTATATTTTACTATTTTATAGGATTATATTATCGCTTATGTCATCAATTATGTCATGCTTATATCATTACTTATATATACTTTATACTTATACTTTTTTGTATTCTATACATAGGTTATGTGTATACTTATACTTCTAATATACTTGTATGTATACTTGTGTACTTATACGTATACTGATACATATACCCATATATACATATGGTTACATACGTATTTTTATATATATTTTCGCATGCCTATTATACCCCCTTAAGAAATCTTTACAAAATCCATATTTTTGTACTTTATGGGCTTATTTAGTAAGGTATTAGTATGTATAGTTAGTATATTCCTTCTTTTTGGTTACATACATAAATGATACTTATGTATAAGAGTATCCATACATGTATACATCAAGTATATCCTTGTATACACATACTTGATCATATGTATATGTGCTCATTTTTCAATTATCTAAGGATTTCTTGTACTTATACTAACGATTTCACTAAAACCCTTACATATACACTTTACATGTACTCACTTGTTGTATGTACATAGGTATTTATACATATATACCTAAATATTTATACACTCCTAAGCATAAGTATGGAGCTTTTTACCTTCAACAACACATATGTTTATATTACATAAAGTTCCTACACTAACCTAAAATAGACATTAATTTACTTATTGAAATAGAAATTCAAATGAAACCATTCCCATTTCTTCTTCTAGATAAGGGTGAGGGGTTTACTTATTTAGTGTATGAAAAGTTGTTGTAGTATAGAAGTGGGTTTAGAAAATTAGAAGGGTGAAAGGGGAAAGGGAGGTGATGGTTTTGGAGATGGGGGAAAAGGAATTTGTTTTATGTAAGTTTTGTGGTTTAAAATGAAGACAAGTGGGGTCTAGAAGTCCCCATATGTTGGAAGGCAAAGAGGATAAGAAAGGAAGTCAACATTTGACTTAATCAACTCTCTTAAAATTACATGTAATTTGAATGCACATAATGAGGTAATTGAGAATAATTGGAAGAAAAATTAAGGAAATATAAGATTGAATAAAATATTTAGTAAAAGTAATTTTTAGAATCTTATTCTAGGTATTTATATTCTATATACATCATTTAGAATGATACTTAGTGTAATTATCATGAAATATGTCATTTAGAATACTAATACAAACTATATATAATATAAACATCAACTAAACTCTTAACTTTATCGAACACTAACCTAGCTATATAATTAGAAGATGAGTGTGATTTATAATGCAATATCTTAGTTTTCTAGTAAATTAAATTAGTATTGTATGCATTTATGAGTAATTAAAAGTTATCTTAATTATTTGATAATGATTTAGTATGATACTAAGAATATATTAGCAATTAGGGTTTTAGAGTAAACTACAATGAATTAGTACTTTTATATCCATAAAGTTATAGTTCTAAGGTTTTATCACTTTTGGGTACAATTCTAATGTTTTTACGCATTTAGGGCTTAATATGTTTATATGCGATTAAGTCTTTCATTATTATCTTAGGGTTTTCATCTTATTTAGTTTTGTCAACTCTTAGAGTCTTCAAGCACACTAGGGTATACTTTGGGTATTAGGTTAAAAATTTTAGGGGTTTACATCTTCCACCACTACTACATACCTAGAAAATTCTAATGCAGCCACTGGTATATGAATAACATCTTCATAATCATAAAAGTTAACTATCTTCTCAATCTTCTCTTCTCAATCTAGGTAGTTATCAACATTCTCAAACTTATTATAGCTTGAAATTTTCACTTTAAGATGCTTAACTCTTCTAAGAGCCCTAAGCTCATGCTCCTTAATTCCATCATATTGCTCCTCCTCATCATACTCCTCAACTTCATCTAACTCAAGTCTACTCCTCCCAGTTTTGTCAGCATGTTGGGGTAGAGTTGGGTTTTAGTTAATAGCTTTAAGTGCTCGATTCTCAACCACCTGCCTTCTTGGCATATCTCCTACTTCTCCACCTTGTTCAACAACTCCTCTCTCTTATAGCCTAGTCTCTATGGCCCTCTGTACAGAAATAACCAAATTGGCCTCAATAGTAGCAAGGTCTTGTATTTACTCGTTAATAGTTCGTGGGGGTTTGTTAGGTGACATAACTATGTCTATAAGCATCACTCTCAGCATCATTAATCTCTCCTTGAATATTAGGATTTGACATTTTCAATACAAAACTTTAGGAAATCCTCTACTAACACAAAAAATTCTTACAAACTTAGGAGATACAACTCACACAATGAACTAAGAACTTGCTCAACTTTTCAAGTGGAAAACAAAGTATAACAGAACAAGCACACTAGTAGGAACTGCTTCAACATAGCTTTCGGCAATCCATCATATGCAGATATCATAGTTTCTCATTGAATAGCTTCTAAATCCTTGCAATGAAATTAGGAATTTTTACTTGAGACATTAATCTCGGTATGACTTCAAATTGCTTAACTTTGGACAAGTTCCCTTAGAGAACATTTGTTGCTACACTTTATTTAATTGCTTGACACATTTGGCTGGTGCATTAAAATATTCAAATTATGTAACTTGGCAACTTTAAGAAACTTAACTTTGCATATGACATCTAGGGCTTGATAATTCTCTAATAAGTTGGATTGCCATTAAATTTGTAGAATGAATAATTAAAAAACTTGAAGTCACATAATATTTCTACCTTAAAAAAAATCCCCTAGATATAAATCCAACTAAGTGTAGTGCATTGAATACATTTCCTTAATATATTCAATAAGTAGAGCTAGACCTTCATTAGATCACTTGTCCAACATAATCCACAAATAAAATAATTGTCCAACTTTAACTTGATAAAATATATTCAATTTTATCACCTAAATAAGTTGTACACTTGCTAAACATATTAGTATTATATGTTTTGTTATCATTAAAACTTATTAGGAGACTTCAACAAGAAAATGCAAAAGAAAAAGGATTAAGCTTTGTAAGCTACTCATGGATATGACTCATTGCTTAAACACTTATGAACCAATACATCACTGGATATGACTCATCCATTCAATGTATTAGGTTTCTTACTAGAATAACCTTGCTCAAGGATTACTATGACTAAAGGAATAATGTTCTCAATACGGGAGAAAGGAAAACTCAGATAATTTCATTAACGATAAAGAGAAAGTCTAATTACAATAATTATCTTAACATGGATTTATACTTAGGGTGCTAGGGTTATAATGCTAAATAAAAATTACTACAAAGGGCAAGAAACTTATACAATTACAAGTATAAGTGCAGATGGACAATTATGTAATCCTTTGAGAAAGTGAAGATTCCAATGTCAAGTGTACATGTCAGGAGTGGGAAACGTGTTGTTATGGGAGAAGCTAAGGTGAATTCTACTAAAACTTTTTGACACTCTAAAATTTGCATTCACGGGGATTTCACATAGCTTGGCGTAGAATGTTGGTAATGAGAGATGATCTTTAAGATAAGTCAAATGGATTAACTTTGGAGACAACTCAAAAAAGATTGAGGTCAGTCAAGGTGGTATACTAAATAACTTAGAAACTTAGGAGATCCTACATATTAATATGGTCCTTTAGGTCCATGTAGGTGGAACTAACTTGATAATTGAGAATTTGAGAGGTTAAATTGGTTAGGCCTCTTGCCCTTACTTAGGTAAGGGGTCCATGTGCTAGATTCCAATTAAGAAGGGTAAAATACTTGCTCAAATAACATCAAGAAGGAATGCACTTGCTTCTTTTGCAAAAAGAAAAGGTACATAAAGAAGGATTGTACCAAATATAAGGCTTGACTTAAGAAGAAAGGTATTTCCATGTCACTTGTTTATTATGAATCTAATATGGTTGATGTTTTTTTCATAACACTTGGTAGATTTATTCTGGTTCTACAATCCATGTTGCAAATACCTTATAGGGCTTTTTAAACCAAAGAAGGCTAGTAAGAAGTGAGCTGTATATCTATTCAGGAATTAAGATGTCCTCTTATGTGGAAGTAGTTGGAACATACCATTTGGTTTTTAGTTTTGGACTTGGAAAATACATTTTATGTATAAAGTTTTTCTAGAAATTTGATTTCAATTGTAAGACTTGCACCTTTGAGTTTTTCTTTTACAATTGGTACTTCTTTAAAAATATTTTTAAATAAAAAATTATTGTAGATAGCATAGTTGTTAATGGGCTTTATCAAATAAATTTGCAAAATGATGATATTCAAAATGGTATGCATGTTTTAAGCTAGTATTAAAAGATGTGTTATGAATGAAAATTTCTCTATATTGTGATACCATAGATTAGGTCATATATCCATTGAAGGATTAAAAGGTTAATTAAGGATGGAGTACTCGATACTCTAGATTACATCAATTTTGATAACTTATGTAAACTATATAAAGGGAAGGTAGACTAATAAGATAAAGAAAGGTATTAAAAGGAGTTCAAACCTATTAAAGATTATACATACAGGTATTTGTTGTCTAGCTATGGACATTTATGGTTAGAAGTACTTTATCTCTTTTATAGATGACTATTCATAATTCATGTATCATTACTTGCTTCATAACAAAAATAAGGCATTAAATGCTTTGAAGGTGTTCAAAGCAGAAGTTGAGAAACAATTCGAAAGGAAAAATAGTTAGATTAGATATAGGTGGAGAATATCATGGTAGATACACTAAGGATGGATAAGCACTTGGTCCTTTTGCAAGATTTCTTCTAGAGCATGGGATAGTTGCCCAATATACCATGCCTGGGTCTATAAACCAAAATAGTGTAGTAGAAAAAAGAAATTGAACGTTAATGAACATGGTGCAAAGTATGCGTAGTAGTTCCAAGCTACCCAAATGCTTGTAGATTGAAGCTTGTAAAATGGTAGCATATATACTAAACCGTGTTCCAACCAAAGCTATCCCTAAAACACCATTTGACTTATTCAAGTGTTGGAAATTGTGTTTGCAACATATATGCATTTGGGGATGTTTGTATGAAGTAAGAGTTTATGATCTACAAGAAAAGAAATTAAACCCATGGATGATAAGTAGGTGTTTTATTGGGTATACTAAAAAGTTTAAAGGATACATATTTTACTGTCCATCTCACAGCATTAGGATTGTGGAATCAAGAAATGCAAAATTTCTTAAGAATAGCTTGATTAATGGGAGTGATCAATGTCAAAAGTTAATCGTTGAGAAGGATCATTGTAGCACTCAAACTTCCACTTCGAGTGAAAGATTGGTTGTTATACACAATACCCCTAAAGTCTCCCTTAGTGTTGAAAAACTAGTTGTGAAAGTCCCACAAGTTGCTGATGATCTAGCTGATCTAATTGTTCAACAAGTTCCTAAAATCATTAAACAACTAGATGTATAGTATGCTCCTCAATAGGATGTTAGTACAATATTAAGCAGATCAGCTAGAGAAAGGAAATTAACAATACCTAGTGATTACATTATGTATTGTAGACACCTCATTTTTGTCACTCTTTATTTTAATTTTAGTCCTTTTTTACTTTTGAGCAAGGTTCATGAAAAATAAAAAAAAATGAAAAAATTGAATTGAAAAAATAGAAAAAATGAAAAATAACTAAATGAATATATAAATAATAAATAAAAATTAAAAAAATTGAAAAAAAAATAATGTCAGTGTTAAGTCGAGTCGAGTCGAGTCGAGTCATTTCATTTAAGGTTAGGTTAGATAATAGAGATGTATAGTCAATTTAATAAATTATGAGTCATTAAATAGTTAGGCTTCCTTAAAATATCTTTTAGATTGGTCCAATATAAAGAGAATTTTTATCTAATTTATACTAGACTAAATGTACTTAGGATTTATTAAATGAATTGTTGTATTTTGGGCTAAATTAAAATGGATTAAATCAGGCCTAAGACAAAAGGCCCAAATCAATGTAGGGTTTTTAAAAACTAGATTGAATCTTCAATAAATCTAAATAAGGTATTATTGCATCATCGTATCTTGGATTTCTTAAAATTAAATCTATAATAAAGAAGATCCAAATTGATTACTTATAAATAGTAGATAATAAGCTATAAAAAGATACATTTTCGAACTCACACACAAATCCCAAAGTCACATACAGTTTTTCATCCTCACCATTTCACTCACCTAATTAGACACCACATGCCTGCACTCCATCTTTATAGGGATCCACCAAGCACAACACTGCTACACACACACTAGTACCAATCACACTCCATCATCACTTAGCACCTACTCTCACAATCTCTTACGCCACACATACATCACTCAGCACCCACTATTCACATTCTCTCCTTAACACACTCGTACGACCTCACATTCGATCCATGACACATATACAAACAAATCAAGTCCTCATAAGCATATACACACACGATCAAATTTACACACATATACACAATTAGGTAAACACACACATGTACGATTAGATTTTATATGTACACACAAAGTAGACACACACGTCTTCACAGTATGGTCAATTCCACACCGAGCATGTGAACGCTATCCATGATTGGTTCACAATCAGTTTACAACACGCAAATCCACTCATATACCATTCGACTTGTTTAGGTAATAAAAAATTATTTTATTTAATTATTTATTTTGTTTTTTTAGTTAATCAATTTATTTTACTGACTTTTTTTTTAGTATAGGTTTTTTTTTTTATAAATTTTAATAATTATCATGTCGTTTTGCAATTTTTAGATAATTTGTAATTTTTTGATAAATTTTAGTTAAATTGTATTTTTTTTTTTAAAGTTGCATATCTTTTCTCCGAGATCTGTATCTTTGGAGAAGACATGTATCAAAAATTGCATTTTTTTGAAAAGTTGTATATCTTTTCTTTAAGATATGTATCTTCAGTGAAGATACATATAAAAAATTGCATTTTTTTTGTTTAAAGTTACATATCTTTTCTTTGAGATCTATATCTTTGGAGAAGATACATATTTAAGATATGTATCAAAAATTGCATTTTTTTTTAAGTTACATATCTTTTCTCCAAGATTTGTATCTTCCAAGAAGATATGTATCTAAGATAGGTATCTTAGAATATCTTGTATTTAAGATTTAAAAAAATTAATTTTTGACACGCTAATTTTTTTTTAAATAAAATAAAAAATCTTAACTAAAGTTTTTAAAAAGATTTAGTTAGTAAAAGTTAGTAAAAAACCTTCTAAGATAGGACTTTTTAAAAAGAAATAAGAATGTGACAATTGACATAAATTTGGCTCAATTTCTTTAAAAAAAAAATCCACCCACTAAATCTTTTCTGAAAACAGAACTACGTTGGTTTAATTCCAATTAGTAGGTATGTAGGCATCTCCTAAGCAACTATAAAAAAAATAAAAACTTTTTATTTTGAAAATTGGTAATAAAAATTATTAAAAAAATTCATTTCAATTGCATTTTTGTATATTGTTGCATATTTTGACATTTTTTGAAAAATTATAAAAAATGAAAGCCTATTACTTTTTTTTTTTTTTTTTTGCATGGTAACTTTTGTCTTGATAAGTTAGTCCTCAAATCCTGATTTCCTGGTTAAATTGTCTAAAAAATTAATTTTTTTAAGAAAATCAATAAGCTAGTAGCTAAATTAAGGTTTTTCCACCTGAAACCCTAATTTGATTTTTTTACCAATTTAACTGGTTAGCAACTCCAAATTATTTTTAAAAAATATTTTTTCTAAACATTTTTTTAAAGAAAAATGTTTTTCCTTAATTTAATGTCGAGTAATTTATATTAAATAGGTTGGGCTTAATATATGTTAAATTAAGGAAAACCAAAATAAGGTTCGACAAAATTAACGACTCCATTGCAAACCTTAGTAGGCTAGCAATATAAAAAAAAATTAATTAATAGGATTTCATTTTTTTTTCCTTTTTATTATAATATAATTGTATTGATTGGGTTTTAGTGGTGTAGGCCTTTTAGAAAAAAAAAAAAAAAAAAAAAAAAACTTGACCTAATGGGCCCATACTAGGAATTTTGAGGGCTTTATTTAAAAATCATTTATCTACTTAAATATAGTCAGATCTAGGCCACCTTAGGAACCTATGATAGGTTGCCATTATGTAACCCTCGAGTCATTGGGGTCTTTACCGCCATTTGGCAATGATAAATGAGTTTACTTATACTTCGATGTAGCTTACTAAGCATTTCCCTAGGAATAACAAAGGCTACAAAGCTTGAGACCCATGGATCCTACCCTTCTACACCATTGTAAAATAAAAAGGGGTTAGTAATTTTCAAATTATAGGAGCTAGAAAAGAATTATTATAACCCATGACCAATTGAACCTTATTTTTAAAATTTAATGTACTTATATATATATATATATGTGTGTGTGTGTACATGAGCTTTATTTTAAAAAAAAAAAATAGAAATTCACACACTTATATATATAAATTTACGTAAATATTGACTACGAATTTATAATAATTCTATTCCTATAGTTTATTAATGACTAACCTCATTGCATTACACGTATGTATAGCATATTGCATCACATTTATTTTATATTTTTAATTTACACATTTATCTATATATACTATCTTGTGAAATATATGTGAGTCTTATAGATTTTATTTTATTTCATGAGTAATAAGTTATGTAACATAAGATTTAACATAGAAGGCTTAAAATTATTAGTACTCCCCCCAGTACCATAATGTACCAATGTTAAAAAAAAAAATTCAATATTAACTTGTAAATTTTTTTTTACAACATGTAATTACGGAAATTAACTATGATAAAAATTATTGTGGAATTGTCATTTTTTTTAAAGGCTTTCCAATAATTTTTTTCAAAAAGATATTTTATAATTAAAAACCAGTTTCATGATAATTTTATTTACTCAATTGATTTCTATTGTAATGCTCCACATGTACTATATTATTAGGAACTAAAAAAGTAAAAAAGAAAAAAAAATTAACCATCAAATTCCCCTTATAAAGTATTTCCTACCTCAAAATCATTAATATTGTAAACGTCTAAATTCTCGTTCTTCGTATTTATTTATTAAGTTGTCACAATCTTGATAGAGTTTTTTCTAAGTCGTCATCCTTATGTCGTCTTTTAATAGGTTTCTTATTGTAAAATAATTTCCACTTTTCTATACCACCCTTATGTCATCCTATGTTCTCAGTCATTAATCCTAATGTTTCCAATTTTTTATTTTTATTTTTTTGTTTAGATTTTTTTATGTCAGTATTAGGCTTCCGTAACATAAAATCAATATTGATTTTTTCAATATAAGTTTCGGAAAAAAAAAAAAAAAAGAAAAGATTTCAAGATTAAAATTTTGTTTTTTTCTTTTATAAAAAGAGAAGGGATGCAGTGTTGCTAATAAGAAGGGATTCTTGTAGGCTTTGAAAATTTTCTTCTCAAGTGATTTGGCCCAACTTGAAGCCTATAACTACTCGTTGTCAAAACCAAAATGTCTTAAGCTTTTAAATAGAGAATAGCCACAGTAGAAGGGAGTCTGAGCAATGATGCAAAGTAAGTCAAGACTATGGCCCATACCCAAGCCCAAGTGCTTACTGACATACCATCTGAGGTAGATAAGTCTAAAGAGTTGTCAGTTCATGAGCTCAATAATAGCAACAAAGGCTTAGGGAAGGAATTGAAGCAAGAATTGATGAAGATGGAAGAAGAAATCTTTCAAAAAATTGACGAGAAAATGAGAGCTCTAAAGGATCACAATGTGTAGACTGATTTGGGCTTAAGTAATGTTTGCACTTTTGAAGACCACGAGTTACCTAAGAAGTTTAAGATACTAAATTTCGAAAAGTATGATGGAACAAACTGCCCTAAGCTCCACCTTAAGCTTTATGTTTGCAAGACGGCCCAATTCTCCAAACGTGAGCAACTGATGATTCAAACTTTCTAAGAAAGCCTAATTGGGTCAGCGTTGATTTGGTATATCCAATTATACTCAATTAAGCTTAATACATGAGATAAGCTAACTTAGGCCTTTTATCAACAATACAAGTTCAATAAAGAAGTGCTTCCTTCCTTGATGGATCTGAAAAACATGAAAATGAAGCCAATCGAGTCCTTTAAGGAATATGTCCAAAGATAGAGATATATAGCCGCTCAAGCCATAGTACAATTACTAGAAAATGAACTTATCAACATATTCATCTGCACATTAGGTGAACCTTATTATAATCACTTCTTAAGTTATAACACTTCTATGTTTGCAAACGTAGTCACAACTGGTAGTCGCATTGAAGATACCATTAGAGTAGGGAGATTGATAGGAAAGGGATCAACCTCGTTCGATTAACGCAAGTTTGGTTCCCTAAGCGCTGACTTAAAGCTTATGGAAAATAAGCTAAGCCAGAAATCACCTAGAAGGAGGTTTACTCATATCCCGATTCCTATGTCTTGGGTCAATCGCTACCTAAAATAAGAGGGTTTGCTACATCCTAAGACTTAAACACCAAGGTATAGACCTTGGAAATATGATCTCGATGCACAATGTGAGTACCACATAAGTTAGCAGGGGCATGCTATTGACCATTGTTGGGAGTTGAAGAATAAATTCTAAAATTTGATTAATGAAAAATTGGTCTAGTTGGACTTTGTTAAGGATCCAAGGCCCAAATTCCACACAGAGCTCATTATCACCATGATATAAGGTTTAGAAAAAGTTCTATAGATGGATTTAAATGGTCAAGCCCAGGAGGCATGTTACTACTAGGGTTTGGAAAAAAAGGGTTGCTGCCCTAAAAAAAAAGTTAGCAAAGTTAGAAGAAAGACTCACGTGTATAGAAAGGGCAATGAGTTATGTACTCAAGCAACTCGGAAACTTAGATCGTAGTACAAATAGGAAGCATAGCCCAAGCATGAGGATGATTCAAGGAAAGAGAAGTCAGAAGTGAATGTGCCAATTAGGAAAGCCCAAGATCAAGATAAGCCTGTCCACAACAAAAGGAGGCGACTTATACAGTTCAAAATTCCAATGGTCGAAGTGTTTAAGCAATTGAGAGAAGCAAAGTTGCTAACATCTGAAAACCCAACAAAGAAGTACAGGCCAAGGGATCATGACCCCAACAAATGGTATGAATATCATGTGGGCCAGGTGGGGCATACCATAAAAAACTGCTGGAAACTGAAACATAAGGTGCAAGATTTGATTGATGCAGAAATTATCCAACTTAGCTTTCTAGAGCCTAATGGGTTAATTGGCAGTAGTATTCCATCCCTAAGTTTTGAAGAAGCACCAAACAAACAGCCTCTAGCACCAAATATTAAAGGCTTACTATTATCATCTAATAAGGTAGCTCACCATTTGAATCAGTTGGGCATATCTCTAGGAGATCAATTTAACTGAATGGGCCAAGTCTAAAGGAGTGACAAAAATAAGGGCAAGAAATGGAAAAGAATTTTAGTTCTTGCATTTTTTTTTTCTTCACTTTGGAGCTTGTAATGGATATGAGTTATCTAAATAAAATAGTTTTCATGTACGTGTTTGTCTTTGAAGTTAGCTCAACTAAACAAGAGCATGTCATTGGCCTCTCACTAAATGAAACACTTTATGTAGATTTGGGGTGAGTGAAAATGGATAAAGTAAATTTAAACTCGAAACTTAAAATTTTCTACCTAAGGGAATGATAACACATTACTTAAAAAGTTTAGGATGAAAAGGGGCAAATCATATCTAAAACACTAACCCTAAACACGCATGAGAGTTGAGCAACACAATCTAAGTAATTGTACTCATTTCTTAATGAGGTCTATCTTGAACTTAGTACACATATCAAAAATATGTTAGGCATTCATTTCATTACCTTAAACATAATTATCCATGCAAACCCATTTGAGCTTTTTAGGGATTTTTCTTAAAATTAGCCTCACCAAGAACCACCCCATATTGTGGCATTTAGGAGGATATGGTCATTAATTTGGAGAAAAGGAGTAGACTAACTTATGCTTGCCTTAGTTTTGTTAATTCATGAGCAAATATTATCATAAATAATTCAATTTCTTTAGGATAAAGAAGAGTTTCAAACCATATACACCTTACTCAAGCCTGTGCACTCATTTAAACACATTAAGCCCATAGATTTTGTCCCAACACTCCAAAGCCATATATAGTTCTCCTAAGCTTATACTCTTTGAACCCATGGTTTAAAAGCTTTGAATCCCATCAAGTGAAGACTTAGCAATGGAAGGTGACTACCTTAACAAAAAGAAAAGAAGAAGAAAGAGAAGGAAAAAAATAAAGAAAAAAGACAAAAAGAGGAAAAAAGTGAAAAAGAAGAAGAAGAAAATATTAGCAAGGTGATCACCTTCAAAACTGAGTCAAATTGCCAATAAGTTTGCAATCAGAACCTGTGATGGCATCCAAGGCTAAACACTTTAAATTCCTAAGCCTAAAAGCAAAGACATCACTATATGATCCTACCCACTATACCACCCTTAACGAAACTCTTTTGACTAAAGAAATTAACTTATCTTTAGCAAGATTTGCATATGAAACTAGGTAAGCCCATGTTTAGTTTCTCTTAGGTTCTTGGCTTGTAAACCTGAGATGGATTGTGATACGAACTTGTAGATGAACACACGAACCCAATATTACACGTAACTACGAGGGTGGGTCCAAGCCACAAAATGACTCGAAAAGTAAACGATAGTCGAGGATGAGCAGGGGTTCTCATGCACCGACAATGGTTATGACACACCAACGCCTCACACAAACTCAAGTTACACTTAATATGTCACACAAGCATGGCCGAAGATTACTCGCTACTAGTCTACACTCAATTGGGCTAGATAAGAGTAGCTCAAGAGTAAGTAAGAGGACACTTAGCTCAAGAGAAAGTAAGAAAAAGTTCAGTGTATTCTTCTGTACATTCTCTTATGGCTGTTACATTATGTGATTATTTATAGTATCCTATTAGGGCAAGTTTTACGTTATAGAAAATTTAAAAAAATGAAGCCTTATTTGCCAAATAAAAAGCAACCCTTACAAGTACAAATGAGAGACTTGATGAGGTAGTTAACCTCTTAGTAAATCTAACCCAAGCTGTTCATGCACTAGCCTATTGACTTATTGAAGCTGCATAAAATACCCCATAAGCTGCTTAACCTGTTAGAGGTTAGAACCCAGCTCGACCAGTTCGAGGTGGAGGAGTAAGCGGATGAGTAAGGCAAAGAATAGACCTGAGAGAGCTTGATGAAGAAGATGACGAAGAATATTTTGAAGAAGAGTATGTACGAGTCCCCAAAACATTTGACCATGTGAAGCTTCAAATTCCAAGCTTCAATAGATCTGGGAATTCTGATAAATATTTGGAGTAAAAAGAAAAAGTGGAGCATATTTTTTATTATTATCATTACGACGATTACGAGAAAGTGAGAACTGCTATTATTGAGTTCTCCAGATATGCTGCCATGTAGTGGAAGAATTTTTAGGCCATAAGGAGACAAGAGGGTTACCAAGAGATTAATGCTTGGCCTAAGATGAAGAGAGTACTTAGAAACAAATTCGTGCTAGAAATTTATCTTCAAGATACTTTCACTCAGCTTTAGGAGATGAGACAAGGCGGCCAAACTGTTGACGAGTATGTTCGAGAATTTCAAATGCTTATAATCCATTACGAAATGGAGAAACCACTAGCCCGAATGGTCTCAAGATTCATTACTAGGTTGAGAGGAGACATTCAAGACATTATGGAGCTCCAACGATTTGACACAATGGATGAAGCTGTTAGGATTACCTAGTGAATAGAAAGGCAAAGGAGGAGTCAACTAATAACTAAGATGCCAACTAGCTGACCCAGATAAGTAAGCCATAAATCTCAATCGAGTACCGAGCCGAGTTGAAAGATTGATGTCCGATCTGAGTAGAAAGGCCGACCTGATGGTGAAGTGCCGACTTGTACGTATGAAAAGGGCCAAGGGTCTAGCAGGAAGATAAGCCAAATCAAATGCTTCAAGTGCCAAGGGTTCGAACATATGGCTGCTTAGTGCCCAAACTACAAGACAATTATCATCAAGGGAGACATCCCAAAGATAGAAGTAGACAGTATAGATGAGAAACCCGAGTAAGAGGAGGTCCCTATCGAAAAAGAAAATGCTAGAAAAAGAGCTGATTGAAGAGGATGTATTTACTGAGAACTTGGACAAGTTACTCATGGTTGTCTAACGCACTATGAACATGGAACCCTCATTAGAGGAGGGTCAAAGAGAGAATTGTTCAATACCACCTATAAAGTGAATGATCGGCTATGCACCCTCATCGTGGATAGTAGAAGCTGCACTAATGTCGTATCAGCCGATCTTATTTCAAAACTAAAGTTGTCAACTCTTGCACATCCAAGATTGTACAAGTTGAACTAGTTGAGTGAGAAAGGGGCATTACATATCATTCGGCAAATAATACTATCGATCATTATAGGGAATTACTTAGACCAAATTCTCTGTGATGTACTGCCTATGTGCACCTCTTATGTTTTGCTAGGAAGACCGTAGTTGTTTAATACAAGGATCATCCATGATAGCTACAAGAATATGTACATGTTCGAGAAAGGTGATCAAAAGATCACACTGAACTTAATGCTACTAAGAGAAATTAATAAACTGCAAACGAAACTTTCTCGTAGATTGAAGAAGGCTCTAGTGATGAGTAGAGCCGAGCTTCGAGAGGCTATCAATGCTAACGAGCCAACCCTTATGTTGGTCAATGCCTATTAGAAATGAAGGAGCAGGGTGAATTACCCTAGGAAATCAAGAAGTTGCTAGCTAGACGAGTATACTAACCTGTTGCCAAAACAGCTACCTAAGGAGTTGCCCCTAATTTGAGGCATAGAGCGCTGCGTTGACTTAGTACCCGGCACTACGCTACCGAATAAGCTAGCTTATCAGATGAATTCCGAGCAAGCTTCTAAGCTCCAACATCAAGTCAATGAGTTGCTAAAGAAAGGGTATGTTAGGGAAAGTCTTAGCCCTTGCGCTGTGCCAGTACTTCTTGTACTGAAAAAGGATGAGACCTGGTGGATGTGTGTAGATAGCCGAGTGGTGAATAAGATCACAATCAAATATTGATATCCTATTCTTAGACTGGAGGACATGTTAGATAAATTAAGTGGAGCTAAGATCTTCAGCAAAATTGACTTGAAGTCTAGCTATCATCAAATTCTCATAAGGTTAGGAGACAAGTGGAAAACTGCATTTAAAACTCAACATAGACCTTATGAATGGATGGTCATGCCATTTGGCTTGTCGAATGCCTTGAGCACTTTCATGAGGTTAATGAACCATGTGCTGAGACATCTAATAGGAAAGTGTGTCAAGGTGTACTTTGACGACATCCTAGTTTACAGTATCGACATACCAAGTCACAACAAGCCTCTTTGAGCCATATTAAATATCCTCCATGCAAAGAGATTATTCGACAACTTAAAGAAGTGTTGCTTTTGCTAGGAGGAAGTTATATTCTTAGGCTATGTAGTCAATAGAGGAGGGTTACGTATGGATGACGAGAAAATCTAAGCAATTGTAGAGTGGTTGACTTCTACTACTTGTGCCGAAGTGAGAAGTTTCCATGATTTGGCTTTGTTCTATAGATGATTCATCAAGAATTTCAGTACCTTCGCCACACCACTTATCAACCTAATAAAGAAAAACACCAACTTTTGATGGAGAGAAAAGAAGGAGAAGAGCTTTTCCAAGATAAAAGAAAGGTTGACCTCCGCCCCAGTATTGATTCTACCTGACTTCGAGAAAATATTTGAGTTGGAATATGATGCATTAAGCATTAGAATAGGTGCTATCGTAATGCAGGAGGGTCGACCAATTGCCTTTCACAGTGAGAAGCCCAAAGGACTACAGTTGAATTACTCTATGTATGACAAGGAGCTCTTGGCACTTATCAGAGTACTGCAAGTATGGCAACACTATTTACTATTAAGAGAGTTTTTTATATATACTAACCATGAGTTGTTGAGGTACCTCCAAAGTTGGACTAAGTTATCAAAGCGATAGGCAAGATAGGTTAAATTTCTTGAAGGTTTCAATTTTGTAATTAAATACAAGCGGGGAAAAAGCAACGTAGTTGCAAATACTCTTTCAAGGAGATATGCGATTTTAATCGAATTGCAGACCAAGTTGTTTGGGTTTGTAAGTATCAAAAAGCAGTATTTTGAGGATCCATATTTTGGACCCATAATCATGCAATGCACTGATGGAAGGATAGTAGATGAGTATCATGTAGAGGATGGTTACTTATTCCAAGGAGAAAAATTGTACGTGATAACCTGTTCATTATGGGAACTATTGATCAAGGAAGCCTACGGTGGAGGACTCTTCGGACATTTTGGAGAAAGAAGAACCTGTGAACTACTAAATGGTCACTTCTTCTAGCCAAGAAAGAGGAGAGATGTGCATCGAGTTGTCAAAAGCTATGCTGTGTGCAAAAGGGTTAAGTGCCGAGCCGAGCAAAGGAAAGCAATGCATCTACCTGTTCCAACGAAGCCGTAGACTGAATTAAACATTAACTTTGTTCTTGAACTACCACAAACTACCCAAGGCAAAGATTCTATGATGGTCATTGTAGATCAGTTCAGCAAAGTGGTACACTTCGTGCCCTGCGCAAAAACTAATGATGCTTCGACCATTGCTTCTCTTTTCTTGTAGGAGATTGTGTGATTACACGACATGTCGAGAAGTGCAGTCTCTGACAAGGATCTAAAGTTCTTAAGCCAGGACCAAACTACTATTCAATACTTTCTGTCACCCCCAAACAAATGGCCAAACAAAGTTGGTTAATCACACTTTGAGAATACTACTTCGAGCTGCAGTGGGAAAAAACTTAGCTAATTGGGATGCCTGCTTATTAGTGGTAGAGTTCGCCTACAACCAGATGGTGCATGACACCACTAAGCAGACTTCCTTTGAAGTGGTCTATGGTTTCAATCCTGAGTTGCCCTTCGATCACACCCTTGTAATTGTACCCGTACCCCCGCAAGAGAGCCCTGACATGAGGACTAGAGCATAATCCCTCCAACACATCTATGACAAAGTTACTCGGCACATTGACCAAGTAGCCAACAAAATACGAAAGAAGACAAAGGGTAGGATTGTTAGACAATTTTAGTCAAGAGACTTAGTATGGCTATACCTCAGTAAAGAACGTTCAGAAATAGGATAAGGAACAAATTATTTACAAGAGCTGAATAACCTTTTAGAATCCTCCAAAAGATTAATGACAATGCTTACAAATTAGAATTGCTTGAAGATTATAGAGTTTCTAATGCTTCAACATTACCGACCTCAATCCATGTTACCCTAATGGAGAACTAAACGAAGACCATTCGGATTTGATCCCAAATCTAAAACAACCCGAGGGAATGATAGGAATCAGGTTACGGGACTACTGATCCCAAATCTAAAACTCCTATTCTAGCTGACCCCTGTCGACGCCGAGTAACCCTTTATGCCGAGTCGAATGATTGCCTATCTTTATAGTGTGCCAAATTGAGGAATACTCACTTACGCTTGAGCTGTCCAATGACTCGGTATCTACTTTGCCGAAAAGCTAAGATAAAGAAACTCTAGGCTGACTAAGCTACCCCTACTCGAACAAGCAAGCTGTCTATACTTTTTTTGTCTACATCTTCTAATAGCTTCGCCAATGTGGCATCGCCACGTATACAGTATCTTGTGTAAAATTCATTGCACTAATAATTGTTTTCCTTGTATATTCATTTTTACACTTTTCTACCTTGTACATTACTTCCTTAAGAAATGCCCTTTTTGTCTTTTCCCTTTTTAGGTAAGTTACCCTAACTTGTCCTAACTTATGGGTATAAATACCCTCGTACTTGTAGCTAAAAAGAGAACTTAAATTACCATTAATACACTTTTGTGTTTTCTTCCTTGCATAAACACTCTGTTTACTCTCAACATCACTCTTATCCTAACTCTTGAGCAAGGCTAGGTAGCGAGTAACCTCACCAAACCAATTCGTGCATCATATCGAATTATGCTGTGAGTCAACGGAAGTTCCATTGATGCATCATATCATCTGGAGTTGTTTGTGGGTTTTACTTACTTTCTCATTCATAATTATCATTCCATACGTTCCCTACCACTTCCATTTTGAGTTTTTTGTAAGCTTGGACCCATTCAGCGACCAACCTTGTCTACTTTTGGTCACGGTTTGCATTAGGGGCTTATAGTCTTAGCCTTGTCATAGTAGGTACGAAACTTCCGAGGTTACAACTGATAAACAACCTTCTGTATTATCTCTTTGCAATCTTTGTTTTTAGCCTGAGTGTTGAAGTTATTGGCGACGTATCAAATACACCACCACCAAGGCCAACCCCTTGGCCATACTACATTCTCACCCTGTACTGCAGAAATGATACTAGCATGACTATCCAAAATCAAACATATATCGGTACGATCTCTTATAACATGATTGAGCACACACGTTATGAACCAACTCCGGCTATCAAAACATTCTTCATCAACTAAGGGGAAACCAAGTGGGATTTTATGATTCTAACCATCAACTCTTGTTGCAATCAGCAGTTTATGCTTATACTTCCCATACAAAAATGTTTCGTCAATTGTAATTACAAGCCTACAATGTATAAATTCCTTAATACACAATCCAAATGCCTAGAAGACTCTATCGAAGAACATGTGCCCAGCAATATCAATGTCTCGCCATTTCCACTCTACCATAGTCCCGAGATTAGCCCCTCGGATCGCATTTAATAGATATGGGAACACTACATACGATTCTTCCCACTTACCGTAAACCTATTCAATCACTTTACACTTCACTTGCCTAATTCTCTTGATGTAGACAGTATAATTGTATTGCTTGCAAATAGTCGCTTACAAGTGTCTGACCTTAACACTCGGTAACTCTTAAACATCCTTAATTAGAAAGTAGGATAGCATGTTTAAGTCCAATTTCGAGTAGTCCTAGCTAATTGTAGGATTGAGGCATGTGTGTGGACCCATAAACCTAGTTATTGCTAAGCATCCTCTATGTTGCCTCTTACAAGCTCGTAGTCTCTACCTATAGCCTTTTTCACAATCAACGCATCTAATAGACCATAATGTCGGTTCAAACTCCTTCACAATGAAGTTATGGTGGTTCATAACATGATGCAATCTCACAACTGTCTGTAGATGTTTTTACTCTTGAACCACATGCCCACCTTCAATTTATCACTGAAGTTCAATTCACTACCACTTATACTATCATCAGCCACCAGTCCATCCCTTACACTTGACGTGTAGAAAGGCACAGATTTCGACATCCCGACTACGTCTACAAATTTTGATAACCCATGTCTCCAATCATTCTATCCACGTAACCCTTATGCTTCTTCCATTTCCTACAACCAACATTCACTTAACCCAACGTCCACATTACAATCTGTATCATCAGAATCTTCATCAATGTCGGCAAATACCAGTTCATTCTCTACATTAGTATCTCCATTTGACTCGTTGGTGATCAAGACATTAAGTTCACTAGATATGCAACTAGTGCTCAGTATGTTCCTCGGTAGGATCACTCAGGATTCGAACACCCTGGTTTCAACTTGCAATCTAATATAATCACTATGCCGTTTGATACCATCCTCAACTGTGATAAGGTTTACTAGTGGATGGTTCACTTTATGAATTTCAATATATATTTTCACAGAACTGCTAACTCCACCACGCCCTACTGAAGAAGCCATTAACTGTTAGACATTGTAATCATTGTTGACAAGGATAGCACAGAACATATCCCTGATCCTACCTACAAGGGTACATCTATGAATTAGCTCGATCCGGTGTGTTGTCATGTTAACCCAAAGCCGATTATATATTATTCTAACTATGTAGTCATACATGGCCCCAAATGGAACTTCAACTACTGTTCTCGGGCGCTTATCATACTGTACCCCATTCTCTCCTTCTATAATATTTCCACAACATAACAAACTAACCTCATATTATCCATTGTACACCTGTTTATCACATCAGCTGCATAAACTTCAATATGCGCATATATAACTACTACCTTATGTTAGTAAATACTAATTTCTTTTCACAGCTAATATTATAAAAGCTAATGAGTCTTATTGTACAAAATATTAGTAAATAATAATATTTATATTATTTGTTGTACCACTAATTTCTTTTCACGGCTAATATTATAGAAGCTAATGGTTATAATTTACAACTAATTTCTTAGTAACATCATTATATATGCATTATAATTTACAATAATTAATATAATTTTTTTTATAAAAATAACATATCACATACTTAATACGAATCAAAACAACTATAAAATTACCAGTATACAACAATATACCATCATGTATTAAGTCACAACACTATTTTTTCGAGAAACATATACTTAAAAACCAATAAAAACCATACCTTTTGGTAATAAAGTTTAAAATAGCATATCACATATAAACGTACACACTTATCCCATAATTTATCTGTATCCAACAATGTATCATCATGTATCAAATCATAACACTATTTCTTCATAAAATATATGCTTAAAACGAATTAAAACGAGTAAAAATCATATATTTTCCTATTTTGATGTCTAGAGAGAGAAAGTGATAATAACGTACCGATTGTCTCTTATTTCCAAAAAACTTCCTGCAATATCGACCTACACCATGCAATTTGATGGAGGGTTTTCTTGGATGGTCAAAGAGAGAGAGAGTTTTTGAAAACCGATCGCATGCAAATAGGGAAGGAGAAGGGTTGATAGGGATTTATGGTCGTGGAAATCGCATCTTTAAGAAACAATTTCAAATGTTGTATTTTTGGGATAATTTTCTTATATATTACAATTTTGTAATTTTTTTTTTTACATTTTTTCTTTCTTTTCCTAATATATGCCATATATAAATATGCATAATACGCATTACTAATCATATCTAGATATATGATAATATTAGTAGTGAATTTCTAAGTAACTACTGACTATTACTCTACCATTAGAATATGATTAAACTGTTACTTAACAATGGCTCCATAAAACGAGTTGACAGTGAATCCGCCACTATCTAATTTTATAGCGTTGGCAGAAGGTGTCCTTTTCCTTTTTATTGCCATGGTACCAAAAGTTCAACATCGAATATTTGGCTTTTGACGTTCAGAGACCGATATGTTCCCGAAATGCCTATCTGAAGACTATTCATATCATGTCATGGCATAGCAAGGAAAAAGCACATCCATACCTAAAAATTGGAAGTTAAGTTTACCTTTTTCTTAAAAAAAAAAAAAAAAAAAAATAGAGCACAAAGCTTCTTATGCGTAGAAATAATTCATTATATAACAACACTAATTACAACAATAAATTTCTACTAAACATTCGCATAAAGACTGTAATTTCTTTAAAACAAAAGTACAGGAATGTGATTAATCAATAATTTAAATCATAGAAATATTTCATCTCTTTGAAGGAAGAACTTGACTTAAAAAAGATAACATTCCTACTATCCAAATCTATCATTTCACGTTCTTCTTAGTTTATTCAAAATTGGATTTCCTTTAAGTGAATTTGTCACATCTTTTGAGAAACCTCTTAACTGTACAATTGTGTTATTGTAGAAAATTGAAAAATCGGAAAAATTTAACAAGAAAGGATATCATAAAAATTGAAACACTCCCTTTCTTTGAACATCTCCTGCCCAAGTGGAAGTTGAACATAACATTTTTAAGACCAGAGGCTCAGCAATTCCACCAAAAAGAGTGCAAATTCCGGCCAGGCAAATTTTTGTTGTCTTAACATGTATAAATTATAATAAAAAGATCATGAGATATTTATGATCTGAAAAGGAAAACAGCCTATTATTATATATGTAAAATGGTTGAGATAAAAACAATTCCAATATCATGATACCAAATATGCCTTTATAACGTGTCTACTATTCTCAAAAACGTATTGCCAAGACAAGGAAATCAGATATTAGAAAAGAAAAGAAGTCGTGATCAGTAAAGTCATCACTATAAAAAAAATTACTCCATCCTAGTTGTTTTCGTGATGTGCTGACACAAAAGGAAATACATCATTATAAAAGAGCTAAGTCATTTATTATTATTGAAAGAAGGAAAAAAGGGAAACTAAAGGCATGATAGACCTACAATTTGCAAAGCTATTTTGAAGAAAAGGAAAAATTGAATAGGAATCACAAATGATTTCCACCTTCCTCACGATGTTAATAACTAACAGAAAAACTTTGCTCGAAATTTCCTGCCATCTGGATAATTGCAGATCTAGGAAACGACAAACCCATACGCCATACGGTCAGACCAAAAAATGAGTCCTCCTAAATGGACCGTAATCAACGTAAAGATAAAGAAAAAGAATCACTACGAGATCATCTACTCCAGTTTCTTATCAGAACAAGCAAAATCTCATCTCACAATCAATGTCCCTTATGGAACTTTTGGAAATCTCTTTGAAGCTTTTTGGAAATCTCATGGGCATGCTAGTGAGTTGCTTTTCTATCCACCAAGATGGTGGAGATAGAGACCAATTTTTAAGGGCAAGTTCATCCTCCACTCCTCCTCCAATACAAAATTACGAAGTATTCTTGAGTTTTAGAGGGGAAGACACCCGCCATAACTTCACAGATTATCTATACCATAGATTGGTTGATTGTGGAATCATGGTGTTTAGAGATAATGAAGAGCTTCATGTGGGTGAGAAGATTGATCAACTATTTGAAGCAATCAAGGTTTCTAAAATTTCAGTTCCAATCATTTCGCCTAATTATGCTTCTAGTATGTGGTGCCTCGAGGAACTTCTTCAAATCCTTGAGTGCAAGAAAATGTCAGGGCAGCTTGTGTTACCCATCTTCTATAAAGTTAAACCCTCAGATGTTCGAGAGCAAAAAGGCGATTTTAGAAAGAAGTTTCAACTATGTAAGAGGAAGCATGGCCTGCGTGGAGAGTTTGTCTACAAAATAGAAAATGCTTTCATAGAAGTCGCATCCATGAAAGGATGGGAATCGGATAAAACCGCAGACAAGTAATTATTACATTTTCCTTTATCTGTTGATTTCTCTTTTATTTCTTTTGCATTTTATCTTTACATTGAAATATATTATACAGGTATGAAGGAGAATTGGTGAAGATAGTTGTCACAAAAATTTTCAATGAATTGAGGAAAGTTGTCTTAAATGTTCCAGATTTCTTAGTTGGGGTTGAGGACCATGTACACAGGGTTAAGGAAATGATTGACAAAAGACCATCTAATGATGCTAAAATAATTGGAATTCATGGAATGGGCGGTATTGGTAAAACGACTCTAGCCAAAGTCCTCTATAATGTGCTCTCTAATGACTTTGAATGTCGTAGCTTTGTGCCGAATATTAGGGAAGCATCAAAAAATAATGGTATGAAGGCTTTGCAAAAGCAAATTATCTCTGACATTCTAGTTGATAAGTCATTGCGAGAGATATCTCATGTTGATGAGGGAATAACTATTATTGAAAAGAGCTTTAAGGGAAAGAAGCTTCTGCTTTTGCTTGATGATGTTGATAATAAGGATCAACTAAATAATCTAGCAATGAAAAATAATTGGTTTGGATCAGAGAGTATAGTTATCATTACTACTAGAAATAAAGATGTTATTGCGGCATCTGCAGTGAATTTGAGTTATGAACTGAACGAATTAGATGATGATCAATCTTATAAACTATTTTGCTGGCATGCCTTTAGAAGGGATGCCACTTGTCCAATAGATTTAGAGACCATAGCTAAAGGTATTGTATATAAAACTGGAAGGCTCCCTTTAGCGGTTGAAGTCATTGGCTCTTTGCTGTATGAAAAGCACAAAGACTTTTGGATAGAAACACTGGAGAGATTATGGAGGATACCTCATGAAGAGGTACGAGATAAGTTGAAAATAAGTTACGATGCTTTAGAATATAGGCAGCAACAAATATTTCTCGATATTGCATGTCTTAATGAGATTGAAGATGAACCTGAATTTGCATCTCACATGTGGAAAAGTTGTGACTTCTATCCAAAAGAAGGAATCAACAAGCTTATTTCCTTCTCCTTGATAAAAGTGGATGTTCAAAATCATCGAATAACCATGCACGATCAATTAAGAGATATGGGAAGGGAAATTGTTCGTGAAGAAGGTCGTGACAATATTGGGCTGTGCAGTAGAATATGGATAAGAGATGAAGCAAGAGAAGTGATAGAAAGAAAACTGGTACAACTTTTTCCTTTGTCTTTGCTGCCTAGTAATATATTAATTAACTTTTTATGTTGTTGAAATAGCAATACATGCATCATTGACCATACATATGAGATTTATATTCCCATTTGGAGCTTCGTGATCTATTGTAATCATATAGAAACTTTATGCTAGTCTCTAAAATATCTTGGTTGCTCCCAACAGTTTTAAGTTACTACCTTTGAAATTCATTCTCAGAAAAATACATAATTATGTTATTTTTTTCTTTATTCGTGGGAACATGATAGATAGCACATTGATTATAAAAAATAGACATGATTACAAATTTTGAAACAAAAAATAAATAAAGAGGAAACTAAACAATTTAAATGTTATAAAACTTGGTTTACAAATAGTAAAAGCTAAAAAAACAACTGTATTATTATTCCTAGCTTTAAAAAATTAGTTATTTTCAAGAAAATTGTAGGATAATCTAAGGGGCAATACATGCTACAAAAATGATTGAAATCAAAAGTGTGTAGTATAATTAGAAAATTACTATTTTAAAAAACTTTTCATCTATGTATAATTATAGAATCACTATATCAAAAAAGCTCAGTTCAATCAACTAAAATCAAGTTTAGTCAAACGAACTATCTTAAGGAGGAAAGGTGAGTTACAGTTGACTTAGATTGATTGTTTTTGTTGTTTAATCGATGCCACCATTGTAGGTTTCAACTCCTCACTTTGCTAATTTAATTAATTGTTCTACATTTTAGTTGACTAAAATATAGTTTCTTTTTTTTTTTTTTTACTTGAGTTGAAAAACTCGGGAATTGACTTTTTGATTCTTGAAGTCTTCCTAAAACCCATTTTTTAACATATGTATCCTATTATTTCGAGTAAGATTTTTTTTTTTTTTTTTGTAATCATATATATTCCATTTTAATATTTAGTTTTTATCAATTGTATTTATTAAAACCCATTTAACCTAAACTCATTTAACAAGTCAGCTCATCATACTTTTAATTGATTTTTAGCTTGGCTATCATCACATTTATGTTAATATTAAGTGTTGATAGGCCATTGTCGGCCCATACTCCCAAGGTCCATTCCAAGACAAGCCTAAGACCAAGTGGCCTAAGTTGTTCTTGTACACCGAGCAACCCCTCCATATAGAGAGCCAGCCTCACCAAGGGACTTCAATCCTATCATGTGTGCCTTGCCCAAGATGCACCCTAACACCTCGGCAACATTGGGCACCTCACTCAACTTAAGTCACCTATAAACCAGCAAACCGCCTGCTCATTCACCTTAAGCATCTTGGCTATCCCCAGCACCTCAAAATCCTCAAAAACCTTAGCAGGACTCTCGTTGCCTAATGATACCTCCTCCTTCTTAGATAAACGAAATGCACAACTCGAAGCCTCGTAAGTGCTTCCACCTAGCGGCACCTCTATCCCATTCTCCTCCTCTTTCTTCATTTATTACCTTCTAACATTCGTAATATAGCCAGCATACTCAACAATTCTAGACATGTCAACGTCCCAGCTTTTAAACGTAACTACTATCATATTCATGGCCAACCAAGATACAAAGCCATTTTGCCTCCTCTATAGTACATGTCTCCTATAAGCGACAAGTACGACCAAAGCCCAAGGTGATAAATGCCTTGGTATGTAAGGTCTAGGGTAAGGAGCCAAAGGTACAAGATCTTTTACTCTTCTACCTAAACTTTTGTTTATTGTAAGCAACCTTAAGCACATTCTAAAAGATACACAAACACATTAACACAACCAATACATCTCCTTACTATCCTAATAATCTCCATAGTCTCTCTCCACTAACTTAAGCATTATAGGGCCTTAATAGAAAAACCTATAGGGGGCTTTTTATAGGTCGATCGTTGAGCAAGGGACATATAACATTCAAAGCAACCCACATCTAACTTACTTCTTTGGTTTACATAACCAACATTTGGTGCCCACAAATATTGTCATATTTACCTAAGATGGTAAAAAGTAAGAATATTAATCCTCAAGCATCTCAACAAGCCGATGGCAATAGGTCACCACCACTACAACGCTAACCTACCCCACTAGTTATAAGAACCTAAGCTTATGAAATGCAGCAATTCAGCGTAATGTTTCACCAGGTAATAGAGGAAAGTCAAAGGACTGAAGAATCAAATGCTCAACTCCGTAAAGAAGTGGTTGCTTTTTAAAAAGCATATGAAAAATGATAACAAGATGAAGTGATCGTCAGTTCATCCACACAACAAAGCAAACTAAGTGCAACACCCATCACAAACCTCCCCTTACCTACATGAGCAGGTCCCACTTGATCACTATCTTCTCAAGGACTTGCATGATTAGTTGAACTACATCTGCAACCAAGCGCACATGCTAAGTGAACAATCTAGCATGAGTAGAGTGCTTAAGGATTTCTCTTTAGAACACTCCCAAAAGCCATATGAGGACATGAACATCCAAGTGTTGGATGAACATATCCGCTGTACATTTAACATGTATAAGAAAAAAGAAGACTGAGTATTTGACCCTTTTCGCGACCAATCATAGTAAAGAGCCACTTTGTAGTTGTTGTACTCAAGTAAACGCTCCCTTAAGGCATCAAGCTCCTACACCTAAGCACTTATGATGGTTCAGGTAACCCTGATGGTCTCCTCATTCACTTTTACATAATGATGAGCCTCTATAACATCTCAAGCATCATCATGTGGAAAGCCTTCCCCAATACATTGACGAAGGCTATGCTCCTTTGGTTCAACACTCCGCCAAATAGCTTGATTAGTTGCTTCGATAAGTTGGCAATGAAGTTCCAACAGCATTTTCTTAGTTTGAAAGTACCACTTAGGGATTCCTTTATGCTTTTCAACATCAAGTGAAGGCCCAATGAGAGTTTAAGGGTCTACTTACAGCTATTCAAATGGGTAAAGCTCTAAGTCTTGAAATTGGACACAAAAGTCACACTCTAGGCCCTCATCACTAGAGTCTACCCCAATGAGAAGATATTTGAAGCCATTACACTAAACCACCCTAAGTCTATTGATGAATTCATGCATGTAGTAGAGAAGTATGTAGTTTAAGAAGATATTATATGGGCAAAGATGGAGATTGATCATGATAGACATAACTCAGTTAAGGATTACCTCGACCTAAGAGATGTTAAGCTAGCCTCCTCTTCTAAAGAATGCCGAGAAAGGTAGAAGTAGAAGTTCACAAACTACACACCCCTTAATCGCCCTCTTAGCAAAGTGCTCTATGAGGTTAGGAGACAACTTCCTCGACCACCTCAAGTTTGAGAAACATTGGAGGCCATAATATCAGGCAAATTCTACAATTATCACAATGTATGTGGGTACAATATCAATTGATGCGTCTCTAAAGTTGAACACACGAAGAGACACCATAACAAAACAAACCACAATAAATAGAAAAAAGGGTTAGCCAAGTCCAAGTAGCTACCAAATGGATATGACTCATCACTCGATCCTATTCGGCCAACAATCCGCTGGATATGTCACATCGGTCCGAATTGAAGAGTCACTCGCCACTACTCCTTACTAAAGAGAGTAGATAAGAGTTAAATGATAATGAGAACACTAAGGTTGCTCAAAGTGAGTAATTCTATATTGAAAGTTGAATGATATCTCGCATACAAGAAAGTAAGGGTTTATATACCCGTCCACTAGGATCATTTTACACGAATGAAAAGATAAAAGAGTATTCTATACTAGATCACATAAGACATACTAAAAAGGGGTAAAAGAGACAAAAATATTCAATGTGAAAAAAGAAAGAACCATTTTGGAATATTGTGTCAGAAGACACATATCGCTTGGTGTCTAGATAGGAGAAATATGGTACAAGGTAAGCGGAAATAGCGTAACGCGTGTGGTCAAGGGCCAACCTGTTGTGGATAAGGTCGAGGACCAATTAGTTCCTTTAAAGAGAAGTCAGTTTGAATCGAAGTCAAATGCTTGTGATCAGGTTGGGAGCTTACCTCAACTATTCTTAGGCTGTCTCTTAGGATAAGGCATTGCTATTAGACAAGGGCGGATCTAACGCATATAAGGATCTAGTAGTTAAGTCGGTAAGAGATCAACTCAAAATAGAAATCCCCATTTTGGCTATGGCCTATGGCTAATATCCCCCAAGCAAGTCCTTGGAGTCCTTTAGCTCGACTGTGCTTGATCGATCCAAAGGGTTGATTCCTATCACAAATGAGTACTGCTACCTAAAGAACTAGTTGAAGGTTTTGCTCACACAAGTCGCATTGACCATCTCATAAGTGATGAGAGAAACCAGATTCAACGACCTACCAAGCGTGAAAGGATCGAGCATTCATAACAACAACAACAATAACAAGACCTCTATGATGACCAGCAATGTTAGGGCAAGAAGGGCTAGGTCAGCATCATATTTGGAGGCCCAAAAATTGTAAGAGTAACATCTTCCTTATCAGTAAAGCATGAAGTCCTCCTTGTTCAAGGAAATAAGGCCAAGATTGACACCACAACCAATTTCTTTGCAGAGGATAAGGAGGACGTTGAGTACACATATAGCAATACCTTAATCATAAATGTAGAAGTAAGGTACTTCAAGCAGATGAAAGATCAACTCAAAGAGCCCCTATAACCGTATAACACAACCTTACTAGCTTCAGAGGCAATAGACCTATATCGACCAAAAGGCTCATTACCCTACCAATCTGACTGGGCAACAATGAACATGTTGCTATATGGTCGATCAATTTTGTGGTAGTCAACTACTGGTCCTATATAGTATTATACTAGGGTGACTAAACATCACCAAGTTTGACATGCTAATAAGTTAAAGGTGCCTTAACACAAAGTTCCCTATGCCAATCGAAGTCGGTAAAGCATAGGGAGACCAAAAGTTATCTAGATCTCTCTACCTGAAGGTGCAATCTCGAGACAACATGATGCACATTAAGTTAAAGTTGGAGGAAAAGCCGAGATCATAAGGAGAGCCAGTTGAGAAGATTGAAAAAATAGAGCTTGAAAGCAGCCTTGAGCTAACAATTCAAGTTGGACATTACTATTCAAAGAAGAAAAAGACTAACTCGTTGATTTCCTCTATGCTAATACTAATGTATTCACATTGTCCTCTAAAGACATGCCAGGAATAACTGGCATACTTGAAGCAATACACTACCTCTACATAGACCTAAAGATGCGGCTTGTTAAGTAGAAGAATAAACATTTTACACAAGCAATAGGTCATAATTGAGCAAGAGGTATAGAAGCAGCTATCGGCTAGCTTTTTCAGGGAGGAGCACTATTCCTCATGGTTAATGAATATCGTAATCGTGAAGAAGTCTAATGGAAATGATGCAGGTACATAAATTATATCGACTTCAATAAGGCCTACCTAAAGGACTGCATTTCCCTCCCCTAAATCGACTAACTCGTCGACTTGAAGTCAGGCCATGCCATGCTTAGTTTCATAGATGCCTACTGAGGTTACAACCAGATCACATGGCACCCGAATATTAAGTTCACACCTTATTAGTCACCAACTTTAGCATATATTGCTATAAGGTCATGCTCTTCAACATGAAGAATGCTAAGGTAACATGTCAAATGTTGGTGATGACAATCCTTAAGCCCCATCTTAGATAAAAAGTCAAAGTCTATGTTAACTATACGATAGCTAAGATCAAGGAATGAAGAGGCCATATCTAAGATCTACACAAGACCTTGAGACTCTCCGCAAGTATCAAATGAAGCTCAACCCCTAATATTTCTTCTTTAGAGTAGCCTCAAGCAAGTTCCTAAGATTCACGGTGATCAAGCACAGCATCAAGGCCAATCTAGATAAGATAAAGGCTATTTGTGACATGCAAGTCCCTGGAACCATCAAAGAAGTCCAACAGCTTACAAGCAAAGTTGTCGTACTAAAATACTTTGTATCTATAAGTGCTGATAATTGTTCCAAGTTCTTTAAGCTACTGAAGAACCTATTAGAGTTCAATTGGACCGAGCAATGACAAGCTACTTTTAATATGCTCAAGATGTTCATAGAAGCCCACCAGTCCTATCCAAGCCTGTCTTTATAGAGGAGCTTTACTTATACTTGTCTGTTAGTGACCTAACATTCTCTTCAATGCTCATTTGAGCAAATGGACTCGAGTATAAGCCGATCTACTTTGTTAGCCACATCTTATAAAACCTAGAGACTAGGAATACTTGAGTAGAAAATTTTTCTTTAGTCCTAGTGATTGCCATAAGGAAGCTAAAGCCATACTTTCAAGCGTATCCAGTCATTATCCTCACCAACTAGCCATTATGGACCATCCTATTGAAACCAAATGCCTTTGGTCGTATGGTCAAATATTCCTTGGAGCTCATGGCTTATGGCACACAGTTTCAACTAAGGGAAGCAATAAAGGCATAAGTCCTTAAGGAGGTTGTAGCTGAGTATACTAGAGAGGAGGAAGCACCAATAAACATAGACATACTGATGTAGACTCTCCATTTCAATGGATCCTCCACTCGGTTTAAGGGGTTAGGTAAGTAGGGAAGTAGGGGGAAAGTAGAGTAGGCATATCACTACAAGGACTATACAATACTAAGGTACTCTACGCACTCAAGTTTGGGTTCCCAATGAGCAACAATGAGGCTAAGTATAAAATACTCATTGTTGACCTGAACATAACAAAGGACAATGGGGCAAAGAAGTTGGATGTCCACTTAGACTCCATGCTTATGATCTAATAAGTAAGTAAGGAATACAAGATCAAGGGAAAGAGATAGGAAATACCTCTAAAAATTCTAAGGTCTCCTCTTGAGCTTTACCTTGTAGAAGATAAATAAGATTCCCTGAGCAAAGAATTTCAAGGTAAACATATTGTCGAAGCTCGCATCAACTATCCTCCTAACACCACATAGTAACAACAAGCCACTCTTCATTCAGTATTGGCCAAAACACATCATTGAAGAGTTATAGCAAAAGATACTCGAAATCTGACTAACGATAACTAATGTGACTAGGAGTTGAGTAAATCACTAAGGCTTACCATATAGTGGGTAACCAATAGGTCCTTTAAGATATAAAACAAAGAGGAGATGGGGTCTACAAAATACAGTAGCTTCCATGAAGCTGCTCGCCGGATATGATGCACCAACGAACATAACATGACTTAATACTTCGCTTGATATAATGTGCAAGCTAATACGAAAGTCCACTCACCACTAATCTCAAACTATAGACAAGATTAGATAAGAGTGTAAAAGGATGTACTCGGAGAATTGTGTTTCATAAGAACAACCAAAGGAATATTCATTAATTGTTGGAATAAGATGATTTCAACTACAAAAGACAAGAGACTATTTATAGTTAGTCCCTAAGGCAACAAGGAAATATGTGCAATTACAATGAAGGGTAATATAAGAATAATAATTTAGTTTATTGCCAAAAGGGTAAAGGGGATAAATAGCACAAAAAGGAATATAGTACAATGTCAAAAAAAGGAATGATAGGTGACATGCTATGATTGTGGCCATACTAAAGATGGCAGGGTACTGGAGCATTACTACTAAGCCATATGGAAGATTGTAGAAGTACTCAAATGAGATAATAGCTCAGGACAGTAGGATAGGAGAACTTAGCAACCAATGATAGGGACCTCGGCTTTGATACTTAGCAAGTTAGCATCTGGATGCGCAACACTGGATGAATAAGCATTAAAGATCTCGACATCAAGATAATGGATCGAGTAGAGCAGAGTATGTTTAAGCTGGGTACTTAAAGAGTTTAGCAGACTACCATTCTGATACTAAAACTTGTTAAGGCTGAGTTATGATGCTTGAGTCCTCTTAACAAGTCCTTATAAGCCTCTTAGTCGAGCTCGGGTAATAGGTCATAAGGTTGGCAATCCATCAACCCCTAAGGGCTATTGAAGATTTTCCCTCAAATCTCAATCCACTTCTTCTTCTAACACATAAGGTGTTCAATCGAACATGTTGAAGGTAAAGGATACCCTATAGCCTTCGAGCAACTCTAGCTCATAAGCATTGTCGTTTCTCCTTCGTAAGACTTTGAAGGGGGCATCTAATCTAGGGGATAGCTTACTCATCCTCTATCCTGGGAATCATTCCTTACTGAGGTAAACCTAAACGTGGTCTCTGGGGTTGTAAATGACATGCTTCCATCTTCTATTCCCTTACTCTCACTATTGAGCAACCATCTTTGCTAGCTACTTAGCAACTTTCTCATGTAGTATCTAGAAATTCTCAGTATACTACAGAACTGACTGGTCTTCCCAATAGTAGCTCGAAGCAGGTTGCCTACTATTTTGTTTACAACCTCTATCTAGCCATCTGTCTACAAATGGAAAGAACTACTGAACATGAGTTCAATATCAAGATTTTTTCATGGTGTTCACTAGAAGAAGCTCTTGAACTTCAAGTCACAATCTAAGACAATACTCCTTCAATGCTATGTAGTCATACAATTTCTTGTAAAAAGAGGTTAAGAACAAATAAAGCATCACTCATTTTGCTGTAGGGGATAAAGTAGCTTATTTTGCTAAACCAATCAACCACCACCATAAAAGAATCATGTTTCTGAGGAGTTTTAGGTAATCTAAGCATGAAATCCATGCTTAGATCAGTCTATGGCAGTTCATGTATGGGTAAAGGTATGTATTCTCCATATGGCTCATTTCTTCCCTTGGCTCACTTGCACACCTTACAACGTTTAAGAATTTTGTACACATCCTTTATCATCCCAAGGCAATAAAAGTGTTCTTTCAACAACTCGGTAGTTCTCTTCTTGCTAAAATGGCCAACTAAGCCACTAGCATGGGCTTCCCATACAAGTAATTCTCTAACAGAATTGCTTGGTACATAGAATTTTTTTCCCCTTCATCAAGAATCCTTAGCTCAAGTAGAATCCATCCACTACTACTCCAATATTGCACTTCGCCAATAAGGGTCTGAAGTATAAATCTTGCTCATATTGATCTGGTAGTGTACCAAACCCAATTATCTTAGCCTGCTACCTTATAATAAGAATGTGTTGATGAGAAAGGATGTAGACCACAATGTTTACAATTCCCTTCTTGTACTCGATGACATAGCAAAAGGTTTCCAAGAACCCGACCCATTTATCATGATGTTGGGAGAGTTTATGTTGGCTTTAGAGGTGTTTGAGGGACTCACGGTCCATATAGATAATAAACTCTTTTGGTAGCAAGTCATGTTGCCAATTCTGAAGAGATCCAACAAGGGCATAGAAGTCCTTATCATATGTCGAGTTATCTAGAGTGGTACCTTTGAGCTTCTCACTGAAAAATGCAACAAGTTGGTGTTCTTGCATAAGGATGGTACCAATACCTACTCCTAAAGCGTCACACTCTAGTTTAAATACTTTCTTCAAGTCTAGTAGCACAAGTACTGGGGAAAAAGTTAGCTTAGACTTAATCTCATCAAAATTAAATGAGCCTTCTTAGACCATTTAAACTTAGAGTTCTTCTTGGTCAACTTGGTTAAGGGTCCTGCTATGAAACTAAAGTTTCAAATGAATCTTTAGTAGAATGAAGCTAAACTATGAAAACTCCTCACTTTGGTAGCAATGGTTGATGTTAGCCACTTGAGAATAGCTCAAACCTTCTCATCATCAATCCTGATACCTCCTCTAGAAACAACATATCTAAGGAATACTACCTCATTCTAACAAAACACACATTTCTTCAAGTTATCGAATGGTCGTTCTTTATGGAGAATATCAAATTCTGATCTTAAGTACTTGAAATGAGAATTGAGATTAGTACTATATACTAAGATGTTGTCAACATAAACCACAACACACTTACTTATCAAGGGTCTCAAAACATGATTCATAAGCTGCATAAAGGTGCTTAGCGAGTTGGTAAGTCTTAATGGCATCACCAACCACTGAAATAGACTATCCTTTGTTTTGAAAGCAATCTACTCATCTTAGTTCTCATTCTGATTTGGTAATAGCCACTCTTTAGATTAACCTTTGAAAATATCCATGCACCATGCAACTCTTCTAGCATATCATCTAATTAAGCGATCGGATATTAATACTTGATAGTGATCTCATTGATAGCTTGGCTGTCAATGCACATTCTCCATGAGCCATCCTTTTTTAGTACTAAGATAGTTAGTACGATACAATGGTTCATGCTCTCTCTAACATATCCACATTCAATTAACTCATCTACTTGTTTCTTTAGTTCGGCCGCCTGCTCGAGATTTAACCTATAGGTAGGTCAGTTAGGAAGGGTTGCATTAGGCTGAAGGTCAATACAGTACTCGATGCTTCTAAAAGGGGGTAAGCCCTTTAGCAATTCAATAGGAAACATATTGGCATATTCTTAGAGTAAGGTTTTCACTTCTGTAGGTAATGCTTCGACCTCCTTCAAGAAGTCTGTTGACCAAAAGGAGTAGAAACTCCTCCTCATTAACATCCTTTGAAAATTACGCTTGAGAAATCACTAAGGATTTGAAAACCTTGACTTAGGATTCCTAAACTTCTCTTAGGCTCATAGGAGTTAGTAAAACCTTTTTCCTAGCTTTTTGGAAAATATAAGTATTCTTATATCCATCATGAAGCACTATCAAATCGAATAGCCAAGTTCAGCCAAGTAGTATTTGTGAAGCACACATGGGCAGAACGTTACACAACACTTCATCCTTATATTTGTTACCAATAATGATCAATACTTTGACTTGCTTAGAAATAGGTAGTTTTCCCTTCTCATTAAGCAAGTGAACCTTATAAGGTCTAGGATGAGAATAGGTTGACAACTTCGGAGCCTTCACCACTCCTTGTGTTATCACATTGGTACAACTCCCTTCATCAATGATCAAACTACATAGATTGTCATTCATTTGGCAGTTCATATGAAAAAAAATTTTTCTCTAATCGTTCTCATTAGAAGTAAAGGTATTGAGAGATCTTCATTCAACCATACAGTATTCTCCCTTTTTTGGTTGGGTCAAGGTGTCATAATCTTCTTGAAACTCATCTAATAGATGACCAACACCCACCTCTTCTTCTCCTTCACTTGCATTCTCCACTTCGATCTATAGGGTCTCACCTTTGATGGTCATCACACATTTGTATGAGCATTGACTAGTCATGTATTTAAAACCAAGGCACATAAAATACTTGATTTCTCAGGTCTTCTACCTTAAGCTCCAACTTTGGTCCTTCTTGAGCTTAGGCTCCTTAATTCTAACCTTTACTCGACCATCATTAGGTCTGCTCAGTACTTAACCTTGGTGGTCGACCTTAGAATATATTGAGCTCGATCATATGCTGCTCGGCTTGGTGTGCTATGTTACCTACTTGTTTCTCGGCTAAGCTCACTTTACTTCTACTTTTTTACTCTTTAAGCTACTCGGATGGTCTTGTCTAAATTCCTACATCTCTATAACTCTACTATATTACTAATCCTAAGCTTCAGGCTAGAAATAAATCATGCCACTATTTGAGCTTCTTGTTCATGAACATTACAATGGATCATTAGCAGTTGGAACTCTCAAACATACTCGTCCACAGATCGATTACCCTACTTGAGTTCCTAGAGACGTCTAAAGGCATCTTGTTCATAATGTTCTAGAACAAATCTACTCCTCAAAACTCGTTTCATCTCATTCTAAGTTCAAATTTCATGTTAAGCTTACTAACATACAGTTTACAATTTCTTCCACCACATTACTGCATGCTCAGTAAATTCTAAAGCTGCTACATGAATTTGCATTAAGTCTTCATAGTCATAGAAGTTAAGTATCTTCTTAATCTTCTCCTCCCAGCCCAAGTAGTCATTAGTGCTACTAGATCCATTAAAGCTCGATATCTATACTTTGATATGTTCGATTCCTCTTGGGGTGCGAAGCTCACGCTCTTCGAGTCCCTCATACTGCTCTTCTTCCTCTCCGTCCTCTTCAACTTCATCTAACTCAAGCCTCCTTCTTGCAAATCTTTCAATAAGTTATGTTCACATTAACAGCTTCTAGTGCCTTATGCTGAACTACTTGTCTTCTCAACCTATCTCTTACATCTCAGCCCTATTAGTCATCTCTCCCTTGAAGCTTATCCTCATTACTCTTTGCACAAACATAGTTAAGTTGGCTACAATAGCAACAAGGTGTTGCAATTGTTCATGGAGTCTATTGAGTAATATGACCGTGATCATAAGCATTACTCTCAGCATCATTAATCTCTCCTTCAAAACCGTGGTCCAACATTTTTATAGCAAAGCTTAATAAATAAGTCCATCTATACAAAAACCTACTCACACAACTCAATAGTATGCAATACAACACTTTAATAATTTGCTCTACTTTCAAAATAGAAAAATAGAGTATAATAAAGCACGAAAACTAACTTGAAAAATAGTTATTGCAACACTTAGCTTTCAGTCGTATCCTCAAACTCTTATATCAAGATTATATGATGTGCCTAGGAGCTGAGTTAATCACTAGGGCTTATTATACAGTAAGTAACTAATGGGTCCTTTGAGATGTCAAAGAAAAAGGAGATGGGGTTTGCAAAACACAATAGCTTCTGTGAAGCTACTCATTAGATATGACATGCCAACGAACACAATACAACTTAGTACTTTGTTTAATATGATGCAAAAGATAATACTAAGGTTCACTCAACACTAATTTTAAGCTACGGACAAGATTAGATAAGAATATAAAAGGATATACTTAGAGAACGGTATCTCATAAGAACAATTAGAGGAATAATCATTAATTGTCGAGAATAAGATGATTTTGATTACAAAGGACAAGGAACCATTTATAGTAAATTCCTAGGGTAATAAGGAAATATGTGAAATTACAATAAAGGATAATACATGAATAATAATTTAATATATTGCTAAAAGGATAAAGGGGACAAATAGTACAATAAGGAATATGGTACAATGTCAGAAAAAGGAATGATAAGTGGCATACTGTGATTATAGCCGTACTAAAGATAGCAAGGTGTTGGAGTGTTGTTGCTAAGCTATAGAGAGGACTACAAAAGTACCCAAATGAGATAGTAGCTTGAGATAGTGTGATAGGAGAACTTGGCAGCCAATGAGGGGACCTTAACTTTGGTACTTGGCAGTTTAGCATCTAGATGTGCAGCACTAAATGAATAAGCATTAAGGAGCTTAGCATTAGGATAGTAGATCAAGCAAAGAGCAAAGTATGTTCGAGCTAAGCACTCAAAGAGTTCAGTAGACTACCATCTTCTTACTAAAGTTCGTCAAGGCCAAGTCGAGATGCTTAAGTCCTCTTAACAAGTCCTTATAAGCCTCTTAGTTAGGCTTGGATGATAGGTCTTAAGGTTGGCAATCCATTACTTTCAATCTCATTTATTCTTTGGACCATGGAAACTCCTAATCCAATTCCTAAGGAATTCAGATTTAGAATTGGTTGAACTCATGTCTCTAGCCTCTTCCTAATCTTGAAACCTTCTCTATTTGAATCACTTCTGAATCAAGCATAGCAAGATCACATTAAGAACCTAGATCCCGCTATTAAGTGGCTACCCTCAGTTATCCTAATCTGGAGAAATTTAGTACCTAATCTCTTAGCATATTGAATCCCTTCTAATTACACTTGTTCCTTTAACTGCAAGACTCGCATTTCTACAGTAAACTCAGACATCAAAATAGCAACCTAGGTTAATACTAATTGATGACACTATGATCTGTGTAATTAGATTATCAAAAAATTATATCATCGATAGAATAATAAATTGTTACAAGAAGAACTAGATTTCAATAACAATTTATTAAGAGTTTCAAAAGAAGAACAACATAATTAAAAGAAAAGGAGAAGTAATTAAGAGACCCCCCACTATAATTCTAAGCTATAATTCTCCTGAAGGGGCTTTCTCTGAAAACCTAAGCCTAAAAGTCTATATATATGGAGTAGGGGTAGGTTTATAAAGAAAACTTGACAAAAATAGAAGATTCAATTGTCATAAGATGTCACTACCCTAGGTACATAGCCATAGAGTGTGGGCTAGTTCTTGCTCTTTATGCGAAAACTTCAAATTTGATGAAATTGCTCAATGTAGGGAATACATGTGGGTGCTATAACCGTAGTCCTTGATTGCGTTCACTTGATTCTCATCGCTTCAATTCGTGATCAATGCTTTTACTTCAAAACTCCATAAAGCACTTTGAAAGTCCTTGAAAATGAAATTTAAATGGATTGAGCTCAAAATAATACAAAATTGACTTGATTAGAGTCTAAAATAGCACTGAATAACCGTAGAAAATGTATGCTAAATTCATGTTATGAAGTCCCCTATGCCATAATCATGGCCAATGGCAAGCAGTTCAATAGCATTAAATTCAAGGAGTTATGTAAGAAGCATCATATAAGGCTCTACTACATCTCGGTAATCCACTCAACAAATTTGTCATCAACAACTTGAAGAAAAGAGTAGAGCACATAGAGGGAAAGTAGGCAGACAAGCTCCCCAACATCCTTTAGGGATACAAGACAATTTATAGAACTTCTACTAATGCGATACCCTTCTACTTGGCCTTTGGATATGAGGCTATCCTACTAATTAAGCTCGAGTTACCAATTAGCAAGGTCCAGAGTTGCAATGTCAACACTAACCACATGGCCCTCCAAGCTAACCTTAACATAATTGATAAGGTATGTGCATCACACAAGCTCGAATAATAGCTTACTAATAGAAAGTAGCCCAATATTACGGTAACAAGGTCTAATATAAGGTATTCCAACTTAAAAACCTAATGTATAGGAAACTAGAGGCCACGGGCTCTCAAAAAGTATAGGGAAAGCTTGCTCCTAATTGAGAATACCATGTATGAATGAAAGAAGATGCGAGCAACGGAGCGTACATGTTAGAGACTTTAGATGGGCAGCCCATCCCTTGGATGCAGAACGCAAGTAATCTAAGGCTTTATTTTGTATAAGTTGTATGACTAGCTCACTGTATTTGTAAATCTTTGGTGAATAAATGAAAAGATAAGTTTCTTACACTTTCTATTGTTCACTTTAGTCGATTTACATTGCCCATCTTTGTTCTCGAATCAATTTCCATCCTTGAAACTAACCCCTTATTAGTATTAACACCGACATATAAGGGACAAAAGGCCCTAAGAATCGTTGAATTGAGCTTCTTCTTCGATACTTGGGCACTCATAAAGGCTTTCGCATACGAGAACCTCCAATCACCTAAGTAATAGGGATGATGTATGATCCTAACCTTAAGTACCCTAATGATAGTTATGCCTACAAGGTCAATGATAAGGGGCAATATGCATCAACCTGCTCAGTATACTTGCCCAAGTGACTCACAGTATAGCCGTACCAAATACTATGTAAAACTAGTCATAGATGCCTAAGTGTTCAAGCATGTCAATTTTGTATGAGCACCACAATAGCTAAGAAGGTAGTAAAGTAAATAAAGGACATAAGTAACGGAATGAACACATCAGGGCACTTGAAAAATAAATTTCATTCATTTGAAGTTTCTATAAGGGTTCAAAGGTCAACATCTCAGCCTTGAGTACAAGAAAGAAAAACAATGACAAGGAAGAAGGTTATGAGACAAAATACAGAAAACGAAGCTCTATTGATCTATACTTTACACCAACCTATGTGGCACATGCAGTCTCTAGATGAAATCCTTATTTATCTGATGTGTCGACGACTAACCTAAGGCTGATTTGGCTCCTCTAACTCTTAGGGAAGTTTCTTGCAGCTACACAAATGCTATGGTAAGCTTCCATGCCTAAGTATTATAGTGGTAAGACACAAGAATCCACTGAAGCAAACTCGTGTGCCTGAGCATTCCCTACGATATTCAAACCACCATGGTTAGAGGTTGTTTTCAAGGCTATGCCAAATTTCATAAACTGGCCCATTTGGGTAGCAAGTCTGACTAAGTAGGGGTGGTACACCCCATGGTTACTACTTGCTAGTCCCTCTCCACTATGGCAAAGATGTCTACACCCATCAATCACTACTTGGCAACTTACCTCAACCATAGTAAGGACCTTAGATGAGTTCATGCACCAAACCTACAAGCCTCAATCCTTCTTAACTCAAACATTTCTAAAGTGTGGTCACCACAAGGGAGGAACTATACCCCAAGGGTCTTAAGGTCCCTAAAGAAAGCCTTAGTTTTGGAAAATCTTTAAAAAAGCTCTAACAACTCAATCTAATTCTTTGAATGAATGTAGGGAAGCTAAGACCATCTAAGACCCTTATATAAGTAGTTAGGAGAGAAATGAGACATCTACATATCCACACCGAATGCTCATCTTGGAACAAATGTTCTTATAATCAAGCGTCTATTAATCAAAAGGGGGTTTTGGAGAACTACCTATGGAAAAACTAGTTATGACATATTATATTTGCTAACATTAAGTCAAACGCATCTCTCTAAATATATAAGAGAAACTACACTATGAGGCTTATGCTCTCTCTCTCTCTCTCTCTCTCTCTCTTAAAGAATTACATATGTATGTAAAGGCGTAAATGTGTAAACTTTCTTTCAAGACCTAGGTTTTAAAAGTAAGACTTAGAAAAGAATATCATTCCATCTTCATTAGAAGAGCTCATAAAGAACTGGCGTAGTACAAATCATTGCTAAATTTCATCCAAATATACACTACTAGATATTTAAAAAAAAAATAAAAGAAAAATCATTTAAATGGTGACTTTACCCATTCTATTGATGATAATGATCAAAAGCTTCTTTAAAGTAATGTTTTGTAATTTGGTTTTCAAATGAAAAAAGGAAAAAAAAAACACACACACACACACATACATAAAATACAGATCCTGATAGAGTGTTTATTAAAACAAACCACAAATTGAATTGTAAAATGCCTGTGAGACAACCCAAAATCACGTGATGTATTTGACTCGCCACATTCATCTAATAGAACTTCTAAAAGAACAATACAAACTAATAAAAGAAATGTTTGTAATCAAAATCTACTCTAAATTATTCTATAGTCACTAAGTACTTAATGTGTCGGCTTTGCCCCCATTTAAGTTTGTGGTCAAATTCTAATCATCGTTTGAAAACATAAATCCCAAAAGGGTGACCTATGAAGCAAAATAAGTAATTACTGTATCACAATATCACATGCTGTATATCCTAGCATTGCTAAGTATAAATAGCACAAGCAAATCGGTAGCTAAATTATTAATCGATTCTTATCTTTAATCCTACAAGCACACACAACAACAACTATCATATACCTAATAAACAGCTCAACACCTCAATAAATATTTGATTTAGGATCAACACCTAAATTCCACATAATATATTAATACTTATATAGTTCATTAAGAATTTGTAATCCTAAGATTAGAGTTCAATTTTTTATTTTTTGGCTCTTTAATTTAAAATTTATTAGAGTTATATAAAGTCATCTTAGTTGACCTTAACCCATGAGGTCGTTGACCCTGGGCTTGAAGGGTGGGGTGGTGGTAGGAGTAGTATGCAGTAAGATATGGTCAAGGGGCTATCAATTGCCCTAGTCAAGATTGGCCTTACTTCAAATATAAGGTTTGACTTAACTTCTTTAAGGTGTTTTTTATAATTTAAAATGAGTTATTTTTCATTCCTTTTTCCTATATTATGCTTAGTTAAACTATTAATTATGCTACCATGTGAAAATTCTCAATTCTTGTGGATTCCCACAAATCTTCTAATCTTCAATTGATCTTCCAATTAACTTAATAAATCATGGTCCATTAGCAGTAGAAACTATGAATTAACACTAGAAATATCATAAGCAACAATTCAAGAGGATATACAAGGTTTTGTTGCTATCAAGCTAGTTTTCAATCTTTCCTTTTAATTCCTTTTCTTTACCTTATAATCAAGAAACTGCATTATCACTTTACCATCTCTCTTCTTGTAATCTTCCTTCATGAACTTTTAATGCCGCATCATAATACAAATCAACAACAGAATTAATAGGCATTTATCTTTCTTTTGTTCTTTTACGGCCAACTACCATTCATTGTTTGTTGTTCTTAGATATAAGTTTCTTAATCTATTAATTTAAATGCATTCTCTTAATATTAATACCAAAAGAAGAAAAAGCTGTTTGCTATCACTTTTTTTCGAGATCTTCCATCTATTGAGTTTCTGTCCTCTATTTTCTGGTTTCTAATAATTGTTAAAGTACCTTTTGAAAAGGGGAAAATAAAAATCAATTTCATTATATTGGATTTATGTTGTATATGATTTGGTAAAAGAATAGATATGTCTATCATCACAGATATTTTATAGTAGTCGTAAAATATCATCACAAATATAATTTAAGGCAATCTTACAGAAAAATGATTTTTTTGGTTCAAATTGTAAGAAGCTTTTATAGTAGTTGCCATCTTACTTAATGTATCTTCTTTTATAAGAATCTGTTTGGATTTTTCTTTTTCATTTATATCATATTTGTATCTTATTTATGTCTGATATATATTTGTTTGAAATTTGGTGTTTGTAATACTGTTTTATCTGTATCTTATCTATTTTTATTTTATAATTACGATGAAAATAATTATTAAAGTGTTAAAATTGGAAAATAAAAATTTATCTACTTTTAGGAGAAAAATTTTGAAAAATATATTTTATGCATTGGAAATTATTATTTTAATTGATATTTTAAAAAAAAAATAATTCCATCTTTTTAGTGTCTTATCTTACTAAACACAAATATTCTAATAAACAATAAAATGCCAATATGGAAAACAAATAAATCAAACTGAGCCTACTTTATATATTGGTTAGAACATATTTATTTTGTGCCATAAATAAATACTAAAAATTTGTAAAAAAGATTAAACTGTGGTGGAAGTTTTGTCTCAATCACCCATTGATTTATTATTTCCCGTTCAGTTTTATTTTCTTCTTTTTTCTTTCTTTATTTTAATATTTTCATATTATTCGGTTAGACTTTTTTTTTTTTTCTTGAAGTGTTGTTGTTGTTACTATCTTGTCACCTTGATCTTTCAGTTTCCTTTTCTTATTTATTTCTTTATTTCGTATTTTCATTCGCAGGGAACATCCAAAGTCCAAGCCCTTTCTCTTAAAATTTTCTTTGATTCAAGTTCAGCTATTCATTGCACGAGCCAACAATTTGAGGACATGCAGAATTTGAGATTTCTTCGTATGGAAGGCAAAATAACCCTAACAGGAGATTTTAAAAATCTTTTTCAAAATCTAAGATGGCTCGGTTGGTCCACACTCTATGGACATACATCTTCAAACATTATGGAAATCAATTTTAATCTAAAGAAATTGATTATTTTAGATTTATTCAATTCTAACATCACTGAGCAGTGGAAAGGTTGGAGTCAAATAAAGGTAATACTTTTTTTATTATTAGTACATTTTTTTTAATGATTTTAGTATAAAGTAAAAATAGATTTTACATATATCTAACTAACCCCTTCAATTTTTTTTCCCTAATAAAGTATCTCAAAGTTCTAAAGCTTGAGGCATGCCCTCGATTAACCTCGACTCCAGATTTCTCAACATTTAAGGAGTTAGAGGTTTTGGTTCTTACTGGCTGTGAAGGATTGAGAAAAATTCACCCATCCATTGGCAAGTTGAGCAAGACACTTAAAGTTCTAGATGTCAGTAATAGTAAAGCACTCGAGGAGCTACCAATAGAAGTGGGGAAAATGGAAGAATTAAGGCAACTCATACTTGATGGTACGGACATAACAGAAATTCCTATTTCAGAAGGATATATGACAAAGCTTGACAAACTTTCTGCATCTCTTTGTCCAAAGCTCACTCGCATTCCAAATTCTCTTGGCTCACTAGTGAAGCTACAATGCTTGAATTTATCTTTGTGTATGTCATTGACAAGGATCCCCCAGTCAATTGGAAAGCTAAAGCTATTATCCATGCTTGATACTACAGGTATTAAGGAAATACCTGATTCAGTAGGAGAGTTATGTAATTTGGAAAATCTCATTATGGAAAGAACCCCCATTAAATGTTTACCCACTTCCATTGGAATGTTGCGTAAATTACAAGATTTGGATCTACAGGAGTGTAGGGAGCTTAAGTCTCTACCTAAGCTTCCTTCAAGTTTGACGTCTCTAAAGTTCCATGGTGATTCAATGGAGACACTCCCAGATTTTTCCCATTTAACCAACTTGAATCATCTCACCTATAGAGACTTGTTTGAAAGAAGGAATATAACCCTAAATCTTGGAAATCTGAACCAGCTGAAGACCTTGTGGATTCAACACACAAACATCAATGATATTTGGAATTTTGATATGAAAGAAGATATTTTAGATCAAGTAAAAGCACCAGAAAACTTCAGCTTGCAGCTTGAGCTTCCTGTAAGTCTAGAGGATCTTGAGATATGCGGATGTCAAACTTTGCGTACCCTTCCAGATTTGTCAAATATGAAGAATCTATCCAAATTATGTCTTGGGGGCTGCTATGAGTTGATGGAAATCAATGGACTAGAAGGAGCAGAATCATTAATTATTTTGGATATTGTAAGATGCAGAAAGTTATCTAGACTTGGTGATTTATCCCACTTGAAGATGCTGTCGTGGTTAAATCTGTGTGCCTGTGAGAAGCTAAGCCATGTTCAAGGCATAGAAGAACTGACATCCTTATCTTATCTAAGCCTTTCTAGATGCCACCCCAAGATCAAGTTTCCAGATTTTCCACTGTTCAGAAATCTTAAACATTTAAATATAGAAGATGTGGAATTCATGGAGATTCCAGGGATCCAAGAATTAAAGTCATTAAACGGATTATTAATTTCCAATTGCAATTCATTGCAATATCTGCCAGATCTGTCACAATTGACAAAATTGTATAATTTAGAAGTTAGATATTGTAAGAAACTCACGGAGATTCAAGGGCTTGAAAACAGGACATCATTTATGGAATTAAGAATAATAGGATGTACTGCACTCAAGAAGTTGTCGAATCTGCAAAATGTTCGGATTTATCAACGGTAACCTACTTAAAGAGAAAGTAAGGAGAGATTTGTCTCGATTTGGAATTGTCAGATTCAATTGCCTAGCTAACAAACTCATGATGTTGAGGGAGTGCATGAGGGTCTCGTAACCAATCAAAGGTAGTGAGCAATAATTTAGTGTAATCTCTTACTGCAAGTTCTATGTTTTGAATATCTTTCGTTATTTAGTTGGTTGGTTTTATATGAGTCCAATGAAGGTAATTTGATTAATGACATTGTCAGTTTTGCTTAAAAAAGAGTCGGGTCAAATTTTGTATTTTTTTTTCCCTCTATATTTTCTTTCATTTTTCACATAGCACAGGAGGAGTCATTCCTTGTATTGCACTATCCTTGGGTTTAGGAATCTAGGTTTTATAAGTTTGGCCTTAAAATAATTCAACACCAGGTATATAGAGAGCTATTTTGGTTAATTTCATAGGATCAACCTTGTTAGATAAGAAAGATGGTGCTTATGAAAAGTACCATTCATATTGCTAATATGAAATATTTTAATTTGAATTATATATTCCACTGAGATTTCCTAAACAACTTCTAACAATTACCTCCAAAGATGGTTTCTAATAATGCATAATTAGTGCCGCATTTTACTTAACGTAGGAATTTGCTGGCTTTAATGAGTATATACTTTTGACCAACACATAGGGAAATTTTCCACTTCATATAATGTATCCATGTTTTCATTTGCTTAATTAAAGGAATAAATTTTTGTGAGCTACTGCAACACTTGATGGGAAACATGAGAAAGATCTCCTTAGCAATTGGTAACAAGCCTAATTTGCTGCTCAGGAAAACTGTGTTAGGTAACAAGAGATCCAAAATGATTCTCAAGGCAATTGGCACCCACCTCCTTCCATGTTGGGCCTATACATAGTCATGCTCAATGCTATTGCTAATTTTACAGGTATTAATGCATCTGAAATACCCTTCCCTCTCCATCAGTTAAATCTATTTGTATAACTTAGGTTATATGGATTTGTCATAAAACCTCATAGAGCTCACTTTGATAGCTTTTAGCTTTTTTCCCTTTACTTAACTTTGGTTGAACTATATGGAGCAATAAAATAATTTTTCATTGCTGTTGAACTATGATTAACATCATTCTACTCCATCATCGAATTTTATTCAATTGTATCCAAGTTAATTAGGCCTTAAAGGTTGTCGATTACATGTCTCCTCAGATATAAAAGGTGTAGTTAGAAATAAAATTTATGTTTAGTACAAGAAACTGAGAAGTATTAAATTTTATGGGTTATTGCTGTCTAATATTCACCATAACCCCTATAAAATGGAATATTGTGAGTGGACTAGAGTATGCAATAAATATTTAATTTGCTAGTAATGAAGTTGATTATATAATATAAAGGAATCATAAAAGACAGTTGATTTGACGTAGATATTGTATTTCTTATGTTGAGCTTCTTTAATGGTTTTGAGATATTGTTATGATCACTTAAAACGTACAAGTTGACTTCTTTGTTCATCTATGAATGTATCTACTAAATACTTCCATTATATATTTTCACTCTAACATGATAAACGTAATGTCGTTAAATAATTTTTTAGTTTATACTATTTTTGCTTAGGGATGGCCTAAAAAATTTTAATCTACATAATTTTCATGCATTAAATCCAAATACCTTTGCTTTAAAGTGAGTTGGAATTAGCATGGAGGGAAGTAAGAGCACTAAACTTAGGGAACTACCATGCTAAGAGGGTCTCACAGTAGGTATGTATTTTTAATCTGTTTTATCTCAAACTTTTCTTAGTTTTTCTTCGTATTTGTATGTGTGCTAGATGAGATAATAGTATGTATAGTCACAAGGCATCATTATTTTCTTATTACCAACTCCCTCTTCTACTTCTCCCTTTACATGACTTATTGATTTGTATTGGTTATTGAATTAGATATACAAATATAGTTGAATACAGCTTGCGATTGCCTCATGGTGATCATATTTGAGAGAAGAACAAATTTACTTTGCTAATGATACCTTATTTAGTCTATGGTTTGTAGTATTAGTATTGAATCATCGTTATGGATGGGCTTAAAGAACATACATGTCTAGTAATTATCCTTTGTGTTGTCAATTAGCAAATCAAGGATGGCTTTGCAAGGGTTAAGACCTGTAAAGACAATAATTGTTTTCGTAGGAATAGTAAATCTTTGTTTTTACGGGCATTTGTCCCTCAAAGAACATTGGTGCTGTCCATAAAACATCATTTTCTCAGTTTGGTAATATGATGTAAATTACACAGAAGAGAAGTGAAACTTTTATCAAGATAAGCAATAATTTCTTCCTAATTATAAAGATTGGTGCAAGTTTTATATTTGCACCCTACTAAATTAAGACTTCCCTATGTCACATCATAATCTTGATTATGCAACTCGATGATTCATTTTATTCTCCAATTATCTTTTGATTTCTTATCAATAAATAATTCCATCTTATTAATGTTTTTTATTAGGAACTAATGTTCTAATCTTACTATAAAACTATGGGTTAATGTTTTGATTAATGTTATGTTTCCAAAGTTAGGTAAGAGATCATTTAGGTTATAAGCTTTTGAAGCATCAAATTTAAAGTTTTTGCTTTCGACTAGACAAGAAGTGTACTTATCCCTTTCCCACCAAAAGAAAAAGAAATAAACAAAAAAGTAAAAAAATAGAAAAGCAAGCTAGAAACATTCTAAGCAATAATGAACTTGCATCTTTACCACATCACAAAAAGGCCTTAAAGCAGTTATGCATGCATTTTCTTATATTATCTAACTTTTTCGATCTATTTATGCATAAGTACGTGACATAAGATAGTAGCAAACCATTACAAAGTATTCTTTTCAAACAAAGAATTAATCACTCCTTTGATACCATCTCATATAGTCTTCTTTACTATTCCTTTCAGCTTAGTAGTGTAATTCTTTGTTTCTAACTAAAGGGATCATAACTTACTTGAGGTATTGCTTTAATGTCAAGGCTATGGTGTTAAAGGACAAAGAGATAGAGATGTCACCTCATATTATAATGAGATAGCAATTTGTAGTAAGAGTTAGATATGTGTTGTGATGGCTAGAGGGATTACCCAAGGCGACACTATTAAGACCTAAAAGAAAGAGGAGAATGATCGAATCTATATGTTTATTGCTAGTTTGGATAAAGAACTTATAGATCTTTTGACGATTCTGATCCTTTAATGCTACTTTTTTTTTTCTCTCATCAGCTCAAGGTATAAACTGGATGATTTATCAAATTTGACAAAGTTGGAATGGTTCACAGGGTTTGACATCCATGAACCTTATGCTCTAATATACTTGAGGGAAGAACTAGCAACAAGTTGATGACTTCATGAATCTGTTCCTCACATATCTTTAAATGTAAGAAACCTCTAAGGAGTTTACTTTACTCAACTTTCCACGATTTAGGGTTTTATTCCTTTTTTCTTACCTTAAAGACATCTCTATGTTCAAGATCCTTTCTATTACTAAAGTTAGAAATATCTAAGGTTGTCTTCATTAAAACCCCATCAAATTTTAACTTAAAGAATGGTTAGATTATGGCTCAAGCTTTTAATCAACCTTTAGATGTTAGAAGAGCTTCTAAATTACAAAGGATATATCTTATATAATAAACGAGATAGCATTAACTTCTTATGAAGATGTGTTGTTTAATTCCCTTTCATTTTCAATAATCTTCTAGCATTTACAATTTTTTTTAACAGGACAATTGCAAGCAAAGTAGAGTCTTTAATGCGTTATTTAGTTGGTTATCCAATAATGTTGTTCAAATGCGATAGAGAAATAAGCATAAATGATTGGCCAACCTAAATGTTGATGTATTAATTAAGTTGCACAAATGGCATTTTAGATTTCTTGCTCAATTGAGACTTGCTATTTCACTTTACTCTTTCGATGTCTAGGAATTAGTAAGTTTTGATATTATCATGGTGAAAAAAGACTATCAAGAAACAATTATTTGTGATATGTGTTGTTTTAACTTAAGTATGTTAGGTTGGTGATTTTGGCAATAAACTAATACATCTTTCATGTTGAATGTCATTCACAATAGATACATATTTAAATTTTGATTCTCAGGTGCCCTTTTACTTAAAAACTTCTTATAAAAAGGCTTTTGCATGTTGCTTTTGTCTATATGACATAGTTCTCGAGTTTTAACATGAGAAATTATTGCTGCTTTTTAATTTTTTTTTTTTTTTTACTTCTTTGGTTATTGAATTAGATATTCAAGAAGAAATTGGAGGTGCCTAGTAAAAACCATTATAGGTGTCTTTAGATGCTTAGGTTTGAGAAAACCAAATATTAGATTTGCTAATAAGTCCATCTTGTATTTAATCTCCATTTTTTCTATAAAAATAATGAATTTAGATGTTCACTCACACAGCTTATTTCTGTCGAATAGTTTTTGCCTATGTTACTTATACTAGCATTTTTATTTGTCTAAGACACTCCATAAACTTTTCTATGGTGCTTGTACTCGTATTCGATCCTTATTTTTTTGTAAAAACAATGAAGTTAGGTGTACTCTCAAGTAGGTCATTTTTGCTGCATAATTTTTGTCTTTAGTGCTCATACCAGAAATTTATTTATCTAAGACACTACATAAACTTCGTCAATTCACGTCATCATTAATGAAGGACTTAGTTTTCATGGCCTTATAGATGCATCTCTTCTATTATTGCCTCTACTGAATTATGGATTATGCAATGCCAATAACATTACTTCATGATGCTAATTTGGGGTTCAAGGATGACTTAGCGAAAGCTAGACATAGTAGATACTTATAAAAACGTTGGCCATTTCCATAAGGTAGAAGTCTTTTTCTCTGATAGGTGATGATTTATAGAGTCTTATAACAATTATTGCAATGAAAACATTTTGTATTTCATTCTTTTGATTTGATGAGAGTAAAACTTAGTTGTATAATCAAATAGAAAGTGCTCTATGAGATATGAGTTTGTCGATGAGTTGCTATTATTATATAAGTCACCCTATTGTAAGTAGTATATTTTTTTTTGGCAAAGTATATTATGTTGGTACCTATTCTTAGTGACATTAGATTTATGTTAGTCTTGAATGTTGTGAATCTATCGCAAGTGTGAGAAATATATCATGTGTAGTGTAAGTACCTACTTTCAGTGGCCTGAAACAATGGTCTCGAGAATTCCATGCAGCTTGATTACTTCCTGCAAGAAAAGAAAAGAGATAGTCGAAGCGTCGTTAGTTTTGGAACAAGGCACAAAATGTACCATCTTGCTAAATCAATCCACAACCACCATGATGGAGTCCTTCCCTTAGGATGTCCTCAGCAATCCTAACATGAAGTCTATACTCAGCTAGAACCATGGTTTGGTTGGGATCGACAAGAGTTGGTAGTATCCTTACTCGGTTCAACTTTTCACTTTTCAGCAAGTCACATACTTTTCCAACATAGATTGGACATCTCTTTTCATCCTTAGCTAAAAGAGTTTGGAGGATAATACCTCATAAGTTTGATGCTGGCCAAAGTGTCCTATCAATCACACTCCATTCACCTCATGCACTAGCAATTCTCACATGGAATAGGTCGGGATACATAACCTTCTCTTCTTGAATAAGTATCCATCCTCCCTGTGATAGTCATCCAATGTCTATCTATTGCAAACCATGACTAAGAACAAACAAGGCCGATCGCTAGATGGGTCCAAGTTTGCAAAAAGCTCGAAAGAGGATTAATGCGGAAAGTGCGAAAGGGAAAAATAAAGAATGAAACAGTAAGCAAAACCTATGAATAGCTCCAGAAGATATGACGCACCAATGGAACCTCTGAAGACTTACAACACAATTCGATATAATGTACGAATTGGTCCAGTAAGGTTACTCGCCACTTAACCTTAATTAAAAAAAAGGATAAGAGTGATATCGAAAGTAAACAAATAATGTTTATGCAAGAAAGAAAAGTACTTCAAAGTGTATTAAGAATGATCTGATCTCCCCAGCTACAAATACAAAGGTATTTATACCCATAAGTTAGGGCAACTTGTCTAAAAAGGAAAAGACAAAAAGGACATTTCCTAAAGAAATAATATATAAGAGACAAAAGAGTAAAAATGAATATACAAGAAAAATAATCATTGGTGTAACAAATTCTGCACATCATACTGTACAAGTGGTGATGCTACATTGGCGAGGTCGTTAAAAGGTACGAACAAAAAGTATAGATAGATGGCTTGTCCGAGCAAGGATGGCTTTGTCAATCCAGATCTCTCTTTCTCGGCTTCTCAACAAGGAAAATGCCGAGTAATTGGTCGACTCGAGCTCAAGAGAGTAATCTTCTATTCGGCATGCTACAGAAAGATGGGCAGTCATACGGTTCGGCATGAAAAGTGACTCAGCAAGAAAGTACTCGGTCTCGGTAGGAGTCGACTAGAATAGAAAGATCCATCGAGATTCTCTTCATTTAGAATTCCTTAACATAAGTGTCCACACTCAATTTTCCTTGTCTCAATTCTTGTAGTCTTTTGAAGGCATCCTACAGATAATAGCTTGGCATAAACCTTCTCCGTATAATTCTCTTCATTTCATCCTAACTCCTAATCTCTCATTCTCTTTCCCTTCTTTTGGTGGCTTACAAGTTCTTCCACCATAAAGCGGCATAACCAGTGAACTCCAATACAACAAGTCTAACCTTTGCATTATCAGGACTTCGTGGCATTCTAACTGCTTTTCAATCTTATCTACCCAATCTAGATAGTCCTCGACATCACCACTTTCAGAAAAACTTGGAATTTGCATTCTTAATCCCTCAACTCTAGGGGCTCGTACATTTCTTTCCTCGAGCTCATAGTACTCCTCTATTTCATCATCTCCTTCCACTTCCTCTTCAATCTCTTCAAGCGCTAGCCTTCATCTAGCATCCTTACCAATTCCTTCAGCTCAGGGTGGTCAAACTAGGGCGTTAACTCAACCAAACTGACCATTATCTCATCCTTGCTATTCACGTTCCCTAGTAGGGCTACTTCCAGCCCGCTGTTTATCTTCTTGGATAACAGTCACCAAACTAGTTACCAGATCGGTAAGCCTATCTAAGCGATCACCCACTGACTAAGGTGTGAAGTTTCCTTCTTAACCCTAGCCATGTCGAGTATCACTTTCTTGGTTTCTTAAAACCCCTTGAACACTTGAATTCGACATTATTGGTCACTTCACAATGACAATTATACAACAAACGAGCAGTTAACCACATTCTATTTTACATAATGAAAAAAAAGGGGAAAACAGAGTACAGAATACTTCTCAACTACTAAACTTCAAAACTAAAAATATAACTGTTATCTCATAAGAGCAATAACAGAATTCTTAAATAACACAGTAGTAAAATCTAGCTTCAAATGTAACTAAGCTCTGATACCAAGATGATATGAACTCATGGATGAACACATGAACCCAATATCATGCATAACCAAAAGGATAGGTCCAAGCTACAAGATGACTGGAAAAGCAAATGATAGTCAAGGGTGAATAGAGGTTCCCGTGCATCAATGATAGATATAACGCACCAACATCTCATACGAGCTCAAGTCACACTTAATATGACATACAAGTATAGCTAAAGGTCACTCGCCATTAGTCCACGCTCAAATGACCTAAATAAGAGTAGCTCAAGAGTAAGCAAGGGAACACTTAGCTCAAGAGAAGGTAAAAGAAAAGTTCAGTCCATTCTTCTGTATATTCTCCTACGGCTGTTACATTATGTGATTATTTATAGTACCCTATTAAGGCAAGTTTTACGTTATAGATAATTACAAAAATAAATCCCTATTTACTAAATAAAAGGAGAATAATTTACAGGGAAAGCATGAAATTGTACTCAGCAAACATCCTCTGTCAAAAAGGACAATACGGTTGTTAGAAAGGACATTTTGCATGCATTTTTAATTTGTGATTCTAATAATATTGTGAGCCAACTAGGGGTGAGCCTCTATTCAAGTCTATTCGGCGTTAGAAGTTTAGCACCCTAACTACTGAAGCTAGATTAGGGTTAGTTTAGGGACGGTTCACCGTCGAGTCAACCTCAGATGGTCGGCTTTCGATAGTTATCAGCTCGACCTCAATACTGTAGAGACTGTTATATTCAGATTTAACGCTTAGACTAGTGCATAGCAAAGGGTTTGGTTCGACACGTCGGCTGGTCACCTCGACAACACCTTAGATAGCATAAAGAGCGAAGTAGCTCGGCAGATCAGGTTGAGGCAAGTACTGCTCCTCGATGCTTAACTCACCTCAGACAGCTCAACAAACCACCTAAGAGAGCCCTCGAGCTCAGAAGCGTATAATTTGTCCTTGATCCCTATCGGTGTTGTTTGTTGAGACGTTAAACTTCAACTCTTTCTCCTAAAATAGAATACCATCAGTTGGATCATGTGCATATTCTTCTTTTACATTTCCTTAAATGATATATGAGAGAATATGATGCCATGGCCATATGATCTACACAATTAAACTTCTTAAATTCTACTTATATTATTTTACAATTACATATAGGGGGATTCCTTCTTTATAGTCAAGTTTATTTTCTACACATTCTACAAAAATTATTATGGCTTGAATTGCTTATAGGGTCTAATACAAATGTTTCATTACATTCAAGAAAAGCACATAGTTAAGAAGAGGATCCATCATGTGGAATGAGGACCTAAAAAGCATAGCTTGAATGCCATTTCCACATTTTTTTTCTAGAGTACTTGTTTAGAAATCCCAAAGGCTACGTCAATACCTTCAAAGGGGGAACGTAATAAAGACATGGATGTAGTTAATGGTTTATTCCCCTAGACCAAGGATAGAGAACTAAGACAATTCAAAGTTAGCCAAGAGACAAGTGATAAACATTCTTGCATGCGTAATAAAGATAAAGGATATCCAATAAGTTCTCTTTATCAACTCATTTTTGTCAACATTTACTGTGAAATCCTTTGATTAAGTATTTTTCAATTTTGCTATCTGCTTTTAGGCTTCTAACTGTATATATTCTATTGCATGAAATCTGCTTAATTATTTAGTTGTTAAATTAAAATACATAAGGAAACATATACCTAAGAGATGTTCTTTTCTTAGTCATATGTTCTACAAGTCAAGGAAATCAAATGATAAACCATATAAAATGGATCGTAACATACTCCTTTCTCATGTTGCTACTTATCGCTTTTATAAGATAAAATTCAAGGTAGTACATTTTGAAAACTAGAAAGTAGAGATTCCTAGGTTTCTTTGTTCAACCAACTCAACCTAGTTCCTACATATACAATATTATGCATGAAATGGGTAACAGAACCGACTTTATTCAAATAAGATGCTAGCCTTAGTAATTAATGATTGGCTCGAATAAAAACATTTTATTCTTCAATTATCCAATGTAGGAAAAACAAGGAGGTCGGATCGCAATGGCATTGGATGCAAAATAGTATGAACCAAAAGCAACGTTGACGTGGATAGAGATGTTGTTAAAAGGGCAATTGAACAAGTCTTGTATTTAACCCATATACTTATCACAAAGAAGTTACTTTTCTCATTCACACAATTGCAAGTTTTTATTAATAGTTTAGGAAAATAATGAATAGGAGCAACAAATTGATCAAGGCTAAGGACTAAGCTATTTTACTATCTATTCTCCTACACTCTTTACAGAAATTATTTCTTCTATTTATACGTGGTGATGTATAAAGTAGCATTATGAGTTGGAAGAGAAACTATCTAATTGCTATACTCTACAAAAAGCTAACCAACTATAGGATGGATATAAGTCGTTGCTACAACAGACCAACTAAATTTATCCATGTTATCTAAGTTTTATCTTCTCTATGTCTTAATATGTAATTAGGCTTCTCATCACTAGTTATTTGTTATAAAGTAGACATCCATTTTATAATTTAGATTACATGAGTTATCTATTACATCAGTTGGGGCCACCATTCCTATCACCTGTATAACAAACAAGCACTTTCAATAATTCATCTTTCCTCTTATTTGTAGACTTGTTATAATATATAAAAGAAAGTCACCCTAAAGTGTACTTATATGCAAAAAGTTTGGCATTATCAAAAGATGTATACCTGATAAACTTTCATGAAATAAGATATCTTATTTGATTAACTAATATGCCCGATGATTGAATGGCATTGCAAGTACTTATTAGTTTATACAGCACATAATACATTAGAACCAAAAATCGTTAATCTCATGATTTATGCAAGCAAGCTTTATCCAAATACCTTCAAATGGATTCTCTTGTTATAGACTTTGGCTTTTGCTTCTTACTTCAACTACAACTAAATAGAGCATACCATTTCATGCAAACAACAACATTTGTTTTCTTTCTTCGATTTACAAATACTTTACACCAGTGTTTCATCATCATAAGCTAAGACTTGGAAAATCACATTGGCACTCCAAGAACTATAGAAAAATTATGGCATCCTCTTGTTAAATAGCTTTTTCAACTTATCAATGCATCTATTTATTGATGTAATATATGTTCATATATCTATACTTATGAAGAGCATAAGAATTCATTCGACTCTACTTTTATAACCCATAGTTCTATTACTACATTAAGAGAAAAATAAGGAATGAGTTGGTTCCATACATGTACATATACATACTAAATATGTATATACATACACATATGCGTATATATATATATATATATATTTACACATACTATTATTGAGTTCTTGTGTATATGTATGTGTGTGTATATATATACAAGCTTCAAAAGCCACTAAGACATTCCAACCTTCTATATATTTTTGTCAATAGGCTAAGAGCATGTAAGGCTCTAAAAATTTGTAATACATGATTCCACAAAAATAATAATAACCTCTAAACCTTTTATCAAATAAAAATTATAAATCCCATTATACCAAATAATTGAATCATTGAAAAACCCAATTGATATTAATCTTTAAAATTTAAAGAAAAGAAATCCATTAAGTCCTTTAAAATCATAATTTTGGACATAACTAGCATCACTTTTGTCACCAATCCATAGATCATAACAATAATCAACAACTTGATTTCTCAACTTGCAAGTGACCTTAATACTCTCCCCTTGACCTTATACTTACTTCTTTTACTCATATTTAGACAATAGTATCCAAATGCCTCTCATGCAATGCTTAATTTTGTTAATAACTTCTCTTTGAATTTCTCAAAACAAGTGCTACCATTACAAGAATTTTCACTTTTAGTGGTTTGACATTAATATAATTGGTAGATGTTTTAATAGCTGGAAATATCTTTAACAATGGTTTGAAACCATTGGGATGCAAGAGTAAAAAGACATAAATATAAGTGATTTATTTATTTATTTTTATGTAAGTGTGTATAATACTATAGTGGCTACTTAAAAAAAGCTATATGCAAACTACAATAACATTCATAAAAGTTACTATTTTAACTATTTATGAGAAATTTAGTATTGCCAGTTATTGGCATAACATAGAAACTAATTTAAACCATAACTTATTTTTTTTTTTTTTCACTTAATGTGAATTTATAACTTTTAATAAATTAATATAGTAGTTATTTAGTCCACACTATTTTTCCCATTTAAACCTGATATCTTATTTCTAGTTTTATGATGAGCCAAATTAAAAATAATAAAAAGTTTAACTGGAAGTTAACCTATATATATATATATATATATATATATATATAAATGGTCATGGTCCCTAACTTTCTCTTTGATTCCCTATGGAAAAAAAAAAAAAGAAAAGAAAAAGAGATAAAATCTTTGAAGGATTGCATGGTTAACATGAATAACCAAAGTGTTTCAACTAATGAAGTCCAAAAAGAAGATGGTAAAGATAAGAAAAACAAAGAAAACAAAAAAGACATGTTGTGTAAGTGATGGCACATGTGGCGTATGTGGCAACTTCAATATGTTATGTGGTTTACAACTAGATGGATATAAGGCATGGATAGGTTCCATGGTAAGACTGAATCATGAAGAATAAAAGTCGGCCTGATTGTATAGCTACAACCCAACTCATATTATATTGTAGCTCAACTTATATTTTATTTCCTATCATTATGTAGACTGTAAAAATAGAAAAATAACAAATAGATAAAAATTAGTTACTGAGATGGCAAGGCCATATGTTAGAATATTTCAAGTTATTTATAGCCTTAAGGGAGGCATAGATATTTTTTATATACTATATATTCATCATCTTCAATATGAGAAATCACTAAAAATATTACCCCCAAAATTGTGTGTCATGTGAGCATGTTTTGTGAATTTCTTTTGTGTGTTATGTTCATTGTATATGTAAGTGAGTGAGTATTTACCATACACCACTTTTGCATGCTATAATTTTTATGCTTATGCTCTAATTTTGCATATGCGTTAGACACTTGGCCACTTATAAAAAAAACAAAGAAGAAAATAAAAAATAATAACAAAATATCATCCTTAATACTTCATATCAAAATATGAACCGAACAAGAAAATTATAACGAAGATATATCCAAAAGCATAATAATAAAATATATGTCTAGAAGTAACATGTAGGAGTGACTTTCAATTGACATAACAAGCTAAAATCTATAAAATCACCAACACAAATGTCATATCAATATCAAGCTTCGTTAAATGGTTCCTTAATATTTCGTAAGGTAAAGCACATTGAAATAAACAAAACTAGGAAGATATTGTAATGATATCTTATAAACATCACCATAAATGAATTTATATTAACAAGAAGAGCCATATAATTAAATCGTATGAAACTTCTCATGGTAATTAGGCCTTTATCTATCTATCTATATATATATTCCCATGAAGAAAGTGCTCCATTTACCTTCGAGAAAAACCTTACAATAGGTAGCTAATAATCAAATCAAGAGATGGAGGTCTAAAGCCCAATCCATAAACGATACACCACTTTTAACAAATATGGTTGAAACATCCTTTTTATAAAATAAAATTTTCAAATAAGAATGAAAGCTAATCCATTAATGGGAAACCATACCTTCTTAAATGGTAATGTACTAAACCATTGTATAGGGTTCGAATCAAAAGAGATCACGTACATGTTACGTCATATATCGCACTACATGTGACTAAGGAAATTATTTGACTTATAGGTATAGGATGATCAAGTGAGTTAGGATAAGGAGGAAAAGTAGGCAGTCTTGATAAGCTTTAACACGTTAGGTAATAGGTGGAAAAGCATGAAGGCATCAAACTCCATAATGGACGAAGAAAGAGGTAGTGTTCTTAGTATGTTTGAGTGTTTAATCTTTGAGATAAGATTCCAGCAATGCAACGACATTTGTTAGAACTTGACTCCTATCCAAATGAGGAAATGAAGGGGGTATTTATAGAGAATAGTAGGTAAATTCGATCCGTTGGATCATGACGTTGATCAATAGCTAAGCTTTTTTTTTTTATATATACATAAGTATCAGATGGGCGTTTTCCATAAGTTTAAGCTTAAATAAAATGTTTTATTATCTTTTAGTGTGAGCCAAACTAAGAAAGATTAGATTGAACAAACCAATTCAACAAGCCCTACTCTAAGCCCACCATACCAAATCTCTCTTAATCATCCCAAATTCTTATGGGCTTGACTTTCCATGCCCTATCACCTCAGCTCAAAGAGTTAAATCCATGTTGTTATTACATTTAAAGCCTACAAGTTAGATTTAACCCTCTATATTTTGCCTTCTGACCAAAGTCCTTCAAACAAAGTCGAAGGTATTTTGGGATCAAATAAGCTTTTCGATCGACTATGGTGTATGCATGCTATTTGAACAACTACGCCATTGTCACCAAATTCATTTTAAGATGGTCTTAGTGCATGAATTCATAGCATCTTCACATTTATGTGCCATGCCCTAGTTAGATGAGGTTGTACATTACCCCCATGAGTAATGATGATATATACATGGGGTTAATAATTCTCCATGGGCCAATAAGTTATCCCCCCATTTACCTTGTATGAATTATTCCTCTGATTAAGCTTCAATACGGGTTACACATATCTAATTGAGGCTTAACTTACTTTTTCACTAGGCAAGGTCATGAGAATTACCTAATATTGGGTCAAGTTTGTTTCTCAACATTTGATTGACATGATATGCCTGTTCACTAAATCTGCTTCACCCTTATTAGCTCCATTATTCTTGTTAGGTGTCTTCATTATACCTAATTTGTTAGTATGAGGATCCACATACAAGTCATTTCTCATATGAGGACTTTAGTATAGATGATTATCAAACAAGCCACTATTTGAATCCTCACTTCGGTAGACATAATAGAAACTGCTTAATGACAAACTCATTGTAGCACTTTAAATCATTCCATCTTACTCAAGAGCATCTTCTTGACTATTATTATTATTATTATTATTATTATTAGGAATCAAAATAATATGGCTAAATGTTGCAATCCCCTTTTAAAATTTGACGTAAGTCGAATATTCTTTATTTCTCAAATACATGATACACGATAGTAAGAATGTAGTACAACTATGGAATAATTTCCGTTATCACTCCCGTCATGTATCTTGCAAATACCTACTTTTTTTTTATTGATTTAATTAGATTCTTTCACATGACATACTTCATAGGCACATAGTTCCAAGATGAGGTGTCACATTCCTATTATATAGAGGAAATTAGGGAATATTTTCTGTTAAGGAATATTTTCTGCTATTGGATATCTTCCATGACTGTTTTTGATATATATATATATCAATATATTCCCATTCTTTCTTCTTTATTACACTTTACTTGTTCTCATTCCTTCTTCATTTCACTTAATTTGTTGAAATACACACAGCCACAATCGTCCTTTTTCATTTTACTCAATTAACCAAAATATATATAGCTTCTTTTCTGCTTTTTTGACATCTTCAATGAATTATATTCCTTGAACTTCTTATTTGTCCATTATCATTCATGTCTAACTTTTACAACATAATTGAACATTTTTTCCTTAGTCGCATTTCATTTTTCACAGAATATTGCTTTCACTCTTCTTTTGACTCCATAGCCTCTTTTTCCTTTAGCTTCATTTTTCATACATATCAAGCTCCACATTTCCTTCTACTTTCGTTGATTTTCCTTTGCTTCTTTTTTCTTTTTCCATTACTCGTTACAATTCCTCACATACTCAATCTATACACATATTCATTCCCCATCTTTCTACCTTCATTTCTATGTCCACAATTCTATTTCCTCTTCTTCCGTTTTTTCTTCTTCGATTTCAATTGCACCAACCTTATACATATTCCCCTTCACCTTGTTTATTATTTTTTCAAAAGAAATGAAGTCTTGAAGACTTCATAGAAGCCACTGCAAACTGAAGTTACCAAGAAGACCACCATTTGGATACCATTTAAAAGAGCAGAGCAGAGTGTTGAAGTTGTCGAAGAAAAACCCTAAGCTAGTACCACAGTCTCCTGAAGCCAAAGAGAACATATTAGTATTTACATTCTACCGAAGTTCTTGAGGAACCTTTATTTATAATGGCTTAAGCAACTATAGGATAGTAAACCCTATGTCCACCTTATCATTTTACTCCCTTGGTCGTTCCTTGTAAGTCGATACAAATTTATATATATAAAAGCTCTTCCCCTTGTTTTCTTTTTGCATTTTCAAGCTCAATGTATAAGAGCCATCAGCTTGTTCCTAATAAATCTTTTGTTGAATTGGGAGTGCATGTTTCATTGACAATGCATATTGAATTGAAATAAGCTCAACATGTCAAAACCCAAGTCTTAGTTGCCATTGTGTCTTTTCCAAGTCTGTTGCCACATGCATAATTTTTCCTTCTATGCTTGCACACAAAATCACATTTTTTAATTTTTTTCTAGAAGATATTCCCAATATTCACTCTTGTAGTTCAAGTAGAGTCTGTGTATAAGTAGGGCTCTCCCTTTAATAATTTCCATAGAACATTTCTTAAGAACTCAGCAATTTTAAAGTCCAGCAACCCGTTGACACAATAGGACACGCAGCAGCACTTCATAGAACAACTTGGATGTGTACACTTCTTTACCGATGCCAATTTGGGTTAGCATTTTACTAGGACAACGCGTCGGCTCCTGTTTCGACACTAATTCACCAGCTTGGTACTTAAGCTAACGCTTATCAGCTCGGAATGAACACCGACAGTTAGCTTAGTACTCCTTGAAGATGTAGCAGCTCGGAAGATCGAACTCAGCTTGGATAGTACACCCTCCTGTAATTCGTGCTCTTATACTGACCGTTAATCACTACAATACAACTACACACGATTATATTTCGAAGCAGCAATGGATTCTTAAAGCATACCATCGATACAACAACTTCTTGCATAGAGTAATCTCACCCACTTCACAAACCCCAATAAGCCAACACTCGCTACTCTATAAGCCGCAACCACAAGCAACTGTTTACAACACTCCCAAGACACTAGACTCACAATTCACTACTGCAATTTAACACCATGCAGCTGCGATTTCTGGATCCACCCACGAGCATAAAAAGGCCTCATTAATCGTTCAATCACACATTCCCAATCAGCTTTATGTATTTCCTTGTTGCTAGCAGACCCTCACAACTATGACCGCAAGTTAATCTTGAGCGCCGCCAAAATTAATATCTCCGATCTATGCCAACCTTCAGAGAAACGCAATGTTCATGCGTCACACCACACTCAATGGTCAAACTAGGTTCTCTTCTCAGGTTTTGCATCTACATCACTATTTCAGTGTCATGTGACATCATTTCTCTGTTCTAAGCTTCAACTAATTGATTTTCGGCATCCATACATGCTTCCGGCAATTCCTCCCTATCTTGATACTTCAATAGGCTTGCTATTGCCAGATATTTTAGACGCAACTCCAACAACTGGTGTCGGATTATATGCCAGATATCGCTTATCAAGAGCCATATTTCTTGTTTGTCCAGAACCCATACTAAGCGCAGCAAGCCATCGATCCACATATATATCCTCTCCCTCGCACGCAGACATCTATAGTATGAACTTTTGTACTTATATTAGAGCTGCCAAATAATCTTGAAATTTGAAACTTGCTCCACTTCTTCTCCGAAAATGGATTTCTAATGACCACAAAGGATGAATCAACTGCAGCAAAGTAAATTCGAATTGGCCGTAAGTTATCCTTTTCCCATGTGGATAGTGATGCCTGTGAGACTGACTTTAAAAACAGCAGCGCTTGGGAAGCATGGTCCAAAAATTTTTGAGCCACTTGATTTATCTTTCTAGTCCAATTTCATGTCCATCTTTAATTAGTTCTGGTGATAGGGGCATGCGTATCAAAGTTGACTCAGATGATGACCACAACATATCCTGACCAATCAGTAAAGGATTGAATTAATCACAAAATCGTGTGGTCAAATTAGTACCTAACAAGGAGAGCATCTTTGCTGTCCCTAATTTCTAACCGTAGTGCCTCCTCTCATGATGATTGCAACAATATTCTCGAAAACATCACAACTGTCGACCTCAAGTTTCTCAAACACATGCTAGGGGTTGTTCATTACGGAAAAAAAAAAAAAAAAAAAAAGAGAATAACTGCGTTAGACATGTTGATTTAGATTGATGATATATATATTCAATTGTAGGGCAATTTTTGACTTCGATATGCTCTAATCCGAGCAAGCCAGATAGATGTAGTTCTTGAACCTTCTGTGCTTTAATAGAATCTTCATATATAACTCCATTATTGCTTGAATTCAATTCAAGACTTGGAATCCTTGCTTCATCGAACTGCACAGCGTCAGTGTCCACCTTACATTTGTCAATAAGTTGTAACGAGTACCTCATCAGGTTTTCTAGGGGAAGACAATTGAAAGGTGCTGTCTCCCGAATACATATACCAAGAGCACTTAAGCGTGGCATATTACTTAACTCAGTGAGGCTAGCATCAATAGGTTACCTAACTGCTCCCTCATCCTATTGCCTGAAACTCTCTGGCAAAAGCAAATCTTCTAATCTGGTTAACCTTCCAAGGATACCTTGTTCGATTATTTGAAGTTTGTTGCAGGTGCTCAAATCCAAGATTCTTAGATCCGTAAGATTTGCAATTTCCTTAGGCAGTCGAACAATTTCAGATTTTCGAATTATGAGCACTTCCAATCGCCCCAATTTTCCAACAAATGTGATTGGGGTATTGTCACAAGGACTACACCGAAAAGTTCTAGGATTTTGAGATTTTTCATATCTCGAAAAATTGTGTCAGGGAGTTTGAATTTGGTAAGAAGATCCTCAGTGGAAACCAATGTAAACATATTCAACTCTGGACAACTCAATCCTTGAGGAAGCTCACCAATATCAGAAACATTAAGAAGAGAAATGGATTTGCATCTTAGCAAATCTTCCTTCACGGATACCATCATCAACTGATCTCCACTCCTAATTACTACAGAATGTTGAGGAGAGCAACATCACTAACATAATCATGTATTTTAATGAAACTAGGTTTCTCATCCATTAACGGGTAATAATTTACCTATTCCTTCACCAATTTCAGACCTTCAGAAAAAAAAAAAGGAACACCAAAACAGTTAAATTGCTTATCCACCTCATCGATGTCCGAGTCACCCAAAAACGTTAGCAAGAAGTCAACCATCCCATCAAATGAGGAAGGTTGCAATTCGTCAAAAGTTGTGTTAGTGCCGTCAATCAATGCCAACCCTATTAGACGTATCACATGACTCTGCCAATTGAAGTCATCACTAGGAAAATCTGATCGTTCCATGAACCTAACATCGAACTTGGGAAATTTCTGAACCAAACCATCAGTAGTCGCATCTGCTTGTTCCACATTTAACGATTGGAAGACGAAGAGAATGGCACAACCGATGGAAATCTAGAGTGAAACTGAAACGGTCCAAGACCGAAATCGCAATTGGCCATCACCAGGTGTCGGGTTGAAAACCATGGGTGAAGATGGAACGAAGAATATTGAGAGCGGATTTGGGGGAGGAATCGTAGCTGAGGTTATGTAAGAGATCATCAGGGTGGGTCTTAGTAAGAAGTTGGAGGAGCTTCGTTAAGTGGTGGCAACTTGGCGAGTCCATTAGTGAAAGGGAAAGAAAGAAGATAGGGATAGGGTGGAATCCACGAAGAGAGAGATAGAAGAGAGATGAATTGATTTTTTTTTCGTGGCAGAAGGGTCGGGCGGATTCGACGAAGTGGATAAGGGAAAAAGAGAGGCGGACGTGTCGAGGCTGAAAAGAAATACGTAGGGGTTCGGTGTTTTAGGTGAACATCGCATGGTCAAAAGAAGAATTTTGACTTCTTTGTAAAATCTACAGCTATGCATTTTTTACTTCTGGCCTTTTCTGGCTCTCGATCGGCGTGCATCAGATGTGCCGTTGAGGTGACACCAATAGTATCATTGCTCATGTAATGAATAAAGGATTTACGAATTTCCTCTGATGTAGCTTCATAAACCTTAAACCATATATTATATAAAATATCCTTTATTCCTTTCTCATAGATTTTTTTATACGTACTCTTTTGGTTTTGCGACAATAACAAATAATTACTTGATCCCCTTTTTGTGATTCTCGATTTTCGAGTTAATTCGATGTATATTTTTCCCCCTTCCTTTTTTCTATGCAACACACGGTATTTTTTAATAATTCTAAATTTCTTTCTTTTCACCACACGATTAATTAGCCTTTGTCATTCAACTTCATAGGGAATATTCAAAGATAGGCAAGAAATCCGATAGGTAAGAAATCCAAGAAGAAGATACCCAAGAAGTGTAAAGGTAAATAGTTATTAAATAATTCAAGATGATCGCATTTCAGCGGTACCTTTACTCTAAGACAAGTAGCTTGATATAACGATAAAAAAAAAAAAAAAAAAAGATTCCTTTTGAGGTGACATAAGAAAACAAGACTTGTATAAATAACAAACTACTTAGGGTGCCTTACACTTCATCAGGCGAGAACCCCAGGTGCATGAGAGGCGAAATATAAAAGGGAATTCAGTACTCCGAATTAAAAATGAAAAGAAAGAGGTCCCGCTATTTGAAAGCTTGTTTCGCTTCACTCGGATACCCATAGTTGGTTAGACTAATTGGGTAAATCATATTTTGACCAACTTAACCTATGTTAATACCTTAGAGAAAGCAGATGTATATTTTCCAATGTACATTTCCTTTCATTTTAGCTTTCCTCAATCCAACGACATAGAGATTTGGAAGGCATTGATTTGTCATTGGAGCACCCAGACACTCACATTTGTGACTACGTAGGATGAGATCACACTGACTCTTAAAGACATCGGCATGCTTTTACATCTTCGTGATTTCGGCAGGACCAATATTACCACTTCTATAATTTTTAAAGAGGACTAAGACCTAGTCTCGACTTTAGAGGCCAAAAGAAAGAAAGCCATAGACAAAGACAACCGCAGGAAAGCTACTTTTAACACCTAGGTGATATATTTCTTTTAAGGGAACGAGGAATACGAGTGAATACTAACACTCTTACTTTTGTCATTCCCTTTTGCTAATCTAGTTGAACTATCTCTTGAATAGTCTCTCAAGACTAATATCTAGGATCTGAGAGCAAAAAATTTGTCATTAAGACCTATAAGAAACTTAAAGATATAATCCTTTTGTGATAGCTTCACAAATTTATCAAAACATTCTTATTTACAAAAACCACATGAGCAATGAGGCAAAGCCCTGTAATTCCAAAGTTCTTCCCAAATCATGTTTAACTCGATAAGATATTCATCTATTGGTCTATTTCCTTATGCAATAGTATTAAGAAGATGATATAATTGACAACTTCTAGTGTCATTTGGTTAAGAAAAATCTAGCCTTCAACTTATTCCAAATGTCTTTAGTTGTGTTTATATAAATCACTGTAGAAGTAATTGGAGGAGAGATCAACCTCAAAATCCAAGCTAATATCAAGTTGTTGCATCAATTCCATATTAGATACATCGAATTTGTCTACGTTGGAGGTGGAATGGATCCATCCACAAACCCTACAGTGTTCTTTATGGAAAGAGCAAGCAAAAATGAATGGCTCCTAGTGTTGTAGTTTCAACTTGTGAGAACTAGACTAATTGAAAATAAATTTTGATTGTCTAAATTGTGAATGAAATAAGGAAAGGAAACATCCTCTACTAAGGATAAAGCCATGATGAAAACAAAAAATTATTACTCTGGTACCATGACAAAAGTAGAAAACTATCCGTATTAATGATGAAGAAATGAAAAAAGAATGAACACGACTATAAGAGGAGGAAGATGAAAGGAGCTAATTGTTTTTTGTTTTAGTTAAGTCAGTAAAAGTTAATTCATATAATTACAATAAGCAAGTATTTATATATAAAATCAATAGCAAGACTTGTACAGAAACTACTAAATCTACATCATATGTGTATCTAACTTGATACATTTAGTTATGCTTTGTTGTTGAACTTTAGTAAGACAATTAACATAAGTTCTACATTAAAGTACTCAGCCCCTCTAAACTTGAAATCAAAAGGCCACATAAAGTCAAAATAGCTTATTCTAAAGAATCATGATTCACCTTTAAAACTACTACCAAACATATAAAAGGAATTGAAATAACTTTTCAATTGCTATAAAAAACATATAAAGGGAATTAAAGACGAAGTCACCATTTGATCCGAGTTATTTTGCATTACCAATACACCAATGGAGATGGAATAAAAGGAAGCAATCCTTAATCTACTATTCCTCCTTATACATAGTGCTATTCTAATGAATGTAGTTTGAGACCATTTGAGATGTTTACGTATAAAAGTATCTAATATTTTGCTCTATCCAAAAAATCATCATTCTAGTATAGGTGCTTTGTTTTTTAATGATATTTTTTAAATATATTATGCTATGAAAATTTTGTAAGAGAAAATTACACGATATTTTGTATTGACAAAGGATTATTAAATAATTATAAGAAAAATTATTTTGAACAAATTTTTCATAAAAAATAGATTCATAAAGCTTAATGTATCAATTATTGTTGACCAAAAAGTGAGATAACTAAACCTGTTTCTAGTATGCATCTTCATTTAAAAATTAAAAGAAAAAAAATCATACAAAAGTATAGGAAATGCTAAAGATGTATCGATTAATAGCTATCATCTCATAAACAAAACACTAAAATGAGAAAACAAGAACTCTTTACCAATAATAAACCAAAATTGTCTCCCTCTTAAGAAAATCATACAAAAATTTATAGGTAAAGAGAAAGATCAAGATGTTTTCTTATCATCCAAAGCATTGATCTCAATATCATAACACACATTGACTATCTCAACTTTATGACATAAATCTTCATCTAAATTATGGCTAGGACACTTTATACTCCTTTACTAATTTATTGAACTTTGCTCATCTTGTTGGCAATAAAAACAACTAGTTGAACAACTATCTTTGTAGGCTACAAGATTATTGAACGTAGTATCAAACTAATTGGAAAAATATTGTTGATGATGAGTAGCAAAATAGTGAATGTTGCCAAAATATTGAGATATGTAAACTAGTGGAATCACTAATTTTAAATCATAATTTTGCGTAAAACCATCAACAATGGATGAGTTGCTAAATTGCTTAGTTGCATATATTTGGATTCTCATCTTCCTTTCCTTAAGGCAATTCTTTCCCTTTTATATGCATTTTGATGTCCTCCTAAAGCTTATGAATTGTAGAATTTCCTAGAACAAAATAAACAAGGAAACACACTTATTCTTGTGTCTTCTATATTGTTCCCATTATTATGGGATGATATTATGTCTTCTTTTTCCATGTTTGAAAATTAAAAGAAAAAAAGAATAAGATTTACAAGACAAACCAAAATAAACCATTGTGTCATAGGGTTGTTGTAGTTGGTCAATCACATACAATAGGCATGCAGGTCGACCTAGGAGACGTCTTAAGCTAATGATACATAGAAAGATGTCATTGAGGAGAGGCGTGCGAGGAAGAACAGATAAACTCGGTACCCTGAAGGCTGAATGCGCGCATGTGACAATGGATTGAACTCAATATTCTTGATTGCTCTTAAATCGTTCTTGATGAATTGTCTATTTAATCTTCTCTAAAGTGATTTTAGTAAAGTTTTGGTATTTGTCTCAAGCTTGTCAATGTTCTGAATGAATCAAATGAGAAGAGAAGCCTCCTATTAATATGTAGTGATTAATTTTATTCATCAAATGGCTTAAAGATGGACGACTGAGATTGAGTTCATTTGTTGAAGCTTATCTTCTCCTTTAACCTTCATCGACATGGATATAGGCTCAATTATGCTTAAGGCTTGTGACAGTTAAAGAAAACATATTATTATTATAATTAAGCCTAAAGAACAATAGAGCCTACTCAAGGCCCAATAGGCCTAAAAAGACCATTTTCAAGTATATTTTTCACACATGAGATAACTGAGCAAGGCTGAGAGCAAAAAATCCAATCCAGTGATCCGCTTCTAAGCTTACTAAGCTAAATCTCCCTAAAATATCCCTAAACGGACCGATTTCCCAAACTCTATCACTAGCTCAAGATATCAGTTCATAGCGTTAAATTGGGTTAAAAGTCTAATTATAGAAATGACCCTTTACAACCATGAAAGAAAATTTAAAAAATGCTAGCAAAAAATTTATCCATGAAAATGAAAATGAGAACTCACCTAGAGTCTATTAAATATATTTTCTTGTTTAGGATGAGAACACACCTTTCCACCTAATCTTGAATGTTGTGGTCCTCTACAAGTCCTCTTTATTTAATAAAACATATTTTAAGGTGAACATTCAAAAAAAAAAAAAAAAAACTAACCTCAAACTATTAAGCAAAACCCTAATCTTTTTGTGAAACCAATAACCAATTTAGCTTAACTAATATGATTGTTATAAGATTAAGTAATGAAGAATCATTCTAGAGTTAAGCAAGGGTTATTGGACATATGGCCTATAAGAAGAGGTAAGAACGACTTGAATATTTTAGGAATTTTTTAGGAATTTTTATTGGATTAATTGATGTATTGATAGGAATCAGGCTATTAAGCCATTGACTCGCAGTCAAGCCCAAAGACTAGAGGGACTGGCAAGACAAATCCTCTTACTCTAATCAACTCCTACCAAGATCGAGTATCTCCTTGCTAACCAGTTCTACATGTCGAGCCAAATGACTACCTATTTCTCATAGATAAGTGTGCTAAGAAGTGGAAAGTCGAGATAACAGCTAATCCTTATTTTCACTCATGCATGGCCAATCACTTATTTGGCATCACCATTGCCGAGATGATGAGAGAGATACTCTAAACTGACTAAGCCACCCCTACTCAGACAAGCAAGCCGACCATACCTTTTTGTCCGCATCTTCCAACGGTATCACCAATATAGTATCGCTACATGTACAAAATCATGTGTAAAATCCGTTACACCAATGATTGATTTCCTTCAATATTCATTTTTATCCTTTTTGTATCTTATACATGACTTTCTTGGGAAATACACTTTTCATCTTTACCCTTTTGGATAAGCTGTCTTAACTTATGGATTTAAATACCCTTGTATTTGTAGTTGTAAACATAAGAAGATTGATCATTAAGACACTTGACAGTTTTGTCTCTCGTAAACATTACTCTGTTTCTATTCATTTCACTCTTATCCTAACCCTTAAGAAAAGTTAAGTGGCGAGTAACCTCACTGAACCATCTCATGCTTTATATCAAGTTATGCCGTGAGTCATCGAAGGTTCTATCGGTGCGTCATATCCATTAGGGCTATTTATAGGTTTTTGCTTACTTTTCATTTGTATCTGTTCTTTCGCACATTCCCCATCATTTTCTTTTTGAAGCTTTCGGCAAACTTGAACCCATTCAGCGACCAACCTTGTTTGTTCTTAGCCACAGTACATGACATCTTGGTATCCTAAAGTTTAGTTACTAGTAAGTGTTCTCTTAGAATTTCACTTGTAACTATGAGAAAACATCATTTTGAGCTAGCAGAGGGGGCAACCGGTACATATTATTTGGTTTAAAGTGACTTTTTTAGGAGGTAAGTGATGATCCTTAAGAGCTTAGAGCTTTTAGTGAGTATTAGTTGCATAAAGAACTCAACTAACAAGTTTGACATCATGGTTTGTGCTTGATGAAGGATAACGAATATTCCATCAATACTAAAAGTGGCGTAAAAAGTAGATAGTGCTAGGATTCTTGAATCTTATGGTGATGAAATCTTGATGATTTAAGATGGATTAATGAATGTATGGTTAGTTTGATAAAATGGAGATGATCAACCCTCGGAAACCCATTAGACCTGTCTCTTTGAAGCTTGATTTAAGGTTGATTTCTCTTGGTTTTTATGCTGATCAAGTAAGCCAAATGTTGGTTTTGATTTTAAACAAAAGTTAACAAGATTAGTAGTTAGTTAAAGCTTGATTCTTGGAGTTAGAAACTTCCCTACCCAATGCTACAACCATTATACTAATTTTATGCGTGATCTTGTTTTGTTTGATGGTTAAGAAGCAAACTATGTATTAATAAGATGATTTGAATGAAATTCCCATGGTACATGATGATTTACTAGTCAAATAATGCATAAATATTGATTTTCGTATTAATAAGGCTCATAGAATGTTTGGGATGTTATTAGGACATATTAATGCTAACAAATTAGAAATTCTACCATGTTATTATATACCAACAAAGTGAAATTATTGAATTAAGATGACTACTTAATGATAAGATTGATAATTTTAAGAATAGATGGTTAAATTTGATGATTAAGGTGCTTACATAAGGATTAGAATGTTGAAAAGATGAATCTATTTTCCCATGTTGATTGCACCACACATGTAATAAATTGTAGTTTAATCTTGCACTCTTTATGATTGTTAAAATGATCTTAGTATCTAAAAAAATATTAGGATAAATTAGGCTTGAATAACTAGTTAAAATGGGCCTTAATGTTAATTAAACCTAATGCAAACTTGACATAAAAGTTAGGCCTAAATTGCTATAACTGATCTAACAGTCTTAGTAGGCTCACTCCCTTTCACAAAATAATGTGCCCATTTCCCCCCTTCGAGGTCCATAACCTATATAAGAAATTGAACCCAAAGGCTTGATTAGCATAATGAACCTAAAAGACTCAATATCAACTTAGGTTTTAAAAATTCAAGAAGACTCTTTTAGATGGCATGCCCAACTTTCCAAAATGACATACTTATCTCTCCTTTTCTAGGCCTAATACTTATATGGGCCTAGACCATACATATAATGGGCTTGAATAATAAACTAGACTAATTGGACCAATTAAATACTTAAATAGGCTTAAATTGGATAACTATATAAATGGGTTAGATTATATGGGATTAATTTAACCCATTAAGATAACAAGCCATTAGAAACCCTAATGGGCCTAATTGCGAAATCTATCTACCCCATTTCCCTTATTAGGGCCTAAACCCCTAAGTGACTTGACAAGAAAGCCCCAAAGGCCTAGTTGCATCCAAGACACCTCAAAACCCTAATAGGCTAAGGCCAAATCACTAAATTACCTTTAGGCCCATACCCTACATGCAACCTAATTAACATAAAGCTCTAAAGATAATAAATAATAAATGACAACTAGATTAATAAGTTAGTATAATAAGTAATAGGAATTCTCTCTAATTTGACTAATTAAATTGATTATGTAATATAGGCTAATTTCTTTCCAAAATATAATTAGACCCATTAACCCTTTAAGGCTCGTAGACCTTAACTAGCAATAAGTCTTATCAAGAAAGACCTAATTCTAGTTTGACAAAACTAATTATACAATAGCAAGGATAAAACCGTAACAGTTTATAATTGTTTAATTAGTTTTTGGGTAAGCTTACAACACAATGACCCCATCTTTATACAAAGCATACTTATTAGGTACCCAACAACTTTAATTGCTGCTTATTAAGAACGAGGGTCAATAAACTTGACTAACACATAAACTCAGCTTAATGATTATTATGTATCACTTGTGCTCTGTCATTCGATCTAATGTAACAACACCCTTAGACTAAGTTATGGTTGTTGTTATAATTCTAGGAAGGTACAGTAGATTATGCCTAAGCTATTACAGTAATGTGGCAAGAAGTTGTAGGGAGACGACTGCAAGACTCTCCGTGTAAGATTAGTTCCTAGGTTTTATGGGAGTCTAGACTCACTCCCATGACCCTCGTTAGCTATTGTAGTAATGACAGATCCCGATGCCCACTGTAATAGGGTTAGAACCCTTTCCCTCGTTTGTCCAAGTTATGAGTATTTCTGTACCATGTGTTACACCTAATTATAATATGTTGAACAAAGTGCATGTTACATTCAAATAAACTTGTATGATACGTACAATATGAATGTAGTTGCTTATGTACTGGATTCTTTGGAGCTTATCTCTAATTTCTTTTCATAAGGATAAGGATATTGTTGAATTCTTATGCAACTTAGATTATGATACATAATATGATGTACTGGGGGATCCTACTTTTACTAATGACTTGGGGATGTAAGGCGTACTTAGTAAGTTTCATGATATTTTATTACTTTAGTTTGCTATTACTTAGGCTTTAAGTAGAGTACTACCATAGTTACTACTGATAGGTCATAGATCTCATGGATGACTTTACATATACTATATACTCTTTTGAAGCCACTATTATGTTTTTGGAGCCCTAGCTGTTGAGCTCTTGCTTTCGATCAGCCTATAGGCTTAAGTTATGTTTTGGAGAGCAGTTGAGACTCTTGATATCCTAGTTTATGATTTTATATATGTGTAATATGATGATTTTATGCATAATAAGTGTTCAATTCACAAAAATTAAAATAGGAAAAATATCTTTAAAATAAAAGACATGTTAGAAACATGGTTATATGCATATAATTACTCATTACGTATGTTACACATATAGCGTATATATATACGTATATTAATATAATAATTAAATATACTTAAATCATTCAAATTTTACTTAAATTACACTAAAATTTAACCAAAACTTATCCAAATGATGTGGGAACAACTGGAATCCATGTGGCACTTCAACAACAGCCAGAAATGATGACTCAAAAGTGAATCATCAACAATTTACCGCCTCATACTTTTTGTTTTTTAAGAAAAATATTAAAATAAATTACTTAATAATTAAGAAAAAAATCCAACAGACCCTAACTACTATAAATAAGACTCCCCTACAACAAATGTAAGTTTGGGAACCCAAATTATAGAAAGGAAAAATAAGAAAAAAATCAAAGGAAAATAAAAAAAAAAATAGAACAAAAACAGAGTAAGGATCGAGCTAGGACGATTTCTAAACCATTCAATGACCTGACGTAGAGCCCCACCGCCACCTAGCAGAGAAACCACCACTCAGTTTGGCCAACAACCCCTCTCCGGCCAATGGTGGCCAGAGCTCCAATGAACTTAGGTTTCGAGCTTCTACCCTATTTTTATCTATTTTTGAAAAATTATTAAATTAATTAGGAAAAATATGAAAAAATTAATTTCTAGGTTATTTTAGATGTACTTTCATTTCGTAAATTTATTTTAAGAAAATTAGGAATATTTAATGTATTTTCTTAACAAATATACTATTCACCCAAATTTTGAAATTCAAAATAAATATACTAAATGATGTAGTTTCTAGCTCAAAATTTTTTTGTAGGATTTTTATGATATATATGTAATTGTTATGTAGCCTGATTTTTCATTTCAATATTTTTAATGTTTATTGTATTTTTCGGCCTAAAAACAACTCGAAAATAGGTTAAAATTATGAAATAAATAGAAAACTATGAAATTAAATGATGAAATGGACATGTACTAATTTCTAGTGAATGAAAATAACGTTGGGACAAGTTGAAATCAATTTAGTGCAAAAAGGATTATAATTGAGTAATTTAGGATAATTTAGGGGTAAAATCTTAAATACGAATATATAGGTGATAGATCGAAAACTTAAAATCAAGTACTAACTGAGTTCCTCATATTTTTAGAAGTCTATCGAAATTTTTAGGGAAATAGTATTTGGTGACCTAAACTATTTATTACGAATTTACGTAATAAAATGACTTAAATTACAAATTGGGACGTATTTTTAATAATAATAGGTTAAAATGTAATAAATAGTTGAATAAAAACTATGTACATGTATACTGATCAAATTAGATAAAAAGTGTATTTTTAATTTAATTAATGATATTTTACTTACCGAGATTCATTTTAGGAGTGCTAAGGTTAGATAATATTTACATTACAAGTTATATTGAAAAATTAGGTAAAATATAATTTAATAATATAAAATACGTATAATACGACAATATTTACGTAGATATGTATAACTATATTAAAAACTCAAATTACCCATTAAAAGTCATTTCTAAAAATAGAATTCGTAATATATGTCGCAGGGTCTGTATAAGACCAACAATACTATTTTTACAAAAATCAGATAAACTTAGGTAATATAACATATATCTCTACAATATTACTAGTTTACATACTACTATAATTCTACTGTAATCGAAACATAAGTTAACCAATTAAAAGTACGTTTCGATGCGATCGAAACGATATATAATATGTAATAACATAAATTACGTATATTATCAATATTTAATAATGTAACTCACGGTTATATATATATATATATATATATATAACCGTTTTAGATCAAACCCTGATGTTTTCGTAACTATTACAAAAACTAAATTTAGATTTTATGTATATAAGATTCCCCAATGATCAGATCGTCGACAACCCGAGTCTTCCGTAGTGAGCATCTAAACAAGTAAGTGGGATAAATGCTTTACAATATGTTGGGATATTATTTTAGAATATCTGGGGACTTTGGTATATATTGACTTGCAATTGTAGTTAGTTGTTTGTGCGTATACAACGTTTGCTGTTGAGTTTCGATTTGCTACGATAAGAGCTGAACTCCATGTTATGGTTGTTCGATGAGTATTATGTTTGAATTGTTTAAGTTTGGTTGATCACCCTAACAATGAACTAATTCAAACTAGGCTTAACATTTAACTTAATCTGCATCGCAACCCACTAGAGGCAACGACTAGGATTTTCGAGCCAAACAGGAACTCCCTTCGATGAGAATAGCTAAAATGATCCTTTCCCCACCTTTAGTTGAACTAAGTAACGGAAAAGGAGGTCACAGCAAAGTTAGAGGCCATGGTTCGAAGGTAGTTACGGGAAGAGGGTGTTCTCCATTACACAAACCCCGGTTTGGTTTCGATTCGTGAGTGTGTAACGTCAATCTCCTCAAATCGAATTAGAGTAGGCACAATTTCTCTAATCTCACGATGGACCGGATAACGTCGTGCGATGGCATTTGCTTGTGCACACATTGTATCTAACTAACTTAGTTGAAAACCCTACTTGTAATGTTCTGAGTGCATGCTTCTATTTCCACCCACTTACTAAGCAACATGTCACTCATTCCCCTATAGTTTGGTTTACAGGTCTCAAATGGATTACAGATGCATACCCAATATCAGAACACTAGTAAATTGGGACGGAGAGTGAAATGCCACAAGAAATAGCTAGTTGTTGTCCTTAATATTAACTTTTTATCTTTTAAGGAAAACTACACAAAACTCTTCAAAGGACTTAGTAGTTTTTAATATTTTGGTCTGTATGTGAAATGACAGGTACATGTGGGATATACTACTACTCTTTTATAAGGTTAAATTTCAAGTTTACTTTTAACAAATTATTTCAAATGATTACTCCGCTAGTTTGTATCAAACAAGCATCAAATTGGACGCTTCAAAGGAATATAGTCAAGTATGCCTGGTGTGAACTAGGTCTAAGATAACAACTGTAAGGACAGTTTCTATCTTAAAATGACTCACACAGTGGGACTGTTACGATTTTACCTTTTTGGGGCATAACAAAGCCTATAACTAAGTATAGAGTATATACCTACCCTACATTCTACAAAAAACCTATACAATATATATATCAAAATCTAAATTCTAAAGTGGCTTGTAATTACTCAAGATATGTAAGGTATACAATATAACTAATACATATTTGATCTGACAAATATGGTGAAATTTGAATCATGTTGCTTAGCTTATAACTCATTATTTATTCAAGCCAATATGCTATCAAATGGTCAACTATTTCTTAGATATTCAACTTGAGTAGGTAACATTGGTTATGCTTATGATAACTATCATAATATAAAATGATCAATCAAATTCAACTTCTAAAAGAAGTTCATGGAATCACAAATTTCATTTCAACATTATGTTTGGTTATAGCATATTTTGAGTAGAATAGAATGTATATATACCAAAAATGTCCTTAATTTATGGATGTACGAATACATTGATAAGTAAATATAATAACATATGTATGTAATATGTACATAAATATGTACCATATATATAAACATATATTTGTGTATGTGCACATGCATGTGTATATATGAGATAAAAGTATATATTGTATGACTTAATGCATCGTAATTTTAGATATAGATGATACTTTATATATTATAAGTGACATCTTAGTCACTAGCATGCATTATATAATACATTATAATTAATAATAAAATTATACAATATATATTATAATTATATAATGTATATATATTCAAATGTCATAATAGAATAGATATATAATTGACACTACCATAAAACATAATGCATATATTGTATATTATATAATATATATGCATATATGTGTGTATGTATGTGTGTTTGTTCACATAGAAAAAGAATGCAAGACCATTTAGTTAGGATGGAAGTGGAACCAAAATTAGTGAGTTCAAGGTACTTATATATAGCAAAAAAGAAAAAGAAAAAGAAAAGAATAAAGGTGAGTAATTCAAAATGAAAAACCAAATCGAATTTTTTTTATATTTACAGTTTACCTGTATCATAAATTTGTCCTTTTTATAAGTTTTGTTTAGTTCTTGTTGAAGATATTTCTTTTATAAAAAAAAATTAAATTAAAATATTAGCTATTTATACATTTGGAGATTTTATATACTATCAATAATCATATGATATATAAAAAAATATTATGTGCATATATAGTAAATAATATACACCTAAAAAATATGATTTAATCATCCGTATAACTATATGTTATAAAAGAAACATGACGTATCAATGTGAGCTCACAGCATGATATTAACATTATATATGGTGATACTTATAGCTTATAATATATAGTAACACTTTATAGTTGGAAAATTTATATCATTGTTGTGCTAAATTAATTTAATTGCTACAATGGACTTTTTTCAATTATTTATGAATATATTTGTCTTTTAGTTTAAACCTAAACAAATATTAAAACTTTATTTTCCCTTTGCCGTTTTTTTTTTCTCTTTTTGTTTCAAGTATATCTAATGTAGGGAATACAAGAAAGAAATTTGAAATTCTATTATTTCTTAAATATTTATTCATAAGAAACAAGAAAAGACACAACAAAGCTATTTATATCTAAAAAAAAAATACAAATTTCCCTAAAACATCTCTAAAATATCGCCTAAGAATTAAACCTCTATTAATAGGTCTTAAAGTACATATTTCAAGCCCAAAATGGCATCAGTTAGGCTTGCGTTAATGTTAATACTGTAGTACTCAAAAATCAGTTCTTGAAAACATATAATAATAAGAAAAATTCTTCTAAAATAAAAAATTACACTTATTTAAAGCATAATCAAGAAAACTGCTTGATATATCATATCCATATCATGCTCCCTCCCTTGAGAAGAACCCATCCTCGAGTTAGAAACATCATCTGGATACAATGACTCTTCACATGGATAATAAGGCTGTCTACCACAATAAAGGTCTTCGATATACTCATACTATCAACTAATGCAACAACATACACATTGTCGTTTATCTTCTAAACTATTTGATAAGGACTATATTTCTTAAGCTGCAACTTGTTATACACTCCTGTTGGAAACCTCTCCTTTCAAAGGAACACTATGACCTCATTTTCAACCAAAAACATCTTTTTCCTCTTATGCTTATTTGTTGCGTTTTTATATTTGGTATTACTTTCCTCTAACTTCTGCTTCATTTATACTATAATAGTTTACCACTGCTTGGCCAAATTATTAGCTGCAACATTTAATCCTGTCTTTGTTGGAAGCTTCAACAAATCTAAAGTATGTTGAGGTGGTGTCACATCCCAACTTAGAATAAAATGTATCATCACACAGGAATACCTATTGAAAACTTAACTTAACTTGCTCAATTATCAAAAGACAACATTGTTTACATGATAAAGGGATTGTTACATCAGAGTTTAGTTGAATATTCTATTACAATTTTGTATACAACATAATATTTACATCAAAACATGAACTAGCTTTTTTCTTTGTCATTTTCACAATAATAGGATTCCTGACTTAGTATAAGTTCTATACAAAAGTCGCTGACTCTAACTCATGCTTTCAGTATATATATCCCCCCTTAGTGTTAGGCACTTCATGATGCAATTAACCTGAGGATAAAACATTTTATCCCCTCAACTACTGAAGCTGAGTGAGAGTTGATAACAAACAACATAATATAAACAATATGATAGATAATGTTGCATATCATAATTGAACCATTTCAGTCATAACCTACAAGTTCAACTTCAAATATGCATCCGCCTAACCAAGCATTTACTGCTAGTAATGCAATATGATAAGCTCATGCATGTGGTAAGCATCGGTACTGATATCCTATGTTCTCTAATCTTCTTCCGATTAGTTGACATAGCTAGGTAACTAGATACAATGTCTAGGAACCTATGGCAACAAGGAGCTACGTGGGAATAGGACCCCCAACTTTGCTTTATAAAATTAGACTACACACTGTAGTTCACCAAATCAAAGCGGCAACACCATCAAATCAAAGCCACATACTGTAGTCTACCAAATCAATGGGGCAATACTGCCAAATTAGACCATACACTATAGTCTATCAAATTTGACTATCAAAATAGTCACAATATTCGAGTAATGAAATCTATAAGCTTCCAAAAACTGAGTTCATAAAGCCATATTCTTTCCATGATCACTTAGAAGCCTCATTGTAAAAGTTCTGACCTGTAATTCTCTTTTTACGCTATGTCATGCCATAATATGCAATAGCAACTCAAGTATACCACTCAACACAACTAGTCTTTCAGTTTTATTTAACCTAGTGATTTGATTCCAATTTTCAAACTATCCTTAGCTAAATTATAGTATCTTACTTAGGGTTCACTTAGGTAAACACCCAGAAAATTAAATTAGCAATTACTAAACTTCCCTAATTAGCACAATCATTCGTAAACACAATTCATCACCTAACGTAGCAACATAACAGTTTAAACAAGAAATAATTATTGTCATTCAAAATCACCACATCAACATCCACTATAATAGCATATTAGTTCACCCAAGATATACTCATATTCATTCAACACAACATCAAACAACACACAATATTATGAGTAACAATATATCTACTCCAAGCATAAGTTAGATCCACTTACCTAGACTCAATAATAGTGTAGAATCCCAAACTCTAACACATCGTCATTTCTTACTTATCACGTGAAAGTAATGTTACATAATTTTACATTCACTAAGTGTCTAATTAACCGTTTCAGTTTTTCCATCTGTTTGAGGATGTGTCATACTGCTAAAATTCAATAAAGAATCAAACATCTTCTACGGTGTTCTCCAAAAGTGACTTAAGAATTTGCTATCTGTGTCTAAAGTAATTGACTTTAGGACTCCATGCAAGCTAATAACTTCCTTGAAAAATAGTTTAGCTATGCCAATCACATATCAGGTCTCCTTGCAAGGAATAAAATGCGCTATCTTTGAAAACCTATAAATAACAACAAAAACAAAAACAAAATCTTACCCTCTTTGGGTTTGAGGTAAGCCAAGTACACAATCCATTGAGAGATCTTCCCATATATTCTCAAGTACTAGCAAGGGCATATATAAGCTAGTATTCCAATATTAACCCTTTGCAGTCTAACAAATATAACATTGCTGCACAAATCTAGAAACATCTCTCTTCATATGAGGCCAATAAAATGTCTCTATGATTGCAGCAAGTGTCTTATCTCACCCCAAATGTCTACCAAGTCCACCTCCATGCAAATCCCGAATCAACTTCTCCCTCAAGAATGCTCTAAGGATACAAAGTTGATTGCTACACATCAAATATCCATCATCAATGTGGAAATCATCACAAACGTGGCCATCACTGCACTTAACCCAAATATCCTTGAAAGCTTCATCCTCTCCATATAACTCCTTTAAGTATTCAAAATACACAATTTCATGACTCAAGGTTAACAACAAATTTGCACGGTAACTTAAGGCATTTGCCACTTTATTCTCCACCTTAGCTTTGTGCTTAATTATGAAAGGAAATCTCTGTAAAAATTGAAACCACCTAGCATGCATGTCTTTGCCAATTCGAGTTTGACTATTCAAATGCCTCAACACTTGGTAATTAGAATATAAAACAAATTCCTTGCCAATTAAGTAATGCTTCCACATCTTTAGAGCTCATATAATAGAATAAAGCTCTTTATCATAAATTGACCAGTTCTATCGTGTATCGCTCAACTTTTCACTAGAATAAGCAATCAACCTCTTCTCTTGAGAAAGAATTGCTCTTATTCCCATACCACTTGTGTCATAGTCACCCTCAAACAATTTAGCAAAATCTAGTAATGTTAAAATTGGTGCAAAACACAGCTTCTTTTTTAATAAAGCAAAACTAGCCTTAACCTCATCTCCATAATTAAACTTGCCCTTCTTCAAACACTTAGTCATTAGGGCTGCAATACTACTAAAATTCTTTATAAATCGCTTATAAAACGTCACTAACTTATGAAAACTCCTAACTTCAAAAATTGTTTTAGGAGTAAGTCGCTCTCTAATAGCCTTTATTTTCTCCTCATCCACTTGGATTCCCAAAGCACTAACAACTTCCCTAAGAAACAACAACTTCTTTGACATGAATATCTATTTCTTCAAATTAACATATAACTTATTTTCTCTCAAAACACTTAGCACCTCACGTAAATGCAACAAATGCTTCTCTTCAGACTTACTATAAACTAGAATATTGTCGAAATAAACAACTACAAAGTTGCCAATAAAAGGTTTCAATACGTAGTTCATGACTTGCATGAAGGTGCTTAGCACGTTTGACAAGCCAAATGGCATAACAAGCCACTCATACAACCCCTCCTTCATTTTGAATGTCGTCTCCCACTTGTCCCCAGACTTAATTCAAATCTAATGATACCCACTTCTCAAATTTATCTTGGAAAAGATAACGAGTCCACTTAACCTATCCAACATATCATCCTGTCGCAAGATGGGAAATTTGGCGCCAACTATAATTTTATTAATTGCCCTACTATTTACACACATTCTCCAACTCCCATCTTTCTTAGATGTCAAGAGGGTTGAAATTGCATACGGATTCAAACTCTCTTGAATATGCCCTTTCTTTAGCAACTCTTCTACCTTCTCCTTCAAAATCTCGCTCTCCTTCAAACTCATCCCATAATGAGGAAGGTTTAGTAAGCTGGCACCTAGAATCAAATCTATTTGATGTTGAATATCTCTCAATGGAGATAAGCCATTCGAAAGCTCATTTGGCATAACATCTGCAAACTCTTCTAACAATGGTTTAACTACCTTTAGTTACTCAATTATTATCTTCTCTTCTCCCAAAGCTATTACTTACTTTGCAATTAAAGCATGAACCACCCTGGACTCCATCACATCTACCTCCATCTCCTGCACTTAAAGTGCTAATGGTAAAGAAATTATGTTCCTCTACTTTAGAAGCTTTGGAATGACTTCTACTCTTTATTAGCATCAAATTAACTACACTCCCTCTCTTTCCAACCTATGCACATTGTCTCTCCCTCAATGCTATGCAATCTAATCAAATTACCATGGTCTACCAAGAAGGATATATGACAAGCATCCATGTCAACTACATCACAGTACATCTCATCTCGATACTTACCTATAGAGAAAGGCACCCTACAATGCTCCTTCACCTGAATCTTCTCTACTGCCTTAATCTGCCCAAGCAAATATGGATTGGGATGTGGTTCTACTGGGAGCTTCAATGCTTTTATGACCTTCTATTGATGACATTCTCACAACTTCTACTATCAATGGTTAGATGAAAACAATGATTTCCCACTATACACATGGTTCAAAATAGATTATGGCATTAGTTGTCCTCTTCCTTCTTGGGGGTAAGCATAAGCTTCCTCATGACATATGATTGTTCTTCCTCTTCATCTTCATAATATATTGTACCATCATCATCAAGTTCACACACAACATTATCTACCTCCTTGTTTTCTCTCTCCACTAAATTCACAACTTGTCTCTTAGGGCATTCATTGGACTTATGCCCGAATTCCAAACACCTAAGACACTTCCCATTGAACGACTTAGGTTTGGTGTAAGGATTAGTTGACCTATGTTCCTCTTTATCATTTGTTGCCTTCAACTTTTCAACTAATCTCTACTCCTTTGTTTTATCACTATAAGATGGTGTATCTTAAGCTGCCTTCCCTCCATCGCCTACCCTTTGATACTCATTACTGTAACTCCTGCCATAACTTCTACAATCAAAATCAAATCTCTCCCTCGCTTACGACATTAACTCTACCTTCAACACCATGTTTTTAGCTTCAATTAGATTCCTCATAACCTGCACTCTAATTCTACCTCGAATTTGTGATTTTAGCCTGTCTAAATACTAAGCTGTCTACTAACCTTTGCTTTCTCTCAAATTGTTTCTTTACACCAATCACATAAATTCCGCCATATATTCATAGATAAATATCTACCCTTAATGACATTGCTAATATTGTTAAAATAAGATATGATCATAATCGGGAGGGAGAAACTCCACTTTCAACAACTACTTCATCTTGAACTACATTCTCGTAGGTGCTTTACCCTTACAAATTTTGACACGCTACCCTTTAATTTGCACGCTAGTAGTCTCACTTGCTTCTCTTCTAAAACTTCCATATAATCAAAGAGCTTATCTATTTCAGCAATCCAATCAATAAAATCCTCTATTCCTAGATTTTTGTTGAAGCATGGAATATCAACCTTCCACTTGAAATCACTATTATCTTAACCCCTATAATACTCATCATGAATACCTTGCCTTTTATTCTGACCTCTACCACCGCCACAACCCTTGCCCCATCTACGATAATTATGTTGACCACTGTAGTAATTGCCGCTACTACCATAATCTACATATCGAAATTTTGCTGCATATTCGTCTTCTTCAAAGTCATTGTCATAGGTCGCATGAACAAGCTTACTGATAGGTTTTCTTAGGGCAATTTCTTCCTTAAGGTTTATTCTATCACCATTCCTATTAACACCTCCCATCTGTAAGGCCTCCAATTAATTTGCAATCTCTTCAATACGTCTCTCAAAAGCCTAGAATATGTGGTCAATTGTTTGCTCCAACGTCGTTATGGCTATACACAAGGCCACCACATCCTAAGTAACATCTTGGATAGTGGGAACTCGCTCTCCATCATTTGACATTGAATTGAATTAATTTTACCTACTCTAATACCACCTAATGTAGGGAATGCAAGAAAAAAATTCAAAATTCTATTCTAGAATATTTGTTCATAAGAAACAAGAAAAGACGCAAAGAAGCTATTTATATCCAAAAGAAATCTAAAAAAATCCCTAAAATATTTCTAAAATATTGCTTAAGAATAAAACCTTTGATAACAAACCTTAAAGTGCGTTTTTAAGCCCAAAACGACATCAGTTGGCCCGACTATTATGCCCTGAAATTGCCAAGTCATAACAGTCCTACCGCATAAACCAACCTATAATAGTAACTGACCTCATAGTTCCTATCATAAATATAATTTACACAAGACGTCCATGACTCCTCACTTTAAAGTAAACAACTCAACACATTAAAAGCCAAAGATCCTTAAGTTATAGATATACATATTTACATTCATATTGACTTAGAATTCCCAAGAAATTATACAATAGTTTATTAATTAAATACTATAATACCAATTCATACACCTAAAAGTACTAACAAAACAGTAAAAGACTCAACCGTACAACTCGTTGATCCTCACTCCCCTATAGTTTCAAAAAGAAACTGACATCAGGAAAATTGTACCGTAGCATATCAGTCAAAACTTGCAAGAAAATCTATGAGGATATGAGCAACTACAACTCAATAAGTTAGGTTAGAGACTTATGAATGCATAGCATAAACAAATAGGGTTATCAAATAATTAATTATATGCAATGCAAAAAGCAAATACCATCACACAACGTAATCTGATCCCTTCTGAAATCAAAGTAAGTTCACCCGCTCTAATCCAAGTTGAGGAGTTTTATTTTTATGCAACAGCTCATAACTAAACCCAGGTTTGTGCAATGGAAACACTACTCTCTCCAAGACTATTTTTCAAATCATTACCCTCATTCTTACCACAATCTCCTCTTCTATCGCTTAGTTCGGCTAAGGATGAAGAAAAGACCGTTATGCTATCAAGCGCTATCTTTCTCGAATGTGTCAGTATTTGGTTGGAGAATCTTAATGGTCCTTTAAAGGGTTGCAATGCATGTCTATTTAGGGTATTTAGGTCGGTCATGATTAAGTATGATTTAGGGTGATCAAACCATTTCACACTATTTAATTCACATCAATCACCAAACATAACATGAATTTCAGCATGAAATCAAATATGCAAACACATGCATATATAACTATTTACAAACACAGTCATATGTGATCCTAAGCCTCCGAATACTTTAAAATAGTACTCCAAAATACGATGAAGTATTAAGCCCAACTTACTTAGAATCTTTGGTTCACTTACTCACTTGTCGCAGGTCGACTCGTCTCCCCGTGTCCTGTAATATAAATACCCTTTTAGTATCTATGTCTTGATCATATATATATATATATATATATATACTTTAAGTTATGATTTAACTCAATTTTTCATATATACATATTATCTATTACCAATTCATCCTAAGTTAGTTTAAGATTCGGTTTTCGAATCTAATTCTAATTTAAGTTTTAAATCAGTTCTAACTATAGGTATTATATGTAAATCATAAAAATGCATTCCAAACCTTAATGTGAAATTAATCACATTAAGCTTGAGTATCCTAAGTATCACTTTTGATTTTAAATTAATATTCTAATCTACACAGTATACTTTAATCCTCATTTAGATGCCGAATTTATTCTCAATATAAGAAAATTTTACATTATTCATATAATTACCTAAATTTATGTTTCTTATCAGATTTATTATATATTACTATTATTATTATTATTATCCAATTTAACCTATTATTTTATATTTATTATAATTCCAATTACACATACTATTAAAATTACATATATTTACTACATAATACTCCTAATAATCACATCTATCATCCTAAATACTACAATTATCATACCACATCAGATATGAACTATTTAAAATACCTAAGTATACACTAAATCAATAATTATTCAATTAACCTTTAATTAACACCATAATCACTAATTATATATATATATTTTAAAGGACTAAAATGTACTTAAAAATTTTGAAAATTCATTTCTAAAAAAGGGATTCATAGCACTATTCCATATCTCCTAAGTGGTTTACACAAAAATTTTGAGCTTAAAACTACACTCTTAAAGCTATTTATTTTTAAATCGAAACATGCTTAGGTTTATGCAGTTTCTTAAGAACTACATATCTCTAAATGTAACTAAACTAACTCAATATTTTTTCCTAAATCTACATACAATAAAACAACAAAATACTAAAATTCATATTTTTCTGGATAAAATTGATAATTTTAATAAATTACACATATTCGGGCTAAAATCAAACTTACCTTACTATTAGATATCCAGCCACCAATGGTGGTCCTGAGGGTGTTGGCTGGTCTAAGCGGTGGTGGGAGAGTGCTTTGGTGACAGCGGTTCAATTGCAATTAGTCACGGGTTGTAAGTTTGGTCTAAGTGCCCTAATTGTACAAATTTTTTATATTTTTTGAGAAAAATCCTAACTCCTAATAGATCAAATGAGCTTCTAATTAAGTTTGAGTATTTATAGAACTCTATGGAATTTTTTTGCATTAAATTGAGTTGACATTTACCTTATCTTCTTCCATTTTGACTTTCTAATTAGATTATTTTTATTGGCTCAATTTTTTTCTTTCTTCCCCAACCTGCCACAACCTTAATCTGGATAATTCACCACTTTTCTGATTTTTCCTTGATTTATTTATAATTTTCTTTAATTATTTGGCATTTTTCTAACATTTTTTGTAATTTCATGTATTATCATGTATGCGTAAATATATATGGAGTACAAGTAAATATTCCTCAATATTATTTATATTATTCTATGATTTTTAATATGTATATAATTTATTCTTAACGACTTGTTAGTTATCGGAATTTGTTTTTACACATTTTCGATAAATAATGGGTAATATACTTATAATTTGATATTATAATATTATATTACTTTATTACTTATTTTTCTTAAATTCAAACTTACGAGGTCATTTTCCCTAATATTTCTAGAGTTATTCTAATAATTTAGTCTCAATCAAATCCTTTAACCGATCCTCCTAAATTTTACATATTGAATTCGATCCTATACTTACAAGGCTTACACCCAACTTAATTCTTTTGTTGTACTACTTAAAAATCAGTCCTCAAAAATATATAATAATAAGAAAAATTCTTCTTTAATAAAAAAATTATGCCCATTTGAAACGTAATCCAAAAAACTACCTAATATACCATATACACATCAATATTGGTTCAAATTTGATTTCGATGTGGAATCAATATATTTTTGTTTGAAAAGCTCTCTTAGCCAAATCGAACGAAAATCTAGACACCTACCGGAAAGGAACTACAACCAAGATTTGCTAAAATAATAAAAATATAAGCAAATAAATATATACAGTTAACTTGATATTTTTCCATGTTACAAACTAATTCTATGAAAAAAAAATGCATGTGAAATTTCGAGCTTACATTAATTTCCAATAACCATGAAGAGAAAAAAAGCAACAATTAGGGAAAATAGAAAAGAAAAGACAAAATAAGTTCTAAATAGATCTTTGAGATGTTAGTAACGTTATCATGAGTGTGTAGGCATTAGTATGATGTGAATTAGTTTGTAATGTTACAATTTCAAAAAAAAAGCAAATGGACAAATAAAATAATGATACGAATTCCTCCTTGCCCTCGGTGGAGAGAAGCACATCATAGATACAAAAGACACAAAGGCTGGCATGGGATTCAAATTAATAATTTTTTATTTGGATTCCAAAACTTTAGTAAGCTAATTTAAACATTATTAAAGGACCTTACCTTAAACATTATTAATTTTTTATCCGTTGTAGTTATATAAGTAACTGTCATTTTATATAAATATATAAATAATAAACATGTAATATAATGTAACATGAAATAATGTATAAATTTAGGTTAACAGATGATGTACCCAGTGATGTACGTATAGATTAAAAAATATTAAATTTATATCTTTAAAATTTACCATTATTTATTCTATAAAAAGTAATAATTTTTGTTAATATTGGTTTTTATTGATAATTTCAAATTTTAATATACATTTCTTTAATGATATCTCATAAATTTATCATTATCTATGTAATTTTTTTTTATAGGTAAATTGGATATGAAGTAATGGAAATTGGAGAGGGAGAGGGGGAGAGGAGATTGAAGAGTTATCCCTAAAATTTTGAAAGTAATGGGAGCATGGGAGAGAGAAAGAAGAGATGGATGGTAAGGTTAAAGGAGGTTATTATAAATTTTAATATAATAACCATGCAACAATAAATACAATAATTTAAATATTATGTTATCAACATATAGTACTATTAAGTATATATATCGACCGCTATATATGTCTTGATATTCTATTATATAGTAAATTGCTACAAAGCGCATATATATAATATTCACATGCAATATATAGATATAATATTTGCTATCTTATATTACTAGTGCAATAACTATATATATATATATATACACACACACATAAATATCTTATTATAATATAATAATATATATAGCATAATGTATATAGTGTTATATAAACATAATATTTTGCTACATATAATATATTTTGCAATTATTGTAATTACATCCAATACATAAATGTAATATTTATAATATTATATGGTTGGCATAATATATGTAAGTATATATGTATAGAGAGAGAGAGAGAGAGAGAAACGCGCATATTAGCACAATGCATATATAATACTGTTTAAAGTACATATAACAATATATTCATTAATACAAAAAGAATCCATGTTGTGTTCATACTTATTTACCCAATAAGAATTAAATCATATTATCGTGCCATTTTTAAGATAATAAAACGAAAACAAACTAACTTTTAGATTTAGTTATGAATTCACATGAGGTCTACATCATATGATATGTAAAATAAATTTAACTTAAACTATGAGCTAGAAATTAGAAAATGGGATATGGAATAAATGGAAAATATTGGTGTATAATTTAGCTAAAGCCTTGCAAATATGCTTTTCCAAATGTCTTCTCTTGTCTAACTATCATTTAAGTTAAAAATAATAAAGCAGTATAGATAATTCTATATTAGTCAAGGAATAGAGCTGTGATTTTAGAAATCAGAAAACCAATGAGAATCAAAACACCAATTCTAAACAATCATGATTTAGTTTTTTAAATTGCTACCTAACATATAAAAGCAACTAAAGCGACTATTAAAACTGCTACAAATGAATAAAAGGATGATTTATCCCGTCATTCATTTCGCATCACTAAATGCTCCAATGGAAATAGAATAAAGGTTAGTGATCCTTAATCTACCACTCACCCCCTCTACATATAGCGATATTCTAATGCTTTGCTACATCTCAAAGAACTAACATTGTAATACGGGTGCTTATAATTAGGAATGATATTTTTAAAATATATTGAGCTGTGAAAATTTTAAAGAGAAGATTACACGGCACCTTTGTAACAAAAACTATTTTTGACAAATTTTTTATAAGAAAATTTGCAAATCGATAAAGCTTGAAGTATCGGTTATTACAAAACATGCTACTGATGTCCATCTTCATTGAAAAATACAACCTTACAAAAGAATGGAGAAAGCTGGACATGTATTTATTACTAGCTATCCTCTCTTGAACAAAAACACTAGAATGAGAAAATAGGAACTCCTTGCCGATAATAAACTAATATTAAGAAAATAGTAACAAAAATTTACAGGTGAAGGGAAAGATCCAGATGTTTTTTATCATCCATAGCACTCATTTCAATATCATGACTCGCATTGACCATCTCAACCTCGTGACACGAATCTTCATATAAACTATCGTTAGCACACCTTATACTTCTCTGCCAATTCACCGTATTTTGCTCATCCTGTTGGCAGCAGAAACTAGTAGCCGAACTACTACCTTTATAGACCGTATGATTGTTGAACCTAGTACCAAAACGGTTGGGAAAATATTGTTGATGATGGGTAGTAAAATAGTGAAGGCTGCCAGAATGTGGAGATATATAAATTGGTGGTGTCGCTGGTCCTAAAGCATAATTTTGTGTGAAAACCATAGACGGTGCTTGGGTTGCTAGATTGCTTAGTTGCATATATTCGGATGCCCGTCTTGCCTTCCTTGCAGCAGTTCTTTCCTTCTTATGTGCATTTTGATGTCCTCCCAAAGCTTGTGAGCTGTAGAATTTCCTAGAACAAAATAAGCAAGGAAACACCCTTGTTCTTGTGTCTTCTGTATTGTTTCCGCTATTATGGGATGAGATTATATCTTCATTTTCCATGTCTGAAAATGTAAAAATAATAAAATTTATAAGACAAAACAAATTAAATCATGAGAGATATTTAAAAACACTAGCCCAATAAAATATATATATATATCCAACCAAAAAAAAAACCCAAAAAAACACGAAAATGAGAACTCACCTAGAGTTTATGCTAAATATGTTTTCTTGTTTGGGATGAGAAAATGTTACAAAAAGAGTTAGCAAAGAAAAGAGTTGTAAAGGAAGCTACTTATAATATTCTAAGGTTTTGGAAAATGTGAAAACAATAGTTAATAAATAGAGTTAGATGAGAAGAGTGCATGTATGGGCTTGGGAATAGAAGAGATAAGAGAGAGTTGGGAAAGTAAAGAGCATCCTTGGAAAGACAGAGAGTCTGCATTATAAAGTGAAAGGCTGTGATTGGAGAACTTTAGAAGATATGCTAACTGCTTGGAAATTGGGATATCTTTTTCTCTCTCTATCGTTGGTTTTATTTTTTTATTTATTTTTAGCATTTGGGTTTGAACTTGTTCTACAAGTAGCTTTTAAACACTTTCAGTATTTTGAACTAACCAATAATCATCCGTGAATTTAAGTCTAATGAAAGAGGAAAATTACCGAGACAGTTATACCCCTCAATTAATGAAAGTGGAGAGGTAAAAATGGATAGGTGAACCTACTATACAACTTCTATTAATACATAAGATAATTTCTACATAAAAAAAAAGGAAAAAAAAAAAGAAAGAAAACAATGGAGTATCTATATTAGGATTTTTATTTTTTATTTTTTCCTTTTGGGTAGGAGAGAGATCAGAGTCTGATGAGGTTCAACATGATCTGATCAACTTGGCCAAAGTTTTGAGTTTGTTAAAAAGCTAAGACACACACCTAGTGACCACAAGCACTTTTCACTGGTGTGCATGCAAATGGAATGGTTGTTCTGCTGCATTCCCTGACAAGATTATAAATGGAGAGTTATGGGGCTGGCAACCGGTTCTGCAGTATCCTATTCTCTACCGCCATTCCCATGCAATTTGTCCATTTCCTCATGGCGAAGATTGGGAATTAGGAAAAGATTGCTTGAACCACCAAATGAAAAAACATATTAGAAGACACCAATCCTATCTACCATGCCTAAATTATGGGGTTTCATTGAACCAGACAAATCTATAATTTAAATTATCCTTGTGCATAGCCTTCTCTCTCCTCAGCTTGACACCCATACTTTGAATTAACCAAAATCATGCTTCATGGACCATATTCTTTTTTTCTTTTTTGTGGCCTTCTTGATGGACCATATTCACTTCACATTTTCTTAGGGCAGAACTACTTGAGGAATAAGCTCCAACATCCTGCTGTTTGTCATCACTCTCCGGAATGCTTCCACTCCGAAACTCACACATGCATTAACATGTTCGACTACCCCAAAATTAGCAGCACCCAATATTGCAGCTTAATTGCAAGTATCAAGAATGTCCTTGTATGGAACAACCCTAACATGTATGGTGCATAATTTGCCATGTATCAAATGCAGTCTATGTATTAGAACATACGTTTAAAGGTTTTACTGATCCGGTCCATATAAAAATTACCCTCTACCCGTTCGCATATCTCACCTCCCCATCATTAGGTCACAAGACCCACAACAATCAACCACTTCCCACCTTACAACAATAGAGTAGTACAATGAAGCATGATAAGACAACCATAAACAACACAAACTACCAAGCATTTATAAGCCACTATCAGAAATAAGCACCGATCTACTGTTAAAGAATCCGGAGATGGAAATGAAACTTCCCTCAGATTGCATGTACATGTCGAATTGGTACATCTGGAGAAAAAGATTTACATATATAATTACATTTAAACAAGTAATTGCAATCTATACAAATGGATTCGTGAAGAATGGATTTCCCCTCGATCAAAAAACACTAGATGGTACATATTCATCCTTCACTACAGTGAACCATAAAATTGCTTAAAAAATAAAATACAAGCTAAACCGATTTACAGCTCAGGAACAACCAAAACATTTGCTAAAAGAGAAAACGCTCGATTGCACTTGCTGCAGCTCCTGATCTGGTTTTCTTTGAGGAAGATGCTTCAAAAATGCCTTTACTGCTCCCGTGACACCGTCCTCATTCTCCATAGCCTTGGCAAGTTCAACACATCGCTTCTTTACCTGGCATTGTCCTTGCAGTAAGTGCAAAAGATAGTTCCTCCTACCACTAGGCACATGCTTTACAACTTCATAATGTTTTCTGATACAGAAAAAATGGTTTCCCTCTAAAGTTGCATATAATTATCTAAAGAGCATTGATTAATAGACCGATGAAAAGCAGCCTAAAATATGCACCAAATGACGTGGACAATAAAGACAACCAGTTAAAATAGTGATACTTTAAAAATAGACAAATTAAAAATCACCATGTCATTCGCAAATTCATTTTCACAACCAACCTTCAGTCCAAGAAACATTTCCATCATCTATAAAGGTTTAGCATGCAATATCTCTTCGTAATGCACCAACTTCTACAAATACTAATCTAAATGAACAAATGTCAGCAAACTTGATCCAACCAGGATGATCTCCCCATACTTAACTATGAGGAACGTGGTAAGGGATGCTGGAAAAGATATTACCAAGATATATACTGGGTTGTTGCAATATTTTCTGCTCCTTTTTTATACTGGGAACAAATGACATGGCTGCCAAGTTCTGTTTTGGTTGTTTTAAATTATGTAAACTATCAAGCATCCGTAGCCAGAAACATGAATGCTTCACTTCTTCTAACGCTTCCTTCAGGTAAGAAGTTCACGTGAGTCTAATTCAAGATATCTATAGAGCCTTCATGGAGATCTAAACAGCAGAATGCCAACTTCTTTTTGTCTCCTTGCTTTTTTTCTTTTTCTTCCAGGCTGGGGGGGGGTAGGAGAAGGAAATAGAGGAGGGGGGAGGGGAGGCTTACCTCTGGTTTGAGCATAAATTTTATAGCATCAACCAACTTGGGAAGTGAAAATTCGTCAACTGGAATGGGCGCAGGGCCTACTCCCCGAGCGTGCACTTGGTCTCCCCAAAAAGGCTGATCACCGAAGAAAGGTACAATAGTTGTGGGGCACTGATAATTAAAAAAAGTAAATCAACAAAAAATAATGAAAAATCATATCATATCAAAGTCATGAGATTTGCAAGGCCATTACAGCAGCCCTTAGACCAGCAGCTGTTGTTCCAGCGCCACCATGATGCACCTGAAACAAAGGTTTGAAGCATCCAAGGACTCTTTTTGTGGGGATCAAAAGATCATGATTAAACAAGGAAACAGAACATGCAACAAGCAGAAATCATGATGAAATTTGTTATGTGGAATTCTTTCTGTTGTGTAGGTACAGTGAGAACAAGACAAACACACACTAGTACAATTTCCTCAGTAAATTTATGTAGCTTCTTTAGCTTGCACTAAGGGAACAACTATTAACCCTCTTCACTTGGGATTAAAAACCCTACAAGACCCCTCTCTACTACACAAATGCTAAAGAATGAGGAGACAGATCTAGCACTGTCTAGTCCCCCTTTTTTTGTTTTGGCAGGGGGAAGGAGGTTGGGGGGTGGGGGGAGCATGGGTTGTGGGGTGTTCTTATTTTCAGAACTTTGGCCCTATTCCTTATAGATCGCATGAACAAAGGGATATATCTATCTTTCTTGAATAAAAGATATCTCAAGGCTCAACTTTGTCATAGCATGACACTTCCTAGTATAATCTGGAAACCAGAACCTCAGTGCAATTTTTTCTCTCATTTCTTTCTTACCTTCTATGATAAAACTCCAATAACAAAATGTCATTGTTGGACAAGCAGGACTTTCCTCCCAGAGCATTGTTTTTATTTTTTTGTAATTGATTCAACCAAGAAGAGACCAAAAAGCAGAGAGACAGAGAGATAGACAGACTGACAGAGAGAGAGAGAGAGAGAACAGGAATTTGATCTATAATCCAAAAATTCCAGCAAAGATCAATAAGTTTTATGCTAGGTATACCAATCTACAATTGTAAAAGTTAGGTCTTTTGGGTAGCTGCCAAGGGTAAAGAGTTCATAGACTGAACAGTGAATTGCTGCCACTAGAAGAAACAGATATCAGATGAAAGATGTGTTATCGTTCAAATAGCAATATCCAGTATTCCTTGCAGATTGCACAGTATTTTTATTTATTTAAAAAAAAAAACAAAATCATTCTTACCACAGCCTTGCATTGCAGAAATAGCCAGTCATGAGGGATATTATCCAACAGGTAGATGAAGTCCTTTGGTTCTGCCACTTCAAGAAAAATAAAAATATTAATCAGCCAAAGGCCTATTGTGGCAGAAGAAAGATGACAAGGTGGTAGTGACAGAAAATTTTGATAAAGTTATTCAACAGAATACCGTTGCAGAGCTTATCATCATGATGCCCAGGAAATAGAAGATCTTTTTCTCTTCCAATATTTGGAAACACAGTGATATCTTTACAATCAAATCTCAAAACAGAACTTACAGTTGCCAAGGCCACCCCATCCCTTATTAATGATGCCACGCTGTCCAGTTTTTTCCAATGCTTCCACAATTATCTGGGTCATCTTTTCTGGCTCTTGCACAGGCTGAAAATGGAGAGAAAGGCTAAGAGAATAGTAAAAATATGTGAAAAAGAACTGGCAAAAAACGACCAGAACTCAACAGACACTCAAGATGAAATATTCACACTTTAAACAGCAAATTAGAAGCTGAACAGAAACTGCCTAAGACTCTTTTCCAAAACATTCAATCAGTACTCTTGTAGCAACTCAGCAGATGGCAATCATACAATAAAGAGCCAACCCCAAAAACAAATGCAACAATTGTCAAGGTTCTCATATAAGAACTATGATGAAAAAGGAGCCTTTAGGTATAAAGTGGAAGATACTAGACACATGCATACATTCCATGATTCTTTCCTCCCACTACTGAAAATTCTAGGAAGTCAAACAACCACATCTATTGATCAACTTTTTATCCTCATAAAACTTTAATTAAAAACAAGAATAAATTGAATTCCATGTGTCCTATTCTATGAAATTGACTGACCATAATTCGAGTGCCCTTTTTTCAGAAATAACATAATCTAAAGTACTGCTGCAGGGACAGCACAAACATAAACTTCTTTGGCTCTGAAACAGCTAGGTTTTTCACACTTTGTCAGGTAGGAATGTTGATGAAATTTAGAACTCTATCCATGTCATATAAATATGTCCAACAGTTTGTTGAATAAGCTGGTAAGATTAGCAGTCACAGTTCCCAAGGACCTTCAAAACTTCTTTGCTTCCTAAACAACTGGGTTCTTAACACTCAGTTTGTGAAGGAGAAATGCTGATAGAAATTAAGATTCTACCCATCCTCCTATTTTTCCAGACACTCAGATTGAATAAAAGATAAATGAGCATCACAGTTCCCAAGGATTTTCATGTTTAGAGAAAGATCAAACCCAGAGTCAGCCTAGCACCAGTATAGCACAAAAGTACAGGAGTTAGCATGCATTCGTATTTGTGCATTAGATGAAAGTTTTACGCCTCAATAATACATACTAGGAAATTGAAAATATTCAATATAAACATGCAACAGGAGGGGAGAATGGCATTACTTTTTTTTTTCCTTTTTCAGCTTATATAATGTCAAGCAAAGTATTTTTTTTCTTTTTTTTTGTGTGTGTTTTGCTGGGTTGGGTTGGGGTGGGGTGGGTGGTGGTGATGCTGGGGTTGGGGCTGGTGGGGAGTTGGAGTGGGGGAGAAAAATCCCCAGCAAATGAGCAAAAGCATGAATAGAAAGTAACAAGCCATGCATCTTGATTTAATTTGCCAAAAGGATGACGATTGCAACTATTTTACCATGAGAGGGGATGAAGCTTTTCCATCAACTCTTACACAACACATTGATCCTCCCACAAAAGAGTAGTAGATAATATTAATAATTTCAGAACAAGAAAAGGCATAATAATCTTTGTTTGAACAAATATCATGAAAGTCCAACTATCCAATTGCAAGTTTTCAAAGAAGAGGAAAGTGAAATGAACCTCCCAGGTATGTAAGTGAAAATGTCTTAGAAGTCAATTACAATTTTCCAACTAAACTTGCATACTCTCAGAATCTTACTGCTCCAGTGACTTTATAGACTATCCAAAGGTGCAAAAAAGTAACTACATAATAAGTGGAGTAGAACCTCTCATCAGAAGCAGTGCTTTCAGTGATCCATCATAGATCACTAATAGAAGAATATGCCCACATGCATGACCAGCGAAATAAGTGGACCTTTAGGAGGGAAGGGAGGTTGTACCCCATACCAACAGTAAAAAGTACCTCTTCTAAAGCATGTGATAGTTGCAAATTCAAGGGGACATAATACTGCAACATGAAGTTTAGAAGGAAGGGGGGCTCCTGCTATCTATTAAAGCCAAGAGAATGCAAACAGTATTGTTCTCAAAACCATGCTTGCTTGTAAGGGATTCAAGACCAGATTACATCAAATAAATGGATTTTCCACTGAGAGGTAAATATTCAACAATACTCAGAAGACAAAGAAAAAAGGATAAAACTCACCAAGCTACCAAACCCAATATATATAGGTTTTTCACCACCTTGAAGCCACTTCACAAGGTCCTCAGGAGGTTCATAATTTGAGGCAAGATCAAGAAAACAAAACCCAACTACATCAACTTTAGGGCCCCAGTCTGTATATGAAGAGAAATAAATTTACATAGTTAAAACATTCCCCGTAGCAAGCATGAAGAAACAATGGGCAAAATATTAACAGTGTGCTACAGGAAGAACAATACCTACATCAATTTTAATCTCACCAAACTAAGAAATTGGTACTATTTTGGGTAAATAAGAAATTGGTAATTGGGAAGCACTAAAACTGACATGACTAGATAACCTTCTAAATGTCTCCTCATCTGCTTCCTAGTTCAAAATTTACGACCTTCTTCCATTTCATAATTTGTATACTGTTTGAACCTTAGCAGGCGATACAATTGCATAAATGCGAATGGGAAAAAACTTCCTGTTGCCCCCGAAAAGGAATTAAAAGAAACATGACTAAAAAAAAAAGTAGAGGGAAAACCCCCGAACTTTTAGCAAGAGTCTTTTGAATGTAACAGAGCCAACACTATCACCACCACAAATAAACAAAAAAACATGATCACGAATTACACAAAATATAATGTAGAGCAACACCTTTCGGTTTAGGAACAAGATGAGGACTCCATATGTATCCATGTGGCACATCAGAGTCAGATCCCTGTGAACCACTCAAATAGGTAACTGGTCGAAGTTTAAGCTTCTTCTTCCGCACATCATTTATCATGTCACGTATTCCAAGCCAGATCAATGAATCAACAATTTGATATGATAGCTGTCATATTCAAGTAAGAGATAATGTTACCTGAGGGGGGGAAAATAGAAACAAGACAGAGAATGTCACATAGTTTACCCTATAGCCAGCTGGCTGCTTGACACGGGATAGCGGATGTGGAAATTCACCGGTGGGTCTGTTTTACAATGCAAAACGAAATTCAATCAGGAATTTGCCTCTAAGAAACAAGGAGTGAAAGAGCATAGAAACCACCAGTAAGACAGGGAAATGAACAAATTGAATGTTATCATCCAAACAAGACTTACGTCCACGGCATGGTAAAAAATATATGAAGCGGTACTTTTAATGCTTCGGCCACGTGGGTATGCCCTGAAAAAAACATTCAACCATGTTAGAAGTGTGAATACAGAGTAAATTAACTCTACCTGTAGAGGCCAAGGTTCAACCATGCATTCTAGCATTGAGTAACATTACAGTTGAGTATAAAATTGTGAAGAAAGTGCACTTTACATAGAGATGAATCTCCACGGTTCAGTCAGTACCTTTTTCATCCTTTCTTTTGGCAGTTGCAAGGAAACGTTGTCAGTAATCTACATAGACACAGCTATATAAACAGATGAAGCAGTAGTTTCCACAAGGAAATAATTTAACTACATTTAAGTTATTCATATGGAATTCATCATGGTTATGTAGCTCGAACATTTTCTTCATGATAATAATCACAAATCTTTAAGTAACCTACAAGTACAGTGGGTCTGCAAGGTTCTACTTGAGAATATGTTAATAGTACATTTAGTCAACTTCATAAGAATGGGAATAGAATAACTATTCTTCACTGCAAAGTTATTACTGTATTTGTTTGGCAGAATACCTATTACATGGAATTCTAATTGCTACCAAATAAGAAATTATAATTCCTCCTTAAGACTAAAGGAACAGTTATTAATTAGTCTTTTCTTGTACATTTTCATATTTAACCTGGAGACCTCAGCCAACAAGTCAAGCTATAGACTGAAGCAACATATACGAGTATTTATAATATATTCGAAACCTATTACTATTGTCACTTTAACTGCTAGCAAATAAAGTAATAGCTATTGTTCTCAATTCCATTCCTCAAGAAATGCATTTATATTATCCTATTTCATTCTGCCAACCAGACATGCCATAAAAACCATATCAACAAACATATTTCCATTAAACTCAACTCTTCACCACAACTCTAATGACAGGAATCACTACATTAACATTAGATACAACATTTTAAATCCACATATAGCCACAAGTGGTCTAAAATGGGCTCTATTTAATTGGTCCTGCAAAACCTATGGATCTTCAAAAGAGCTCAACCATTTGTTTCTGGTTTTGTACTTATGTCCACAATGAGAGAAACTTTGACTATAAACTGCCTCAAGAAAACAGCAGATTAACGCATCTATTGTACATAGCACTCCTACATGTAATCTGTTACGCATGAAGCTCCCACTTGCTCACAAGAAATTTTCCCTTATAAATATGCGTAGAAGCATCACCACTAGAAGAGTACTTAGAAGTTAGAAGTCCAGCTACTATCTTTAGCTATGCCAGGTGTCTGTCGTGTATTTCTATTTTGTTTGCTTGTTTCAGTTGTAAGTATGTGCTGTGTTGTAGTAAGGCTCAAGTGTACTTGGGTGATAGTTTGCACCTGTCAAAGTGGAAATTAGGGTTGGAGTTACCGCCAAGTGTAGTGGCAGTCATTAAGGAGTTATGCAGTTCTCTTATCAAGTTGTGGGTATGTATCATGGAGAGAAATTAGGACTGGCAGTTGTCATAACTGCACTTGCAATGTACTTTAATAGATCAAAATATTTATAATTTACAAAAAAAAAAAATGTCTTGATTCTTTAATTTCATGAGATCATGGGCATATCTCCAACAAGCCCAAAAACTTTTCAATCATAGGGAAGCACGGAGCACACTCTTCTAAATCTAAGAGCAAATCTACCTTTGTGCTAAATCAACCTATTACTAGGAGCATAAACTGATCCAGGAACACTATCGCCTCCAGCAATTCGACAACCAAAATAACAATACTAAAGAGGAAAACGAAATTTCCAACTATAAAAATGGCACAAGGTGCCATGATGGAAGTGTTTTATATTTTCAAAAATAGCAACAGCAAGATTTGTAAACAAGCAGAACCATAATCAAGAGAATAATACACTTTGAATTCCCTTTTCTTCCTTAGCTTCAATATTTACATCTCAAAATCAGTAACGCAATGCAAACACACGTAGAAAACAAAAGAAGGTTAAAAATGTCATCATTGTGCATGCTTGAAGAGCTAAGACCATAACAATTGTGATTAAGATCTAACCATATGCAGGGGGGTTGGCAATGATTGCATCTGTTTTGAATGTTACACCAGAATCCATATCAGGTTCTTTGCAAGCTGGAAGCAAGGAGTTTATAATTTCCTTTATTTGACTACGCTGGACTGGTATCTCTGAAGGTCCCGATGGCAAAAAGCCCTTATTTTTCACCATATCTGCTCAAAACGAAAGAAAAGCAACACAAAGTCTAAAACTAGAAAGACAGTATTCAAATCAATAACAACTATATGCCAAGTGCAGGCATGCATTATTCCAAACAAGCAAAGAGCACGGTCTTTCATTGTACAGAAGAAAAGTTTCAAAAGTATGGAGCAGGCACATACAACCAGCAAGAACTTTTGGGTCTCCACCTAAAGGGTAGAACTCCAATCCAGCAGTCAAGACAAACTCTTTAAAGTTGGCATGAGTTGCCAGTCTAACACGATGGCCATAGTCCTGCATGAAAATAAATAAACAAATATATAAAAGAGTGTCAAAATACAGGACTTTGCTTCCTCTGAACATTGGTAATTAAAAAATTAACCCTTTTTTTTTGGGTGCAGGGGGGGCATCAGCTTGGGAAAAGGAAAAAAGTATTGCTTTTTTCAGAAAAAATTCTGAAACACATCGCTTAATAAAATAACCCCACTAATATCTTACATGAAATCACAAGTTCAAAACGCAACATCAAAATAATTCGAAATCGTATCTTCGAGTCACAATTTTAATATATGCCGCTTTTCTTGTGCTTTTCTCCAAAATTAACAGCAGTCCCTCTAATTTCAGTGTCCTTATCTCTCCCTCTCTCTCTCTCTCTCTCTAAAAATGACTCCATGGAAACGAATTTTACACAAAAATTTATAAATCAATCAAAGACCTTGCAATTGCATGTTTTCTAATTCCCTTTTGCGTTCATTTGCTTAAGTAGGGAATGCAGCGGTGAGAAGATTCATGAAGGACTTCTGATCAAAGATTTTGTAAAACAACTTGTTCTCTCTTATTTGGTACTTTACAAAGTATTCATCTGGTTCCTTGAGCTAAAGTTGTGAGTTTTATTTCATTTGTGATATGATATTGGTCTCCGTGTGTGAATGAGAGAGTAAGTGTCAAGATCATGACTTGAAGAAACAATTTCAAGTCATCCTGAAGCCATGTCTTCAAATCAAAATTCTACATATTTGTACGATTTATTTTCTATGCTGCGTATATTGAGTATTTTAAAAAAAGAAAAAACATGTTTTTGTCCTTTTCCCACATAAGCTTACATGTCTAGATTGGTTGATTGCGGCAACAAATTATGAACCTCCAAGGGAACTTGCGAAGATTCATCTACCAGATTAAGCTTAGGTTTCATAGAGTAACTATGTCTGTCTAGTCACAAATGAAACTTTTGGGTGGAATTTATTTATTTATTTTTCTGAATAATCATATAAACAATCGAAGATCTTACAATTTAGCATCTTTGGTATTTGGTTACTGTAGGAAACAAGAGGAAAATTTAGAAGTACAGGGTTAGCTGTATATTTGGAGAGGCAAATAGCTTTTCACTCAGTTTCCGAGAGACAGCATCCATGCTTTCATTGGAGTATGCCGCTGATTCATTTAATAATTTGTGCAGCCATTGATGGTTATATGCATCATCAACATTATTGTTCCTTTTTAAGATAATAAGATACCAAATGAGAAGGTACATTCTTATCTTATTTGACAGCTCATAACAATTTTTTCTCCAATAAAGGAAGGTTCCCATTGTCAAATCTCCAAGTTGGAAAGACCAATGAGGAGCAAACTAAGCATCCACTAGCATTACATGATTTTGACAGTTCCATCAATTTAAGACTTCAAAGTTTGTATATTTATGGTCTTTCTATGTTGTCTTTTTTAGATTTATACCTATTCTATGTTAGATCTATATTTATTTGAAATTTGGCATTTAAAAAGAAAAATATATGATCTCTATCTAATTTGTTTCAGTTTTAAACCTAATGTTTGGATAAATAGTCTTTTTTATACTATCATGATTATGGTGGAGATGATTATTGGGGAACAAGAATTGGAAAGTGAAATTTCATATACTTTTAAAAGAAAATACTTAAGAAATATATTTTATCACTAGAAACAAAAAAATCTATATATGGTTTTTTCTCTTTTTTGCAAACTAAATAAAGCAAAGGGAAAATAAGTCCTTAACTTTACAGAAATACTTTGTAAGGGGGGTATATATATATACTTACACACTCATCTTTTTGGTATCCAATTTCAACAAATGCGCAATTTGGAAACAATACCAAAATAATGAAACAAAGATGAACATAAAGGCCCTTAGTCATCATTTTCATTTGACAAAAATGGATACGTCTATTGAAAACCAGTCCTTCAATAGTCTTGCAAAAATTCCCAGTGCCATTCACAAACCACTTGGTTCATTGAAGTCCATTTCGTAAGAAATTTCAAGATGGCAATATAAAAGATGATTCCTTGGCACTAATACATAACAAGAAAGAATTCCTTTCTATCAATTCATTATCAGTGTCAATGAAGAAGTTAGTCAGAGGCAACAGAATCCTTTTCAAGACTCAGAAACTAGAATTTGACAGATAGTTCATAGGAAATAACTAAAACTATCAAGAGAAAGATTTACTGAAAAGATAAAGGGGAGTGCCCAAACAGACCACAAAAGAAGATGCTTTACCTGTAAGCGTTTTCCAATTGCAACAAATGGCTGCACATCTCCACGAGTACCAACAATGAGCATGACAATCTGCAATGGCTGTATGTACTGAAGGTCCACTGCATCGAGGGACTCATCATCAGCAACTTCAGCACTAACATCTTTTGATCTAACATCAAGAGATTGTGCATCAACATCTCCTGGTACTTCAAATTCCACTGTTCCATCATCTTTCACGGTTGCTATTCTGTTTAACAACTTAAGCTGCACAGTTTCAACAATTGAGTGACAGTTCTGGGAAAATAGATTAAAACAGATATAACAATTATGATATTACAGGGAAGCAAAAAGCATCCAAGGCACACATACTAACAACCTCAGTCACGGGCATTTCACAAACATAATATAGGTGCATACATGTATCATTTCACATAGGTCACCTTTCACATCCATCATCAGGAAGTCTCTTTGCACTGTTAACTAACATGATGTTTTCACTCAATTGACCTGAATCTACAACAGTCATTTCAGTTAGTAGGGCTCTAGTTGCCTGATAATTTACACCAACAAGCAGCAGGACATCTATATGCTCAAGGAAATTTTGATAAGTAAAGCATTTTAGGGTTCTATACCACAGGCCTCCTTTAAAAGTTTTTAGTCAGAAAGTTTTCAACCATATTTATATTATAAAGCCATTAAGAGTGTGCTAATTGTGACCCAAGCTTCCACATTAAAACCTACAGGCAAAAAAGAAAACTTTAAACTACCACACAAGGGAGCCCAAAATAAATCATTATCATAGTCATTCAATGACAACACCACTCAAGCTTATTCCTACGAGTGGGACTCCATTAGACAGATCCAATTTCACGATTGCCCTCTATGCTAGAAGCATTGATATAGTCATGCTCCAAAAAAGATAAAACCCCAAACTAGTTCCAATGACGAAAAAGTAGTGTCGGTAATGGAAGCCAGCATAACTTGGATGATTTTCTTTTACAGAGAGGATACCTTCTGCTGAACTGGAACTTTGTCATTGAAAATCTGTGCTGCTTCCTCCACAAGAATATTTGGAGGTTTTTGTTTCTCCGTCTTTGACCTGTCTAGATTAACTGGGCTTGTATTTGATTCAACTTGGTCAGCCTTCAAAGTTTCTGCTGGTAAAGTGTTCACATTTGACATATTTTTGTCAGAAATTCCTATAGAACACAAAAGATATTCATAAATTCAAATTTCAGCAACAATAATGCTGCTTATATTGAAAGCATAGCACATGTATGCAAATGAAAAATCTCCAACAGGATATAAACTGATTGCAGACAATAAAAGTAATATTACTAGCTGGTAACAATGCACTCAAATTATCCGAGCACTTTGATAGCCAAATGCTATTTGAATCATTCTATGTCAGTTGGTATTTTTTCCCAAGTACCACAAATGATATCTGTATATAAGACAGATCATAGCTAGAGCCACATTCAAGGTATCTTGAGTTAGCAAACTCAAAATCGGAAAAAAGAAGTGAACCTACAAGAGGGCTAGAGGAAGGAAACTTCTCAAACAAGCTGCAAAAAGGGAAGTGGGTTCAGTCGCCTCCTCTGGGGCTTAGAAACAGGGAAGACAGATTCAAGCAGATATAAGTTTAATTTCAACTCTATCAAGCTCCTACCTTTCAAGATTTATTATGTAAAAGGCCAGCACCCTATTGGCTTATAAAGTGCAAGTCACAAGAATCATGGTTCAAAAATGTTGGCTATCAATAGGCAGTTTTCATAGCAATACTCGGCCAATAATTCGGTTGTTGCCATCCATAGGTTGGACAGAGTACCTAATCACACATATTGGTCTCTTCCAATGATTTGCTATCAATCAGGATCTATGCCAGTAACAGAAAGGAAAATTGAATAAAATTAATCACTTTGATTGAACACCTTTGTCAAAAACAAAAGAACTCAACAGAATGGAACTTGCTCTTTTTCTTTTTGAAAGGTTATCAAGATATTTCATAGATTCTAGCACAGCCTTCATACAAGATTTCCTATAACCAATCACAATATAAGGGATAAAATAATCAGAAGGGAAGAAAGAAGTTGCAATTTCACAGCCCAGCAACCTATTTCAATAATATAGATAGAACATTTTGATAAGACACCCGAAATCAGATGATGCAAGAAAGGTAGGAGATCCTTGCCAGACCTCGACAGGCTTTCTTATGACTAAAAAAGCAGTAATTTGCCATATTGGGAAGCACAGCGTACATTCAGTCTGATCAATCGTCTCCACCATAATAAAACGGACAGGTTCAAATCCAATGCCCCCCTTTTAGATTTTTACATAAGTCATTTTTTCTGCTTAAAAGAAAAATATATCTTGGCTTAATTGCCATGACATCCACTCCAAAGCCAAAAATAACAAACCAAATTAATATCTAAGACTCTTAAAGGTAACAGGTTCTGAATTACCTACCACATGATTTTTTACCAATTTAATTGGCTTAATGCGCCGCATTTAGAAACTTCCGGTTTTTCCAAAGCTACTGGGAGTGAACCTCCAGCTCCTCATTACACAATGCTCCAGAAAGTAGCCTACTCAAACCAACTTATACGTACTAAAAACCGTTTTCAACGCTTAACTAATTCAAATTCAAACGGTTCGGTTAACCCTATCTGGCATAACTAAAAAACCAAAATGAACTGCATAAAGTCTAATTTCAGTTCTCTCTCCCTCTCTCTCTCTCTTCTCGATACAAAATCAACGGATAGTGATTCAACACACCGTTTCACTTCCCAAAATATCGTACTAACATAAGAAGATTTCAAAAATTTAAAAGTAGTACCTTTCGAACTGCTACTACTACTTCCATTATCCAGGGAAGTAATAGTAGCAGCAGCAGCAGCAGGAGGATTAGTGGCGGCGACTTCCCCGTTGTCAAATTCCTTTACGTCGGATGCCTTCACCGGAAGTTCACCGGAACTAGTTGAGGAAGTGGTGGGATTCACCGGCGAGTCTTCCATCGCCGGCGAGGTCACGTGGTCCGAATGATTATTATGGTCCAGATCTAGTTACGGAAGATTGACATGGAAGAGAGGAGAGAGAAAAAATTGAGAGAGAAGAGACAGCGTGGCGGTTATGGGTCTGTTACTGCTGACTGCTGCTGTAATAAAGAATCAAAGAAAGAGAAAAGGAAACGAAAGAAAAGCCTTTGGATGCCGAGAAAAGTTGATAAGAATTAAAAAAATCTTTTTAGTAGGAAATGCTGCAATCATGTTACTGCTCGGGGCGATTCTGGTAGAATCTGTGTTTGCGGTACGTTCTGTCCAAAAAAATTAAATACATAAATAAATTAGAAATTTTGCATACAACATTTTTAATATGATACTTAAATTTCGGGAAAAGAAAAAAAAAATGATAAAAATACCGTAATCTTAAAAAAAATCCCAAACCTACAGTAATAGAATCCGACTTTGCAAAAGTCGTACTTAAACATTAACTAAATTCGGTTTTTAGAAACATAAAATCGATTTTTCAAAAATTGAATTTAGTATTGTACGTAAAATCAACTTTTCAAAAACCGATTTTGCTAGCTTAAGTGACTAAATTCAACTTTCCATTATATTAACAGACACCACTCTTTACTATTTCTATTTCATTATTCATCCCAAATGCAATTGTAATGTATAATATTTCTACTTCAAAATTAGTTTAGAAAATACACAAACACATCCAATGCACAGTACATTCTACCCATCAATCAAAGCTTCCACATCTACTACATAATGGTTATAGAACTTTCAAACTCAACCAGAATTTAGTCAATATTCATCAAACACAAAACAAAGAAAAAATCGAGCAAGTATTTAAACTTTTTAAAGTTTCATTAGATGAACATAGTAACTATAGGAGGTCAAAAGAGAAAGAACATAGCAATTGTGCATTTACATACAATATGTGTCCCATATCAATAAACAAGTAAATATAAGCATATCTATCTAAGGGTGTTTTTGCCGACAGTGCCTAAAGGCTCGTACATTCTCTTGATCGTCCATTTAAGAATTAGGTTAAGGCTGCACCAACTTGTCATAATCTAAGTAAGTAATTTATAAGCTATCCTAACCTGATGAGCTCAGCAAGGACATCTATATAAAGATTAGAGATAGATCAACAGCCAGATTCACTAATCTTTATTCAAAGGCCGTTGGTAGTGTCTGAGAAGAACCACTAGAGCTCTTCCTTATGATTGGTGTATGATAGTGGAACATAGGTTGTATGGGAGATTCGTAAGGTGAAAGGTGCTGGGATAACAAATGCTCGAGCAACCTATCATCTTTAATCTACAGCTATGCTCGACCACGCTATGCTCTGCCATGTCCACTACCCTAACCACAATCATATCCTCACTGTCATCTTCCCTAGTGCACATCTTCCTATGGAGAGTCATCCTCCTCAACATCTCATCCTAGTATCCCTGCATTAACTAGTTCCTGTAAGGCGATACCCTAAAACTGCTATGTGATCCTACTAACTTCCAATTGTTCACTAAGGATATCCTAATAGGTTATTTATGGTAGCCAGTTAATGAATTTATCCTAGTTCAAAATATTGTAACTCTCTAAATAGCATATCATTTCATATAAATAAATAACATTGTTAATGATCATATATAGCTTTTATCTTTTCATTTCGCACATCATCTTTTAGCTATACACAATGTTTTATCGATTTATATCATTGCATGTAATCATGAAAACACCATTAATATAAAAGTACAATATAATATATATATATATATAGAGAGAGAGAGAGAGAGAGAGATTATATGTAGATATATATTATTAACAAATTAATTACAAAAATTATTTAAAATAAAGGGAAAATGCAGATATACTCCTAAGTTATTAATCATATATGGATAAACCTCTAAAATTTCCACAATATGATTTTAGCCCCAACTTTTAAAAATACATAAATAAGTTTAAAATCATCACTACTAAAATCCCGAAAACATTAAAAAAAAAAAAAAAAAAGACCATAAGGTCCAATGGTTTTGATCCCCCTGTTGGCAGTCCAAAAAAAAAATAAAAATTCTCAAAAAAAAAAAAAAAAAAAAAAGATCTTAAGGTGAAAGTGCATTTTAGAATTTAAGGGTTCTATTTGCACATGATCAATTTTTTGGAGTATATTTAACGAACTTCATGGAGAGCATGGACATTATACATCTATCTATCTTTTTTCTTCTTTTTTTAACTCTTTATCTTTTATAAATTAATATAAAAAATTATTGTAATCAATATATATATATATATATATATATTCTCAAAAATAAAAATTCTTAAGGTGAAATTGCATCTTAGAGTTTAAGGTTTCTATTTACACGTGATCAATTTTTAAGAGTACATTCAATGAAATTCATGGGTAACATGGATGTTATACTTCTATCTTTCTTTTTTTTTTCTTTTTTTTTTACCCAAATACCTCTTTATCTTTTATATATTAATATAAAAGATTATTGTAATTAATACATTGATAACTTTATATTTAAAAGAGTGCTATAATTAATACATTAATATCCATCTATCATCTATATAAATTTAAAATGCAAGAGATACTTCTCAAAAGATACACTTTTACCAACAAATTCATTCATCTATATAAATTTTCACTATTTTCTATATCACATTCTGCACTCTAAGGTCATATTTGATTGTACAATTTTTGTAATATTGAATTAAACAAAAAAATTTATTTCATATTTGATTTGTAAATTCACTTAATGGCTAGACAAAAACTAAACTGAAACTAAATAAAATGTTTAAATTTTATTTTATATAAACTACCATACAAAAAAGAAATTCACTAGCCAAAAACAAAAATTATATTATACTTCCAAAAATACCCTCCATATTATAATATGAAGTTAATTAATATTATTTTTATTAAATATTATAAAAAATTATTTATTTTATAATATAAATAATTAATTTTTTAATATAAATTTTATATTCAATATTATATAAACTAACTATAATATAATCAACTTATACTATCCAACCTTTATCACGTTTAATTCAACCCTTACGTTTGAACGCTACCTAAGAAAACTAAATTACAGTAAATTAAGTTGTAAAAATCAAATAATTATTTTATTCTTATGTTAATTTTACAAAAATAATATTTTTTATTACCCATCTAATATATATAAATGAGTTATGAAATTCAGAGCCCCAATCTACTCTAACTTTCACGAAAATCAATATGACAAATTCTTACTTCTGTCCGTCACGTGCAAATTGATTATTAAATCTCTTATTATATTTGGGAAGGTAATTTAAAACGTAAAACAAAAAGTGGCCGCAACGTTTCCTTTTCAACTTGAAACTTACTAATCCAAACCCCACTTCCAACGGGGGCTGCCACTAATCTTTTAAATAACCAAGAGAGTAAAGACGCGTATAAGCAAAACCTTTGACAAACGATTACCCAAGTGCACTGTATACGCTAAATGACAGCGAAGTTCTCGTAACATTGGACGCTTGTATCTTTCTCCTTCCCCTTTTCATGTGTAACCCAATATGTTACCTTGTCTGTCTCTTGGACATACAGACCGCACATTCATACAAGGCATGTGTTGGGCTAGTAAATTGTGGTGTCCGCTAATGAACATTATTAAACTTTAATTGATTCAAGCGGCACCTCTACTTGCTTTTATCTTGGCCATCCCCATCCACACCAAGAGAGAGCCAATGCCTGACCTGCAACCTCAAGCGTCAACGGAGCTTCAAACTCAAGAGCGAGAGAGATTACATGTGGGAATTCGCAGCAATCCTTATACGAATTCATATTTTATAACTTGAAGGACAATTTACAGTTACATATCTTTGTACAATAACTGAAACTTTGGAATTCTCTCTGGGGGAAGTGGACAATTCACAATCAACTTCCCCTTCATAGCACCTCTGTATATTGCCTGTAATCATGAAAAAAGTAATTCAATGAGCCACCGTTGGCTATGATGTACAAGGAAAGGTTCCAGCACCATTCAGATAAATAATACCAACAAATGTTGCACATGAAAGAGACAATGCATATCCAATATCTATGCTCGCCTGCTTGGTTACGATGCCATTCCACACAAGACAAAATTCAAGCTTAATCCTACTTAGAAGTAATTTTTTTCCACACAATTATTTCATGAAACCAAGTGCATTAAATTCAAGAATTGAGGCATTGACAGCAACTCTTGCAAAATTGGTCAACAGAAACACACAATTAAGTGCAATCACTTTGAATTTCATCTAGATGTTTCATGGGGTTGAGGTTACACAACCAAAGGAGATTTAGAGGTCCCTTTCACCATCAATAGAACTCAGAAAAAGGAATTCCACTTCCATTTTCAGCTGTTGCTTCTCATACTATTTAACCTCACAAGAAAATATGCAGCAGCAGCTGCTGTATACAATTCAAGATTGTTCTTCTAATTGAAAAAAATTTAGACCAACTCACCTGTAGCACGTGGACAATTCAATTTTCACAAATAGTAATCCCACAGCTCCTAAATCTAACTCTTCCCCACCATGCTAACTTTAAACAATCTAAATGATCAATCCGAGCTCTACAGACAGCATTTTTTCACCCTCTTAGAGATGAAATAAATCATTTCAAGTACGAAAGGCTTGTCAAAGTTGTTCAGCAACTCATGAACTTTTCAAAACTTCCAATAAGGTTCATTAAACAATGTACCTCTTAATTATAATAGACAGGGTAAGAAAAGAATGGAAAAATGGAATGACAGGTCTCTGAAAGAACAATTAGACAGAACAAAGAAAACTACCTCTACAACATCAATGAAGTCCTGTTTTCGGTGGAATGCACCTATCCATTTTGTGTGATCTGCAGTGCTGTCATAATACCAAAAAAGATCAAAACTCCAAGACCAATTGCTCTCACACTGACCATTGGATTCTTAACAAAAATTCTAACCTAGCAAGACTAAGCATATCCGAATCAGTAATATGAAAGTCCAGAAAAAATCATTGAAAACACATGATGCCACCACACAGAAAACATCTGACAAGGACCTCAGCATCCAAGAGCATATAGAAAAGCAAGAGTAACAAAAAAATTCCATACTGACAACCAATATGTATCCAGGAAGGCATAATCATAAGCAACATACTAACTATGGCTGATAACTAAGATCAACCATAAAAGCTTTGTTACGTCTACCCCATGAAATATTTTTTTCCATGCAAGACTTGAAAGCTTTTTGATCACATTGATCAACAGAAAATATGCTACCATAACAGCTTGGCATATTCTTTTTTAAAAAAAAAAAAAAAAAAAAAATTGTTCCACAGTCATTCAAAGGATGGAAATGTTTCTG